>VNJR01006228.1:0-340282 GCA_008042585.1 Drosophila punjabiensis | reverse complement strand
AGAACTATTATAAATACTCCCTAAAAAAAATTGTGTTTGGTAAGAACACTCCTTACATTTTTGTACAAACTGTGCGCAATGTGAAGGGAAATTTTTCCTCGACTTCGGCAACTCTTTTCTAAGTTGAATTTTGCAGCACTATCTATGAGAACTCCGCAACACTGTCACCAACCAGCTGACCGGCAAACGCAAGTTAAATTTGAACAATTTAAGTAAAAAAACGTTAAATATCCTAGCATTGTTTTTTAAGTGTTGGTTGTTACGTCAAACACTTAATAACTGTCGTCTCCTTAACTCGTTTACTGCTAAGAAATGCAAACACATTTGTTGTTAAATATTAAGGTAACAATCTTTAAATCAGGGCGGGCAAATCAGCTGTCATATGCATCAGTTTTCCAATACTTCATGTCGATTTTTAGCACTGCCTCCAAAAACAGATGATTGCAGTTTCGAATATTAAAAATTTACTTTTTACGGCCAAGAATGCTTGTACCTTTGATTTTCTGCAATCAATCTGTACCCCGTTAACGTTCTTAGGTTGGAAACTATAGCAGGCCAAAATTTGATCAGCCCCTAATTAGCAATACTGTGACAAAATAATCGCAGTGGCCAGCTGATTTTTTTGGGAACAAAAGGGACCAAAGGGAAATTTCATAAAAAATCCTTCAATCAACAAGGGCAATTCGCTTATGTTAAAGGGAAATCCTAAAATGTTATCAAATCCACTTCCGAGTGGAAACTGGAACAGGCCTGATAGTCTTCCGATCAGATGTCAAGTTATCAAGCTAATTTTCTGCCGCATCAGCTCTACGGCCTGGCCCCGGAACTAACGCCCGTCTATTGCCATATCCTCTACTATTATCCAGTATTATCTACTATTATCCAAAGACCAGATTCATTATTACATTAGTACATTAGTAGGTTATAAATATAAATTTAAAGACTTCCAAATACATCAATTAAGGAATACTTCGACTTGCGCGGCAGTTTGGGCTGGCTCCGGCTAGCTCTGTTATCCTAAACTTGCCCGTTGCACACAACAAAAAGAAAACATCGATAATCGGCGTTATGCAACACTGCAGTGCGCCGCTTACATTCAAACTCACAAAAATTCGGACGACTCCCACACATAGTGGACACGAATCCTGGCTTCTCTTGATGAACTGGGGGTCACATGCTCATCCCCTGTTCTTACCATGTAGTTGCTGGCATGTGCACTTTCTTTCTATTTGCACACAGACACACCTTTATCCACTCATCTTACCGGTTTACCCCCATTCACCCACTTAAAACCACCATTTTCATATTTCTTGATGTTCAACTTATATTTATATTAACATTCAGTATTCTATACTTTCAGATACTTCTGCGCAACTTATTATTTCTTGTTTATTATTTCTTTCTTTCGCTCGCAACCGTTACATAGCGATACCATCGATAGGAATCGATATCGATTCTATCGATAGGCTTAGAGTTGCCTCTTCTACAAAAAAGCATTGATATCTGTTATATACAAGCCTTGCCAGATTGTGCAGGACTTTCCCCTTATTTTCCGCGCTCGGCGTTTCTTGGCACACTTGAATACTCCCCCGCTTAGTGCAGAGCCCTGGTGCCACGCTGGAAAAATATATTTTTCATGAAAAATCGTCGAGTAACCACCAAAAACATGTAGCAGAATGAGTGCACATGCTGAACCGCGTTGCCAACTATAAAAGACACAGTCTGGCAACGCTAAAGTCAAGGCGGTAAATTTGAATACTTTTGTTAAGTTATAATGTAAATTTATACAACCCTCGGTGTCCCAAAATATATTTTTTTCTAGAAAAAAAGTTTTAATTTTGAATATATTTCCCTCTAGCTCATTCTAAATTAATATTAAATTTTAATACTTTATAGCTTCTCGTAGTGCTGTAGCTTTTCCAGATACTTTGCATTTTGGCTCAAGTGGTTGAAGATTAAATTCGTGTCCAGGACATTTGTAGCAGGACCTCCATATTCCGCAGGCAGGCAGTCGTAGCCAACCATTTCACGCAGCTTGCTGAGATGTCGCCCGTCGTGTGTGAATATCTTAAAAACAACAAAAATTAATAATATTAATCAGTTAAGATTGGCTTCCAATTGCATACTCTTTCCTTGAACTCCTTGTTCATGAAGGGCATAAAGAGCGTGGAGGTGACGTGCATGAGGAAGCCGCGCTGTATGATGTGAACGACGCGCTGACTGAACGGCAGGACTCCGTTTTTTTCGTTCACCACCTTCATAAAGGACGGCGAAAACTGTCGCAGAAAGTTCCTTGTGGTCCTGTTTGGTTTGTAAAAGGAGTTTACAAATTAACAGTTCATCTTTTAGATTAGATTATACACTAAAATGATTTGCACTTTCAATAGTAAATTTAAATAATTCAATTCTTTTTCTCTTTTCTCTAAAGATTTAGTGTGTATTATCTTTATACGCACCCTTGAAGGTCACAGATGACCGTTATGCCGTTCTCCTGGACGCGTGGCAGGAGCAGCAGCGACTCAAAGATCAAATCGTCAATCTCCACAAGGCTTTGTAGGTAGTCGGGGTAGTTCTGGAATCCGTCGACCGTCTTAAAGACCACTAGGACTCGTCCGTTCCGATCCACATGTGGCATCACGTAGCGGCAGTGGGTGCCGTAGAAGAGCTGGCGATAGTGCTCGATGGGATGCCTCGCCACCCAGGTTGGGTGGCGTCTCTTGAAGTCGTAGTAGGCATGAATCGCCTGGTAGGCCTTGATCGTGTCCCAGTGCGCATAGTGCAGGAACTTGGTCAGCAGCGTGTCCTCGGTGCCCACTCGCAGCTCCTCGCACTCTGAAAAAGTTTGAACTGAGTTCTAGGGATCTGGAATCTGGCACAGAATTGCTTACTCTCCACCAGCTGCCTGAGTTGTTTGATTTTGAAGATCTGCTCGGCCGTGTGCTCTACCCGGGTGGTGAGGAATAGCATTTTGATTTGGAATTTTTAAAAACTGTGTGTATCGAGAATCAGTCTGATTAGCTTTGCAACGGCCAAAGTTTCACTTTTCAAATCCAACCCGCCGGACGATCCGCACTCACAACGCGACCGTCACTCACTGACTAAGGTAGCCATGAAGTCTGTTTTGGTGCAGACCGTTTATTAGCTTTATAACCTGCGCGTGCCCAACATTCTAATGGTCGCCAATCACTCAAAAATACAATATTTATTGAATTTGTCTTGTCAACTTGAACTTGGCTGTCTGTATGTGTGAGTGTTCAAGTTTTGTTGATTAAAACTTACATACTTGGGACTGAAAATGAATTATGTAATCGGAAAACAGCAGTAAAATATTATTAAAAAAAACTGTTAGACAGTATTTGAAGAGAGATCATGCTACACACATTATTTTCGTAAATGATTTGTTTATTTTGATAAAAAAAAAAATTATAATAATAAAAGTGTTCCTCGGTAAAAACTTACTTTGCTTTAGGTCCCATATATAATAATATTAAGTCAGTGTTGTCAATCCAATTATGTAGTAATCCAATCCAATCCAATTGAGTAGCTCGTAGTTCTACATTTTTTTAAAGTTTTTGCTGTTAAAAAAGTGGTTAATATTGGTAAACTTGTTGCAGCTTAAGAAACATTCCCTGAGTTCAAATCTAACTTGTTTTATCCTCAGAGAGACATCAAAAATGGCAAAGAATCTGTTGACCAACAACCCTAAAATAAAAATGATCGATAATAACCTATATCAACACATAGATCCGATTATAAAAGTTCAAAAAGTATCGGATTTTCCACACAAACGTGCTCTTATGTATCATTTTTAAGATAACATAAAAACAAAGTGTAAACAAACATCTGATTAAAATTATAGTAACCCATAACATGGTCGTGGCCATGTCTGTTTTTTTTTTTTTCAAGTGTCCGGTTGGTGAGACGTCTTAAAGTACCATCTTCAGCAGAGCCATCAAGTTGACCTTACCACGTATCCAGGCCACAATTCATTTAACCCGAAAGGCGGCGAGAAAAAAAGAGCCAGGGAGCGAAGAAGAAGAAAAAGTCGACTCAGAAAGTAGTCAACAAAACGCGAAAGGAAACTATAAGTACGATAATTGAAGAAAATGTCAGCTACACACGCTGCTACGTGACTTAATAATGCCCCTTGTCTGTTCATAATAACGGTCACAACGTGTTGCTCCATTCCTACAGCCATTCCGCACTTGGCCCATCTTTTTGCCACAGTTTGCCGGAAGTTCTACACTCTCATTTTGTTTTTTCTTGGATTTTTTGTAATTTTCCATTTCATTAAGGCCCTTCGATCGATGGACTAGGCAAAGCTTAGTTGGACAAAGAAAATCTAGATAGTATTTTAATTAGCAAAGCGGGATCACATTCAGAGGGAGGCAGAGAGAGAGAGAGAGAGAGAAGTGTGATATTCATCAAAGGCAGTTTTCATAGGTGCTTAAAGCGTGACTGTGCTGGAAATTTTTGAATTAACATTGCACTATGAATATCCAATTAATAAGAATTGTTTTTTGGCATTGTAACTGCTCAAATTTACATAGTATGGGCCTCTTAACTGATTTGTAATTGTTTATATATTAAGCCATTATCACATCATATATATTATGTAACTGTGACAACTACTGACAAATTACTTCCCTTTCAAAAGTTATATTTACACATAAAAAATATATATTTATTGCACAGAATGAGCTAACAATCAATTTTTGGTTTTGACATTCATAAAATGTTGGTTTAGTGAAATGCAATTTAATTCATTTCACTAATTTCACCCCCTCTTGTGGGAGTTAGTCAATAAATAACCACAAAAACTGGTCGCTCGCCTTGATTTCAAGCATTTGATTTTATTTATATTGGTAGTTTCCCCATATTTTTGGCAGTGACTTTTTGTAATTATCCAAAATCTATAAATAATGCATTTAATTTGAATGCTGAATAATAAACATTTGGTTTGTGTGGTCGGAAATTCGGCTCTGAGTGGCGATTGTTTTGCATGCTGATTACATTGCGGTAACCTGGATGTAGGAGGTCCTTGTGACAGTAACCAAGAGTTTCATTTAATTTCTGTAACAGTTGTGTTCATTAACAAAATTAACTAATAAAAGTGGATCGTTTGATTTTTGCATGTCTAATAAACTAATTGCATTTAGCAATTACTTGTAATTCAAAGTGTTTTATTTATGGCACAAACAAATAAAAGTCTTTAAAAAAATGATATTTTAATTTATTATCTTCTGTTTACGAGTAGAATATGTAAAAGTAAAATAAAAGTTAAAATCATATTAATATTTATTTATTCAAAATTGTATTTTAAATATAAACAAGTTACAAGAAATATGAAAATCATTGTTACAATCATTTAAATTCTGGGGGTCATCTTTAGAAATAGCACTAAATTCGCAGACACGCCCGCGTCATCATCGCCAGTAACAAATCACAATGGCACCCACAATTTGCACTTCCTTTTTCCTTCTCGACCTTACATATTTATAGAGCCAACCGATATATAGAATATAGTGAACAATATTCGACTATTAGGTACTCTTTAAAGCTTAAAGTATAAATATTTACAAGAACATTTCTTCTAAATTCAGGCATAAGTGAAAAACTACATTACAATCTTTATTTAATATTTCTGTTTCAAATAGTTTTTGATTTGTTTTCTTATTTTGTTAAATGATTAATTAATTGATGCAATTATTTGGTTTGTAGCTAAATAATATTGCCAAAAATGCTATGTACCTTTTTTATATGTCTAAGGAATGTATATTTTATCAAAACAAAGCTTACTGCTTGCAATAAAATTGTTCCTTAATTCTATATTCTTTTTGAGAATAATTTTAAATTGTCAAAAATTTTTACACAAAGGGTGACGAAAGCGGACAAACGCAATAAAAAATAAAGGCACAATGGGGCTAAAATTAAGCATCTTTAGAGGATTCTCATTTATCTTAACTATTTATTTTATAAATATAATATCAATACAAAGATGTGATTATTTAATTGTTCCATCTTTAACCACTTTATTTTATAAATATAAAATTAATAGAAATATGTGATTTTTTCACATCTCCAGCTACTTTTTTCTATTTCATAACTAAACAAATACATTTTAAACATGTCCATGTATTCCATGATTTACAGGAACACAATATACTCGTGTACTCCACTGGGTATGGCCCTTTCGTTCTCCCTGCTCTCTCCCAAGCACTTGGCTATCCAGGACCAAAAACACCAGGAGAGGATAACAAATTACAAGTGTTGTAAAGTGCCATTTTTCAAGAGGACGACTGGACGAGGGGCTAGGGTCGGGGAACGCAACGTAGAAATAATCATAATGGCCGAGCGCATATTTGAGACGAAATCTTGCGTGGAAATGTTGTAGAAACAATAGCAACGAACACACAAAAAACTGCGGGAAAAAAAAGCAAACAAGAAAAATGTGAGCAAATTTCGCTGGCACAAGAAGTGGCCGAGAAAGCAGAGGAAACCAGAAAAAAAAAACTAAACCAAATTCCAATTTGTCAGGAATTTGTTCAATTTTAGTTTTGCGGTGGTCCGGGATGGATGGAAACGATGGGATGACCCCCGAAATCCAACCCACCAGCGACCGACCATCTGCATGCCCCACACGTGCCGCCATGCAAAAGCCATAAGCATAACGGGGACCACCCACATCACCCCCTGCTGGATCGGGGGACCGAGGACCGAGGACCTCCCTCCGGCAGTAGCCATTAAAGAGCTACCACGACAAATCGCACACATTTAACACGCACACAGTGGACCCGGGGCGGGATGCTGTTGGTGGAAAAACTGCATACTTAACAGGCCCACAAAAAACCAGCAGGGGAAACAGCTGCTCGCAATGGCTCAAACAACGCCGGCAACTGGCCAGGCCAACCGAGTCGCTAGCGATGGGCTTCAGTGGTAAACAAGTTACAGACTAAAGGAAGCATAAGGTTGTCTAAGGATTACCCATTTCCGTGTACTAAAATGTCTAAACTAAAATGAAAAATAATACCAATTAATATTATATAAGCTATATATAAACTATTGTTAGAAACTTGTCTTCAAACTTATTTTAGAAGATAGCTAGTTTTTAATATCTATAGTACATTGTATACCTAGGCGTTTCTTAATTTTCTTGTTAATAAATTATTTCGAACCTTCATAAATAAAATATTCCAAGTTTCCTTTATGTGACCTACCAAAAATCTAAAACCTTGAGTTTTGAAAAAAGTATGTAGATTTGTGAAGAAATGATAATACAAATATTACTCGGTACCTCGGAGATCAAAGACAATACAATAAATAAGATGTGAATCGCAATACTTATATGTATTAACAAAGACAATATAATTAATAAGATACATACAATACATTTTTTTGTTAGAAGAAAAAGGTCCTTGCATATTTAAGTTCGAATTAAAGAGCGTTCATCTTGTTCATAATTATATTTCTTACTTGTAATTACTATTCTAAGTTTTTTAGTAATTTAAAATGTTTTAACTTTGCATATTGAAAATTAATTGAAAATAACATAAAATATATAAACTCCTTGAACCACATCACAGTGCCATCTCTATCCAATGGCAACAATCAGGTTTCTTTTGCTTGCGACCTCCCCTAATGACATTTGTTTGCCGCTGCAGACATGTGCAACTGTCGGATCTGAAATACATAGCTTTCAAAAACTGGTCCGCATCCTTCTTTCTGGCTTCCATAAGTCCAGGCACAAAGCTTGCCAATTTTCCTTTCCACTTTCGGGTACACAAAGTTGGCACAGTTTTTTGAGGCGTCATTGCGCTGGACTTAAACGTGGTCTTATTTTGTCATTTCGATTATAATTTTGTATACTGGTGATAATCGAGAGCAACGATTGCCTGGAATTTATGCTAAGTGCCGTCGAGGACGATGCCTGGGGCACTTTGTATTGCCCAAGCAACGACTTACCTCACGGCACAGTTGATAAATATTTGCCAAAAAAATAGCACAATTCAAAAATCTAAAAGAATACAAAAATGAAAAAACACCCAGAGCCACTCAATTGGCGTTGCCTTCGCGAGCTGATGGAATAGGAGCTTTTTGTTATTATCCCCCGGGCAGCATCATATTCCCAACGCCCACACAAAGACTCCCCCAATGGATTTGTGGCTGTGGGGCTCACGAAATCTGCCGGCGTTGGTGCTTCGAGAGTTTTAATTGAATTTTGAGTGGCGTATTTAGGGATTTGTTATTTATAATAGAAAAAGCACACAGCCCGGAGAGCTGTCGAAAATGGCAACGACACAGTCCGATTAAATGCAGTGGCATAAGACCAAGTGAAAGCCATTTAAAATATGAAATTTCTATAGTCTGAGTTGTGGTCAATCGTGGCATAAAGGAAAATTAAAATAGGTATTTTTATGAAACTATTTAGGAGGGTGGTGTAGAAATAAATTAGTCAAGATGGTTTCTTTTATTTATATGTAGAAAAAATTGCTAATTTGTAGGTAAATAAAATAGTTTCCTTTGGTTAGGATCCTTATGAATGAACCTCAAGTGGGAATTCCCAAAGAAGGAGGAAGCCTAGGCCCAGGCTGACTGATTAAGTCTCACCATGGCCTGGTAGTACGTGACGATGCCTCGAATTCCTAGATAAGACCAAGCTCATTCAACGACCAGATTTATCTTTCTCTCGGATAATGCAACTGGGAGTTCTGCAGCTTATCCTGGCGAGTGACATTCCTCAGGGTTTGCCTAAAATCGTAGAGCTCAATCAGGCTATAGGGGTTCTTCTTGAAATTCTCTATGGAATTGGTATGATATTTGACCTTCAGCCAGTTGGAACAGCCGTGATTACTTCGCTATGCTATAATCAAGTGGCTAAAAATGCACAAATATTTTCATTACAGGCTTAGCTACTTATTTTCGAAGGTATAAATAAATACCATCTGACTTTTTCCGACAATCATTTGACCAATATCTAAAATATTTTGAAAGAAGGAAGTTATCTCCTCCACACAATAGGAAATCATCTGCCATGTATACATTAGAAGGTGTATCCAGGTAATATACACCGAAATAATTTCCACTTGGCGATGGAATGTAAGGGCTGCCAGGTGGAGGCCAGCATCTTTGAAAATTTTGCACAAATTCTTATTAGCCAAATGATCTAAAGGGGATGTTGAAATTTATAAATGTGACTTTTTTTAAAGGCTATTGCGATGAGGTAGAACATCCCTGAAATGAGGAATTATACCGCAAAATCAGTTGATTGGTTTAGATTTTAAAATGTATGAAATTACACCATATAAAATGATTAGGGGATTTTCTGTCATTTAGGGAATCCCCTGAATGAATATAAACCTACAACTATTTCGTTATTAAGAGTAATAAGTTATGCATAATTAACGTTCTATGTAAAACATTATTCTTATAAAGTTTATACTTAGTTGTTTCACTTTTTAAATAAACAAAGCGTCTGTTTAATGTTTGTGTGGGCCAAGTTGGCTGCAGACATTATGTTATTAAGAACATCTCAATTCAAATGAAAATATTACAGTTGGAAATCATGGTTTAATTCTTTCAATGTTGAATAATTACTAAATATATATTTACTGTAAACTAAGTTTAAACTTTAGTTATTTTGCTCATTATTGGGGTTTCCTTTTGTTGTAAGCATAAAATACATTTGGTATACATGCATTTATTCTTTCAATTCGTATATTTTCAAGTTTTTAAATTAAACAGACCTGAAATATATTGCCTGCGTTTTGCATACAATTGTTTAGCATTGCATTCCGAATGAATGCTTTTCATTTTATTCAACCTTTTGTTGGCACACACAAAATACACCCTTGAACGAACACACACACAGCCCTCAGAGCAATCGGTTTGCCAAAATTTGTTCGCATGCCACTTGATTAAAAAACCACAATAACCCCTATTGGAAAAAGGAATAAAACAATGGGGGAAAAAATGGTCAATGAGCATTCGATTGTGGATTGCGGGATGCGAAACAGTTCCAATATGACGCCACCGCCATGTTGTGACAAGGAGGTCAGCCGCAGGGTAATTTAAATGAAATGAACAACAAATGCACTCGCACTCGCACTCGCAATCGCACTCGTAAAAGAAAAACAAAGCCAGAGCCAGAGCCAGAGTCAGAGCTGGAGCCACTCCATGCGACATGTGCCGCAAATGTTGGCCAAAAATAAATAGCTGCTGTAAATTGGAGCCATCTCCCCGATGTGGCAGCAGTCGGGATAACAGGGAACGGGTTGACTGGTTCGAATCCCTCTGATTGGGGCCATTCGCCCCACATATTGCTCTTCAAATTGGACATCGACTACAATAAAACGGAAATCAAACGAAAACAAAACAAAACAAAACAAAAAAAGAATAGCCGGGTCAAGATTTTATGGCGTTAACAAATTGGTTTTTATAACACAATTTTCGTTGAGAACCACACAATAATACTTGCCATTTGTATTTTTTTTCTATCTGAAAAGGATTTTCCGCTTTTTTCTATTGAAATTTAATATGGAGAAGAGTGAGTGAGGGTAATGTATATTTCGTTAAATTTAATTTGAATAATATATGGTACGTTTTATAAATAATAAACAGAAAAGAAACTTACCTTGGATGTGGACCTTTTCATACAATTAATATTTAATATAATACATTCAAGGGCTTTTTCTATACGACTAAAAGACTGAAAATATTGCCAGATAAAAACAGATGTTCCCATAGGAAGTGCTAATTCGATATTTTTAATCATTTAGCGACCACGAGGTATCTAAAAATATCGAATAAATGATTGAAAAGATAAAAAGTTCGTATAAATCAACGGATTGGATTGAATGAGAGGATTGGATGAAAGGTCCGTAGTTTTTTAAATTAAATTAATTAAATTATTGAAGAATAAGAAGGTATATCCATATCCTGCGAATCGATTTTAGGACGTTTTCTGTCCGGATAAATATATCGTCGATACATCGTCGATATTTTCACTTATTCAGTCATTTAGTCGTTAAGGAAATGTCTTGGTTGATAAGAAACTAAATTCGTCGTCATCATAATTTATTAAAGACGTTTAAATCAGTTTTCCCTGTCCACATATTTACCAAGAAATACAAGAAATAGACCTGAACCTCCACATTTCGCTTAGCATATATATGCATTCATGAGCATATATAGCGGCACTTAAAAGTTATTACATATTTTTTTTTTTTGGCGCAACACACTCAAAATGGGTAGAAAGGCATAAGCATAATACATTTTACGACTGCGTTATATGATGTCTGCCAAAGTATGTAAAATTATTATTTGTCTGACTGGCTGGCTGTGTGTTTGCATACTTTGTACTTCTTTCCGCCGCCGAGATGTACGGCGTTTTATTATATTTAAATTACACAAAGCATTAAATATAATTCACTCACTACGCTCCATTTACTAAGGCTATATGAAGGCGCGCACAAGCACAAGCACACTCTCTTTCTCACACACACACACACACTCAAGGCATTACTGTCTGGGCACAAAAGTATGCAACAACAAATGCCGCTGAAAATCGCTGTAATACTTTTTCATCAATTATATGATGCGCAAAAATATATATGCCGAGATTTACAATATCAAACATGGCTCACACACACACTCAGGCAGGGCTTTAAGCACACACACACAGGCACACAGAGACACGTACTCCCCGTAGATATATGCCGACATGCTCTAGATGGCAAGCGCGTCATACTTTACTACTTACTAAATCCATTACAAAGTATTTACGTAGAAAATTGCTTTATATCTCTGCATATCTCTCAGTCGACGTCATCGTCGTTGTCCTCCGTGTGCGTGTGTGCGCGCTCCTGCAGCCAGAGAGAAAAAAAAACGAAAAAAAGGAAGAGAAGGAAATTTAAGTACGTGGGAATAATAGTAGAGGAAAAAACCTTTTTAGTGGCATCGCACTCCCTGGGCGAAATCCACGAAGGAACTCCTAAGGTAGTCCCAATATCCACCCACCCACCTATCCCATCAGCCTCTCCGCCCCTCCCCTCACCTCACCTCATCATCGGAGGCAAAAAGGCTGTGTGCAGCAATTTATGTGATTTTTTCGTAAATGTCAGTGGCAAATAAGAAAATATTAAAATAGATTTGTGCACTCTGAACGCAAAGACAATGGTTTATCAAGTACACTGAGATAAAGCATTAAAAGCGAGTTAATTTTACAATTAACAATTGAAATAAAAATGGAAATAATTTATTCCATTTTAGAGTGAAACAAATAAAATTGCTAAAAAGAAGTATGTGTTTGAAATTGTTAAATCACTTATTTAATTTTATTTGCAAGCAAAGAGATCAAAAAGTATTCATAATAACAATAATACAATACGTAACTATAAATATTAAAATTGTAAATCTGTCATAAAAGTTTAGTATTTACAAAGGCATTTCATTTCACTAAAATCACACATTTTCTTCCTGTCTATTCGGCTCACAGATGATTTCCATTGCCAAGATGTTGACGGTAAATCACATCCAGCTTTCCTCTATCCTAGCCGGCATACAGAGTCATAAAAAAAGAAAACTGAAGGAAAAGTATGCCAAAAGCCAAAGTAGGATGCTGGCTGCGGAATGTCTGCGTGAGTGTGTGTAATTCATAGCGGATTTGCTTGCGGAGGGGAATTATTCATGCGCACTTGATTGTGCATACAACAATGGATCTGATCGTAATCAGTGTCCCGTCATCATCATCAACTGCTCGAGATACGGTCAAGAATATTTCACTAGGATACGCCATTATCCTCTGACATATGTATAACAGAAGAAAAAACATAAATGTACTAATCTCCTAGAGTTTGAGCTTTGACTTAGTGCTTTCTGGATTGTAGCGATGTATATTTATATTATAAAACGACTCAATATTATATCGAAGATATCGTACAGTTTGATTTATCGAAATTTTAAATATCGAAAATAGGTCTAAGTAAACTTTTGATAATCTTTATATTTATTTCCATTATGTTGAGGCTTTAATATGACCCAAAAAGAGATCTGATATATCAGTTAGAATATGTTAATGCTTTTATTTGACTTAAAAAAAGATCTGATATATCCGTCAGAATATCGATTTATCGCTTATATCAAAAATATCGGTTCATATATCGACCTTTTCATATTAATGTATCAATTTTTGCTATCATCCCTACGAGTAAATAATTAATATCCTTGAAAAGCTTACAGGCACTTAAAAAACTTAATTTAAACTGACATTTTAGATTAATTGAGGAAAGCAGTAATTCGATTTTATGTGTTTAAAAACTCCCTTATGCACTCTCATTCCTAAATACTCTGAACATTGAATGCATCCTTTGGCGTTCTAATCTCATACAAACAACAATGAAAATTAGTGAAATGAAAATATAACAAATAAATTTGTCGCGCAGCGGTGCAAGGAAGCAAAAGCTGCCTTGAATTGCACTACGAATCACTCTAGCGTGCTATCAATTACTGTGGCAAGTGTTGCACGTGCCACCGACACCGATCCGGTCCGGGAACCGACATCGACCCGTCGCCCCCTCCCTGGCACCTTGCAAGTCCTTTATCCCACCAACCAACCAGGCAGGACAGCTTGCTCATCTCATTGTGCTCCTTGTTCCTTGGCATTTGCTCGCCTGGCTTTCCTTTCCAATTTCTTCCTCTTTATGCCCAGCATACCCGCAGAGTTGACGAGTATATTGTGTTGAAGCAAGTGCTATGAGTGTATCTTTCAAGTTTATATATGAGTGTTTATGACTCAAGGTCTTCATTTTATGGTATAGATTTCAGTGGATTGAAATCGAGTCCTAACTTTTGTGTCAGTTCAAACAGATCGTTTGTCGGAAGACAAGTGTAGAGAGTTTGTTTATAAATAATGCTACAAGATCTTGAATCGAACTTGATGATTATGTTGCAAGGTAAAATAGTAGCGTGTAAAATAAATTAAACTTTGAAGTTTCTAGTGCCTTCTCCACCAATATAATAAAATGCTTTTTTTTATGTTAAGGAATTGTAGAAACCATAAAATCCTTGTTCAGTATAAAAGTTCTGTGTATTATTGGGTATCTCCTGGTCGGTTGTTAGTCGCCTTTAACATGCTCTTGGTTTCCTTTTCTAATTTCTTGTCGCACTTTGGCCGTTATCTTGGCTGCTCTAGTCCTTCCTGTAAGTGGCATGAACATCGTTGCATTTTCTTGACAATTTCTCGGCTTTTTTCTGCTGCTACTGCTACGGTTCCTGCCACTGCTGCTCTTCGTGCTTTTTGAGTGCTTTCAATTGTTGCACAATTTTTTAATTTGTTGCGTGGCTAAAGAAACGCAAGAGTTGCCATCCATCGCCAAGGGAATTTTAATCTAAAGTGGGTGGCAGGAATGCGAAGCACTTGCCGACACTTGTCGTGTGTGGAATTTAATAATTGTTTTAGGCTCGCCAATTGGCATTTAGCTGGGATCCTTAGCCATTTCCAGCGCCAATTAAATCGGCATTATGTCACAAATCCTGGATATTTTCGACTCCGATAAATGCATTCAACTAGCCACAAATGAGCACACAATTTTCACATATTTAGCCCGCACATATTTAGCTCACGCACTCGAATGGCAAACAACGTCATAATAACTCAGTTGGCCACAAAACAAAACAAAACAAAAGCAAAACAAACTTCACATGTGTTGTGTTGTTTGTGTGCAATGCATATATTCGAATTGTTCGGCTCTTGAGTAAATTGCAATTTAATTTTATGCAATTGCCGAAAGGCTTAATACTTAAATAATATCAAAGTATAGCATGTTGTTGTCCTTAGGCCTGGTAATATGGCTAATCCCAAATGCGGCTGCTATTATAATTCGGATGATGGTGTGCACATCAAAGGATGTGTGTTTATTGGACAAAGAAACGGCTCAAAGTAAGGATACCCTCGGGGTTATCTTTTCCCTTCATTTTTTTCTTTAGCAAATTATAAATACTTTAAATTTATAGATCATTTTATTACTTTAAAACTTTGATAAATTAAATAATTACTATTCTGTAGAGTACATTTAAAAGGAGATTAGTATGAAAAGCTGCCCACAAACAAGCCCACTTAGGGCATACGCCGTGTCCACAGTCGCTGTGTGTGTTTTCCTTTCACATTAAATACCAAAATGTAATAAGCATTAAATTTCGTTGCAACCTGCAGCAGCCTGCGGGGAATGTGGAGGAACGGAGGCAGACAGCCAGTTGCCATTACAATGCAATTAAAAGCCACAGTCGCAAGACGTTTTAAATTTTGTATGTGCCGAGCAAATGTCTAAATGCGAGAACACCCCGCAAGGATTAGTGGCATGAGGAGATGCAGCAGCAGTAGTAACAGCAGCAGCAGCAGCAGCGGCAGCAGCAGTAGCAGCAGCAGCAGCAGCAGCAGCAGCTTATGCCGTAAACATACGATGCGATATGAGCTGGCTCCCAATGTCTGCCATAAAATTACGCTCAAAATGTGGCACGTAATTGCCGAGTCCTCTTAGCCCTTAGTCCTTAGTCCTTTGTCTTGCAGTTCCCTAATTGCCGCCAGTGCCTCGTCGTTTGTATGATTTTAATTAGTATTAGGGTTCTAAGCCGGTGTTTTGATTCTTTAAGCACTCTCTCTACATGTGCTCAGTAAATACCATCCCTTCTTTAGTCGAAGATGTTGGGCAATCAAAAGTTTGTAGTAAATGTAAATTAATTTCCTGGTTACCAGATGCAGCAATTGCAGTTTCCCGTTTCCAGTTTCCAGTCTCAATTATCGCAAACTTGCTGCAGTGCATAAATTTCGAGAACACACACACACTCAGTCCCGGGCCGGGGCCAGGAATCAATGATTAATTTTGTGTGGTGTGCAGTTCGATATTAGCAAACGGACATTAAGGATGCCTATAATCAAGCCAACTCAGGTGAGCCACTGGACGACTATCGGCCCGATCAGCCAGAGTCCTGTGCCGGCCTAGTTGATAAATATTAGTTTTCAATAACCAAGCTCAGCTTGGCAATGTTTTAAAGATAAAGTCGTATACTTTCTCGTATATATTGCATTGGGAACGTAGCTCCTTATTCCTTAAACATTTCTGTGGCTGCTTAATGGAGTGCAACACTTGGTCCTTAGAAGAAGGCAATGCCCTCACACCGCTCTTCCAATTGATAGAAACATGGCTCAAAGAACGCCCAGATCATTAAAAAACGGAATGTGTGACATTTTGTCAGGCATAATAATAGAATTACAATCGCTGGCTTGGCGGCAAACAATCCAGGGGAAATGTGCAAAATCAGCGCAAAAAACGGTGGGGCGTCTCTCAAGGAAATGTCAAATCAAATTTATTGACTTTCATTGTTCGACGGAGGGACGGAGGGACGGAGGGACGGAGGGACGAGGACGCAGTGGCTCCATCTTCAGCTCCAGCCCGGGCTCATTGAAATGTGAAAAGCCAATGACAGCGGACGACGGGCCAACAATGTGCACCTTTTTTTTTGTGCTCCGTCTGTCTGTCGCTCGATCATGTCTGCCTTCTACTTGTGGCACTTGTCGATTTGTCCTGCACTTTTCCATTCGTATTTGCGCGCGATTAAAGCGCCGCTTAGCACGTTTGAATGCCTGCCAACCGATTTCAGAACTCGCTGAGACAATCAGCGCAGATTTCTTCTCACTCCGCCTTTTCGTACAGCGATTTTGTGCACTGGAAAAATAAGTTAGCAATTTTAGCAATAAGTTAAACAATTTTATTAGGAAAGCTACAGTCGAGCATGGCTGACTGTGAGATACCTTGTACCCAAAGAATTGTGGATGAAATTAAAGGAAAGATGAACACAAGACGTATATAATCAAGTTATGCTCAAATTAATAAAAAACTTAAATTAAACAGGTCGGAAGGCAGAAGAAAATGTTGACCAAGGAAGGCAAAAAATCCTAAGAACATGTTGCATAATACTCTAAAAAGCACAATGTTGGAAATCATCCATTGGTGTTGCCAACAAAATATAGTTATTGTACACGTAGAACTTTTATTCTCCTATAACTCTTATATTTATTGTCCGATTTTATGTGATATCAAATTGTCATGATTTTTGGGGACGGAAGAATGTGTTGCAAAATATTGAAACAAATTTGGTAGCTCTATCTTTAATAGTCTTTAAGATTTGTTGACTCATAAGGGATCCGATGGTGATCAGGAATATATATATGGGAAGCCCCTTTTTCGGCTCTTACCTATATTCCTTGTTGTCGTTAAGCTGTGTATAATACCATTGTTGTATCCTAAGGATGCTCTGTACAAAATCTAGAGAAAAATTAAGGTTTATCATTGCGAACTGTCTTCAAAATTTCTTGCTAATTGAGGCATTTAAATAGATTTAAATTTAAAATATTTCTCATAAACATAAATAATTTTTTCTCCACGATTATATGCTGGGAGTTATTACATAAACTAAAACTCTTATCAATTTTTTCCCTCAGTACATTCGCTCGCGATTTCCAACAGCTCTGCACAATGCCTGGCGGCTGGGCTATAAAAATCATATGCTTCCCTTCATAGCAAGGGGTTGGCTTTAGGATTTTTTTTCCTGCAGCTTCGTCTATAGCTGACTTTCTTTGTGCCCGGCTAAGTTTGACAATTATTTGCATTGTTCACTGAAGTCGTTTGTTCAACATGCACATGAATCGGTAACTACAACATAAGTGAGTCCGTAGTTATAGTTCCCCCAGGGGAGCAGCTTAGTCAGGGATTGTCGGGGAGCCCGTCGCCATTGTGCACTGTCCATTGAATTTGCCGGGTGCTTAGAGTGGGAGTTAATACTGAGATAGACCGAAAAGTAGGTTAAACATTAAATGGTATGGAAAATGTTTGACTCCCATGATTACTGAGGCTTTGCGAATCGAAGTTAAATTGATAATTGGGTCTTAGGTTTGACTATCCTCCTTACTGTCTTGTTATAATTGCTTTTAATTGTGGGAGCACTCGGGTCAAATGAATTAGGGAATTCATTTTATTTGATTCTTGCATCCTTCCTTCCATTAAAAATTTTTTTTATTTGTTTTATACTATAATTATGAATGAGTAAATATTAGCGGCATTTTAAGTGGTGTCTTGGTAGTCCACAAATTTTCCCTAAGCCTTATGATTTTCCTTAACAATGGTTTTCGCATTATTTAAGGAAATCACTTTGCCAAGTCGGTGGCTGTCAGGTTGCCGCAACCAATTTTCCTCACACGAATGTTGAAATGGAAATAAATGTTCTCCGCTTGACCCGAAACCCTGTTGCAGTTGCTATTTGCAATTCCATTCAGGATAGAAGAGGCCTGTTGCCAAAAACGGGACTGGAGTTCATTTTGATCACTTTTTTTTTTGGTGCTTCTGCCTGTGCCTGCGCCTGTCCTTCTCTGCCTGCTGAGCTGCCTTTTTAAATGGCTGCTTCCGTTTCCTGTTCCGTTACGTTTGACTTGCCTGCACGTAAATTTTGTGCCACCTTGTGCGAGAGAAAATTGGGAGGGGGAAGCAACTCCCCCCGAACTCGCTCAACTGCCTCACTCATGTCGGCGGTAAATTTTAGTACAATGCATATATAATCTTTTTCACTTATCTTTGCATAGTTTCCCTTTGCTGCAGCAAAACTTTTTACGGTCTGAGGTTAAAAGTAGCGTCATACATTTCCCGCACCTTCACATCCCCAGCCACTCGAGATTCGCGGCGCGTTGAGAGCGATGTAATGAATGGAAAGTTGGCGGGGAGCTGCATAGGTTGCGGAGGCTGCGGCGGCTTCAACTCCTGTTCATGGGATGTTCGCAATGCTCTTGTTCCTGCAAAAAGGTGCAAAGGCGATGCCGCAATTTTCGCTGAATGGCTTGGTTCAGTTTTGTACTTGTCGACAATCTTGCGACAGATTTATGGGTTAATTATTGTGAATGGTTATTCTACGGTAAGAGAGAGGCAATCAAGAACGAAATATATATGCATGTAGCACTGAAAAAATAGTCATTCAGTTTTTTTTTATAAGAATTTTAAGTTACATTGATACGCCTTTGTTTTTTTGGTAAGAGATTTCCATAGAATGTACGGCACCAGAGAGAATCATTCTAAAGAGTAATCTTTTGCTGATCCTCCAGAGTTTTGTTTCAAGCAAATATGGACCAAGGACACCCAAGGCTTAATTCCAACAAGGATGTAGATAACGACCTACTTATGGATGTCTGTGAGCTGAGTGTTTGTCAGGGAAATTTGACCTTCGACGTGTGCAAGTCCACGAAGATCTTACAGCAACAATCGGCACCTTTGGGCGGTGACTCTGAGAATGTTCTTTCCAAATTCCGGCAGAGATTCGAGCAGTTAAGCCAAGGAGCAGATGCTAAGGATAGAGTTCTGCACGTAGGTAGGGGTAAGAGGTTCATGCAACTGTGCCAGGAGCTGAAAGATTGGGAGCCAGATGAGGGAAAGCTTTGCCAGTTCTTGAGCCTCTTTTATGAACTCTTCGATTCTGAACGACCGAAACACAAGGGAAGTCCTGCTTTTAGGAATTTTAAAGCAGACGAAACTATAACAATTAAAAGTCCAAGGAATGATTGCTTTAAAGAGAGCACCAGTAGTTTAGGAAATATCGCAAACAAACAGGTGAAAACTGAAGATTATAAAGGCATAGAGGGATTCATAAGCGAAAAAGGTGTTTCTGAGGTAATTGGTTCGCGGAAATATGAAAAATCTGACTTGCTAAATTCCAAAGATTCAATAGAATTATTAGACTCAGATGATGATAAAATGGAGGAAACAATTTCAAATATTCCAGCAAATGATTTCGATAGTTTTTCTGATAATACTCGTAACTATGACATTTTACCTGATGACTCTGATGAGAGCGATGAACATTATCTTTTAAATTACGAATTGCGTAGGAAAAAATCTATTGGTAAATACGTTTTGAAGAACGAAGCTCTCGAAGACCTTTCCCATAGAACATCTATATCTTTTAGTACTCCCAACCACAACACATCTGTAATTTCGAATAATTCCTTTTTGGACGAAGAATATGATACAGAAAGGTTGAGTTCTACAATTCGGGCAAATGAAAATAGTCCCAGAAAGGATATTCAATTATCAGATATCTTACAAGCTCCGGGAGACCAATCCCAAACTAAAGAGCTCCGCCCTGTGGCTGAAAATAAATCCATTCTCAGTTCCATCCCTGAAACATGTGAAGAATCTGAAGAGGAAATGCTGTCACCAAAGTTCCAGGAGCTTCGACAAATTGTAAGCAATATTAAGACAAACATTTTAAAGAAAATTGATCACTCTTTGTCGCTCTTAAGCCAAAAGAGTCAGTCCGAAACTGAATTGTCTGAAGAAAATATCAGAGGCGTCGAGGAAAACCACGAAGAAAATTGTGAAGCTATAAAATTAACAAGAAAAGTGAATGAGTCGGTAGCTTTTCCAACAAAAATAAAACAGAGTCCTGCGGAAAAGGTTCATTGGGAACACCAGCAGCACATCATAATAGCTCCTCGCGTTATTACTCAACTCTTCAAGACAAACCCCGCCTACAAGTGTGCCCAAGGCCAGAATTTCTACGATCAAGTCAACCAATTATTCGAGATCATAGGCCAAAAGAACTCGAGCCTGAAACTGCCATTTGAGGCTCGAACGATTCAGTCGCGGCTAGTTCAAATCCTGCATCAAATCAAAAGAGAACTTCCTAGAAATATAAGCTACTCTGAATGGGTGGCAGCGGTGGGAAAGTATCAGCTAAACCAACTCCTCAGCTCCGAAGAAATGCATGCCTATGAGTCCTTGTGCCGGAATTTTAGGGATGATGAGGGTACCAGTAGTCAGAACCCTACGACTAAAGAGTCGAGGTTCAGGGATGCCCTGAGAGCCATGATGGGTCAGGAATCGCAGCATCTAAAGGCCTCCTCTGCAACTGGTCGACTGCAAATACGTTTGCCACATCACCAGGAGAGTGTAGGTGAGTCCTATCTCCTGTTGAGTCTGGGTCTCTTGGGTTACCTGTATCGCTCGCTGAAAGATCAACTGAATACTCTTGAACAGCGGGGAGCCACAGGTGCTTGCCTTGTGCGAAGTTTGCGAAAAATGTTACACTCTTTTCTAGAGTTCCTTAGCCGAAGGGAGAACCAGCCCAGCAGCCTTCTCTGCCTGTACTGGCAGACCCGGGAATACCAGTTGCTTTTTCAGTGGCTTCTGGAGGTGCTTGTCAAGATCAATCAGTGTCAGGACAAGGCCATTATCGTCTTACTTTATGAGGAATCGTGTCGAAGAACTGGAGAGCAATGGAGATTACTTCAAATGTGGCTTTCGGAAGTGAGCAAGCTCCTGGTTTCGAAACTCGGCTGTTGGTTATCGCTGGGTCAGCTCACAGCCTCGGATAACGATGAGTTCATCATTGAGTGCAGCTTCACCTCAGGCCCAGATGACTTTTGGCAGCAACGCTATGGACTATCGGCACCGTTCTCCAAATTTTTCAATAATCAACTCGCCGAAACGATGATCTGTGTGGGCAAAACGTTGGCTTACTCTAAAAAGTACTTGAGTCGCAATGTGGATCCTCCACTAAGTAGCACAGAACTCAATAGCAAGCTGCTTCACCTGCTTTCTCATTTCTACCAGCACGGTGATCAGGAACCCCTCTACCACTTTCTCCACAAACTACACTGGGATGTCTCTGGCAAAGTGTTGAGCTTCCTGCGAGACATGAACCCACCGCCGATGGTTCTTTTATATCAGATGCACAAGTATCTGATGATCACGGATATGCATTTCTACAGGGAGCTCATGCAGACACTGGATGGTGTCCTCAGGGAGCCGTCTTCTGCATTCAACCTTAAACTGTTCAATGTCCTATTACGTCAGATGCTTTCCAGGCAAACCCCTGATTTATATGTAGACAGAAGCGCAAGCCAGGGACCCAAGTGCTGGTCGTGTTTTCTGCTCCGATTGAGGTTGCCAGACTATTGGAGAGCTCTTCTGGGTGAGAACATCAAGGAGTACGAGGCTATATTTTCCGGCTTGTGGAAGTTCCATTATGCCAACTTTGTGCTCTCCGAAATGGTAGCTCGTCGGGAGCTGCATTTTCAAAACCGCACCAGGCCCAAGCATTTCGATTGCATTGATCAAGTAGATCAGCTTTTTGACATCCTCTTCGATCTTTTTCTGAATGCAATGAATGTCTTAAAGAATTACTTGCTAACGGACTTGTTAGAACCGGCTTATAGCAAATTGAGGATTAGCTGTGATGAGGCCACTACCCTCGATGACATGCTGAGTGCCAATGAGAGCTATCTTCGCACTATAAAGTTGGGTAGCTTTCAAACGAGAGGCCTGAGGCAATGTAACATGTATCTGAAGCAACTCTACGATGGCATTATGCAGCTCGATTTCCACGAACAGAGGTTTCACTGTCTCCTGCAAAACTTCAAAGACTATTTGACCAAATACGGGGGACAAACGCTTGGAAGATGCCAGTTTCTAATACCGAGCTATGAATTAAGCGAACGAAAGCGCGAGTTCAGCTGGTCCTGCCAAAATTCCGTGGATGCCCTTATTAACTTGAAGGATAAATTCCACACGGTAATGCTCGACCTTTTATTTAGGCTACATTCTGAGGATAAAGAATCATTCAGAAGACTGGCTCAGAGGTTGGATCGGAATGGCTATTATGAGAGAATGGAACAAAGATTGCAGTTGGTACAAAGGTTTGAGTTTAAAAGAAAGGAACAAGGGAGGGCTTTTGTAGAAAATTCACAATAAAAGTTTTATATTAATTAAGTACTTAGTACAAGTGTTTTATAAGCAAAAATTTAATGTTACTTAGAGCAACCTTTTATAAACCAAAGTACAATTATTTCCTTTCACGCTTGAAAAATAATTCCTATTTCTAAAGAAATTCCCTGTGCATCTGCTGTCGTTCAAGTAAGAAAGTATTATTCCACATTGACAGTCTCAATCACTTTTAACTCCATTCGAAAGTTATTATTCATTTAGCAAAGCGGATGTACATACACGATATACATACATACATAAAACCCATTTTTGCCGCTTTGCCTTTATATAAATTGGATTTTAATTGAAATTTAAGAATCGACTAAGCAATGTTTGCATTGTGCAGCAACTGGGAAAGCCTTTTGTTATGCAAATTTCCTTTATTTTGTGGTCCCGTGCGAATTTGGACAGAAGGGGAGCGGCAATCCAAGTGACTGTCAGTTCGTTTAAATTAAAAATAATAATGGAAAATTTACTTTTTGGCTTAAGCTTTGTCCAGAATAGAACTTTCAGCTGCTTCGAGTGGAGAACTTCTCGTCGTGTGAATTGTAATTGCTCGGCGCAAATTAAATCAAATTCGGGTCCTCACTTCTCATATTTTTATTAACAACTTATGCCAACACTTTATAACAGCTCTCATCTGCATAACTTAATTTCCAGAGAATCCGCATGGAAATATCTGTCCCCTCGAATCTCTGCCATTGAAATGAACAATGGCGAAAGGATGGCCCAGAGTTGAGCTCCTTTGTTATCTGACAAACACAGCTGGCAGTCATCTCAGAAGTCGTCCACATATCAGCGACGGAGCTCGGTGCTCGGTGCTCGGTGCTCGGTGCTCTGAGTTCCGAGCTTCGAGCTGGATGAATTACAAAGCACAACCGGCTTCAAAAAAGAATGTCAAGAAGATAATTGAGCCCAGGCAGCAGGCATTTAATAAACTTGATTCGGGCGATGCGACGGAGTGTCACCCCGGGGGAAGCTTGACAAGGTCCTGACGTGCGTGCGTTTGGCGACAAAAAAAAAAATAAAAGTTAACATGGTGACTTGCTCGACTGCTGATTAGGGAAATTAATTTCATAGGAAAATGCGTTCTTGATAAGCAAGCAATTAATTTTGCGAGTTAATAAAGTCAAGAAATAAATAAAAAATCAGTCACATGAAAATTTGTCTCCTTTAACTTCAGGTGCTTTCTATAAACTTGTATTCTATGTACTATATATTTCTTGGCTAATGAGAAAGTTTTTTATTTCTATTTCAACTTTAATATTGTAACTAAAAATGCAGGTAACTAACAACAAATTTAATTAGTTCCAACCACACATTGACCACATTTTTTAGTAGCTTCTGTTTTAATTAATGTCATAGCAATATCGTTGACATTATCTTTGACTCATCAAGCGCATTGTGCTCGATGTCAAATTAAACTGTAAAATTTATTATTATGCCCGTTGACATGCTTGAACTGTTCTAGGCAATAAATTTCAATACAAGTCTCCATTTTGGCTTTCAACATTTCCTCACCGCCTCACCAGCCCCCGCCTCCGAGCATTGTTATTGACAATTTGTTGTCAGTTTTTCTCGCCCAAACATGAAGCAATTTATGTGGCCAGCACTGGGTCTGGGGCTTTATGAAATACTTCTCATTACTGGAGGCGGGGTTGAGTGCGGCGGAAACGGCCGGCGACCGATGGCTCGAACATATTTGAACTATTTTCATTTCAATTGCAAACGGTTTGCGCAGAGAAATCAATTGAATTGCCATTTCACATATGAAATGGTCATTTGTCAATGAACAACAATTGGAGGGCGTGGTCGCAGCTGGTCTCGATGGCGGATACTTGGTGCTGGGCAGCCCGGCGATGGGTTGACTGCCGCACAGTTATGCGGTCAGTCAAAATGGCCGCATAAATATGTCCTTTTGGTCCTGCCAACGATCTTGTGGCCCCCCAGTCGTCACTCCACTCTGCCTCCCCTCGTTCGGGCTAAATTGTTGGTCGTTATTAAATTTCCGCTGCGTTGAGTTCTCATTTCCGTTCCGATGGCCAATGCAGCTGGCCGTCGCTCTGAATCCTCATCGGATGTTGCCATGTGACATAGATACTCGCATACGTGCATTATACATATATAAATATATATCCATATATCCTTTTTGGGTTCTGGCTGTGTGAACAACAAAGGGGTTGCGTTGCCTTTGCCGCGCACATGGGGCGTATGCGTAATATTCGATTATTATTTTTATTATCGTTTTTGGAGAGCCTACACAATAATCCTCATTTATCTATGTAGTATTTGTGGCGATCAAAAATTGATTCTACAATTGAAACGCTTGTTTTGGCTTTTTCAAAAAACCATTCCCACTATGTAGGTGTATGTGTGTGTGTTTGTCTGAGTGTTCGGCTTTTTAGCCAAATTGAAACTAATTGACATATATGGTGGCAGGCTGCGACTAGAGGGGAAAGTGGGCAAAACTTTTGCCATAAATTTCAATAAAATGGAATTTTTGGTATTTCCCTTTATTTCGCCTGTAGTTTTGTGTGTGTGAGTGTGAGTGTGTGTTTGCAAGTTTTATTGGCATTACGTATACGCCACCGCGCCGTGACCCCATTAATTGTTTCGTCAGCATAACTTTACATTACAATTTTGTGGCGCTTCTTTAGTTTTTTACTTTGTTTAATGTAATTGCTGAACTTATTATTCGTTGCTTAACTATTTTTCTCAAGATTTTGATAAATTAATAGACAAAACGATAAAAAAATATGCAGTTTTTATCGATCATTTTTCGGTTATCACTCTTTACAACCTTTTGCAGTTTTTGAAAAATTTCGTTTAAACCCTTTTAATACATCAACAAAAAAATAGCCGAAAACATCGAAAAATATGCAGTTTTTATCGATAATTTTTCGGTTATTACTCTTAACAACCTTTTGCAGTTTTTGCAAAATTTTCCTTAACCCTTTTAATACATCAACAAAAAACTGGTTAGGGTAATTCAACATCGGCCCTTAAAGTTAGTCATTATTTTCTTGTTACATATATTAACTTACCCGTTTAATTAGACGGAAAAGACTTTAACAGTTTGGAGGTCCTAAAAAACCATTAAATATTATGGGTTTTAATGAAAATATAATGCAATGCCCATCAAAGGGACTCCCATTCCGCAGTCCCATGGGCCTCTTTTTATTGTTGGTCTTCCTTTGTGGCCGCCGAGTCTTGGCCGAAAAAAAATGTGGAGAAATAAATAAAAGAATTATTCAAAATTATGGGCCAACTCTGGCTGGTGTCCAGCTTAACCCTTGTGTGGGCGCTTCGTCTTATTTTCCGCCTTTTTTACAATATACTTATCCCAAGTTTTTATTAAACTCAACCCAGCCGCAAAGCTGCAGAGGGAATTCTTAGGAAACGCATTAAAAGGCGCTAAGTAAATATTAAAATTTCTGTCAGAGGCTTGCGTGCGAGTGAAAAGAGGGGGGGGGGGCCTAACCCATTTTATTATTATTATTATTATTTCTCCCCCGACTAAACAATACGAGTTAATGGCGTCAGTCGCCGGACAATGTGCTGGTTGCCTCGGGCTGTTTATTTACGCCAGGCGCTAATGGACAGCGCGGAATTGCTAAAAGAGTTTGCTCCGGTGGATATTATTTATTACTGCCGCCATCGCCGAGAACAAAGGATGTAATATTTATTCATTTATTTATTGATTTATGGCCTCGCATTTAAATCAAAATCAAGGCGAGAATGCTGAACATTTTATCAATTTGATATGCCTATTTATTATGATGTTTGTACTTTTCACCGCTCGAGCAGCTCACCCCGGCCCCCCGATTAAATTTATGCCTTCGCTGACCACGAAAGATTCATCTTCATTTCATCTGTCCATGCTCGGAATACAGTGCACTGAGCGAAATATTATTTACAGATTTTGTGAAAATTGTCTTGCGAAATACGGGTCAACTTAGGAAGGTTATTACATTCTTTTTAAAGATTCCTTTGCTATTTAATGTATAATTAATACTTTTAACTCGTATTATTCTAACAATTTATTTTTAAACTAAGCCTTCTACAAATGTGAAAAGTGATCTTTGCAATTTATGATTTATTAAATAATATAGAAATTACACCTTTTTTAAGCGAAACAATTTAAACTTTCAACAATTCTTATATTATAATTAAGTTTCTCGTAAAATCAAATAATTTATCCCTCTTTTCTGAGTGTGCTTGATTAGTTGATGACACTTTGGGCGAGGGAACGAGTCCTGACACTACAATATATATACGGCTCAATGGGTGTGTAGTTCCCCTATCCGCAGCTCGGCCAAGACGATATGTCTCGCTGTGCGGTGCTTGTGGCTAATTTGATAAATATGCACGCGTTTATTCAAATCAATCAGCGTCAGACTTCAAGCAGTGGAGGTGGTGGCGGAGACAGAGACGGATACAGAGGCTCTTTGTAAGGAGAGGACAAGTTATTGGCATCGTCTTCAGTTCAGTTCACTTCCCGGGGCTTCGGATTATCTTCACGGCCCTCCCCCCTGCTGGGTGCATCTTGTGGCATATAAATTTCAGCTGCTTTCTGCCAAGCTACCCCCTTATATAATCATCCGCACACACACATCTCTCTTTGGAGATTTCATTAATGTGCGGTTAACTATAATGAGCCTGGTATATGGGGGAAGCACACCATGGGGAGGCTTTTCGGTTAAGTTGGGCTAACTGAAATCTTTTACGTTGCAAATAGGCTAATTTATTCTAACGGCAATTGTAACTATGCCCAGTTAATGTAACGCTGAATCGGCCATAACCAAGCTAGGAGTACGATTAAGCTTTAAAGAGTCACGTTAATTACAGTTTAAGGGGTCAGTAAAACATATTCATTGTTTAAAATGTTGGAATTGGTCGTAAATATTTATTCATTTGTATATAATGACTAGGAACATGTTTATGATTTATTTAATGATCTTCTTAACTGTTTGCTTTCTATACTGTTTAATGTAAGTAATGGGGAAATATTGCAGATTGTAGGTAGTATTAAGTATATCTTCATACTACATAAGTACTGACCAAAAGGTTCTATATTTTTGCTTAAATATAAGCTCTGCTTTTACCTCTTATTTGTTACACTTAAAATCGCATCTATTTAAAGTTTTTAGGTAAATTAACTGCTTCCCATTTGTTACTTAATTTGAAGGTTGCTTAAGTATATCCTCTGTAAATCAGAACTGAGTATGGAATCATAACCCGACTTATAAATCACACTTCTCTGTGGATCAACTGCACCTCAAACGCATACGAGCATGCTCCTAATGAGCTCAGAAATCTTGAAAGCCAACCATAGTTTATGGTATGTAAAAGCTAGCTCAGCTTAGTTGGTGTTTACCTACGAGAGGGGCGGACAATCAGCATAAACCCCAAAACGCAATCAAAATGTTAAAATAAACTTAACAAATCCCGAGTAAAGTTTGTTGTTCCTTTTTTTCCCGCTGCACATTTTCTCCACCTGTCAGCGGGGAAAATTCGTTCTTCGTGTTTCGCTTGACTTCCCCCCACTACCTTCCGCCACAAACTTTATGGTATTCCCGCCGGAGAAGGGAAAAAGGGTAAGAGTAGGGGAGCAACGTCTTCGAAGTTGGTGGCTGCGGTGCACGCTGCGTATACGTAATAAATTTCACAATTGCCATAGCAAAACTGTCCGCAAAAGTGTAATTGTAATGTTTGCTCTCCGTACGTCCGCTTATCTGAGTCCTG
Source organism: Drosophila punjabiensis (assembly GCA_008042585.1). Taxonomy (NCBI): domain Eukaryota; kingdom Metazoa; phylum Arthropoda; class Insecta; order Diptera; family Drosophilidae; genus Drosophila; species Drosophila punjabiensis. The sequence goes on along the minus strand of VNJR01006228.1, from coordinate 311,738 downwards.
TGCATGGTCTTAGTTGGAATTTCTTGTATTTGCCAAGCGCTTGGAAATGCCGGCGAGGACAGGTCCTTAATCTATGCTACACGTTTTTCGTGCCACCAAAAGGGGTGCGTAGAGTCGCCAGTCTTATTTTCAATAGGATCCCAAGTGCTGACATAGGGGTGCCTTGATGGGAAGGTTGTTTCAAGGTGTTTGCTTTGAAATTGAGTCTCTTCATTCGATTTAAACAATATCTAAGTCTCTTCAACAGAAACGATTCCTGGCTATTGCATTTTGCCCAACTTTGTCATCTTGTTCAGTCCCCTGCCGACTCTCCTAAAAAGTGTCTAATAAACGTCAGGCTTACATTTTGATATCCAATATCAATTTGCTTTAATCACGCACTCAGCGACATTCCCGACACTTGTCTCGAAGGGAATTCATTAAAATAAAGTCTGGCTGCGATAAAAGGAAAAAATGTGCTTTCTTTCAATTCATTAAACGGTAGGAAAAAGTTTCAACTGATTTTGACATGCGAAAGTGTCAAATTACATTACGCTAATTTGAATTCCTTTTTTTAGCGCTTGCTGCAGGATATTTTCTGTTGAAGAGTACCCAGAGTGGCCCGAGTATTTAAATCCATAAATATCTAACACATGCCTGGCCAATTTTCGCCTGTAAAATGTATTCCGCTGTGTATTTGGCTCTTCGAGCATTAAATTTGTTTATTCATTCCCATGCCCATACCCATACACACACCCTTATCCATCTCATATTCCTTGTTGTGCTCCGCAATTTATTTGCACAGATTCCATTTTTAATTTCCTGACGTTTTGGAGTTTATTAAATTTTATTAGCTTACTACTTTATTGGATTTCATGCATTGGCAGAGCAGGGGGCCGCCTCGTTCAATATTGACAAAGCCTGTTTGGCTGACTTTCATGTACGGCAAAATCGGACGGATTTCCAATCGGACCTTGATCAACATGAGATTTTTGGCTTTCAATGGAATTTCCAAGTTTGCCATTGAACTAGCAAAAGAATTTAAAATGGCTCGGAATACACATAGGTTGCCCCCAATAACCTTTGAGATGTAACTGACTAATTTTCGCTAATGCAAAGAAGAAGCAGCCAGCGAAGGCAGACTGGGATGGTGGCATAAAAAAAAAAACTAATAAAATTTACGTTTATCCTTGAAAAGGCACTCGAAAATGCGCGCCTAATGCGCCCCTTCGAATGGCGATGATGTTGATGGCACAGCGCGCTGGCGCTGGCGATGTCGATGATGATGATGATGACGCGAAAGGCAGCTGAGCTTGAGGGACCTTAATATAGACAAGCACAAGACATGCCCCAAAAGACCCCCGACAAGACCTTCTCCCCACCGGGCCCCACCCCAATCCGAGCTAAAGTGCCATCGAATTTCAATTCAATTTGCGAGGCGAGGCATTCGCTAAGGGTGCGAAAAAATTTCTATAGCATATTTTCGAGCGCCGCGTTTGACTTGAATGGAGAGGCGGAGATGGAGGAGACGGAGGTCCTTCGAACACGGAGGCGTGGTCCGGTGTATGAGTAATATTTGCGCAAAGGGTTGCCCAGAATCGCTGATATTGATAGTCGCGAGCAGAAGAATAAGTAAGTCCGCTTTGAAGGATTTAGGGTTTCTGCGCCGGCTTTCTTAGCACCAGAATTCCTCTCCTCTTCGCCTGTTTCCCTTTATTATATCACGTTCTCAACATAAATGCGTTAAGTGGGGACTTGGGCAATGGGTGGTGCTTGGAGGCGTATTTGAAAAGCGCTTAAATTCAGTTGAGCGTTTTTTCTTATTTATTTATTTTCTCGACACAACAAAAAAAAAATAAAGAAGAAGTCTTAAGAATTGGGTACATCCTCTCGAATGTGATATGCGTGTGTGCGGGCTTTTCTCTTTGTCGGCTTAAAGCCATATGAGCCCTCGGGGCTTTCAATCGTGTTACTCTGCCAGCAATTTTGATGGCACTTGGGCCTGGTTTTAAGAAACACTCCTCTCTGCTCATATTGGCAGGACTTATCCTTAGTTTATATTATTAGCTGGCAAAGTGCGACCATGATTGAAAGGATTCCAACCGAGCTTGAACCCTGTTAGACAGAAAAACACAAAATAGAGATAATTAAACTGTTGACATTCGTTGTCAATTTTAACATAAATGATGGAGTTAATTATTGTGGAGTGAAAATAGAGCCAGATATGAATGTATTGTTTACTTATTTTAAAGTGATTGAATTAAATTTTGAAGAATATAAACTAGTCATGAAATTTTAGCCTTTTTTAAGTACATATTTAAATATTTAACAGCTACTGTTATTTTTACTTATTAAAAAATAGTTTGGATAATAATTTTTAACCGAAGCCACCATTCCCCAGCCGGACCTGGCAATTTTACTATTTTACTCGCTTACTTTCAATTTCCTTGAACATTTCTCTGGCTCTACCTATATCTATAACCTTCTTTCTATAGTGCCAGCTGTTCCAGATTTATACCAGAAACTTGCGAGAAACGCGAGCAGCGCGTACTTTTCAATTTGGCCAGAGATTTTTTTTGGTTTTGGGGTTAGCGAAATGTGTGTTTTAGTGGCTTGGCATTAGCATGTAAGAATGCAGAAAGCTGGGCAGCTGGCCCAAAAGCCTCCCATTTCTTTTGGTCAAAGTATAAAAACGTTTGCATTGCATTGCGTCGTCATCTTGCGAAAAAGAAACGAACAAAAAAATGTCCTGGGAATTGGTGTGTTTTCGACTTTTGGCATTGGAAATTTATGTGCGCCAAAAATGTGGCTTTGTTTTTGGCTACACCTTTTTAAGTTCTCCTTTCTTTTGTAAGCCCGTGTGACATACGGTCTAAAAAGTCCGTTTCTTTACCATGAAATTTAAGTTTTAAAGAAAATTTCACTGAAACTTTATTAGGGAAACTAAGTAGTAGGCTTTTCTCGGTATTTTTCAAGCACATAATAGTTGAATTTTGTTATGTTCAAACCGTGCAATTTGTCAAATCAGACAATTGCGTAGCTCGTCAATAAAATTTAGCCATTCCACGAAGTGGAATTTGCCGCAAAGTTGTTATTGCCATCAGAGGCGGTCCAAACAATGCCCAGCCTCAGACCGATGGCTCTTCCAGGGAATTCGAACGTGGCCCTTTTGAAATCAAATACAAAGACAGCTCCAATATTATTTATTGTTTTGCTTTGTTTGCCGAGACTAAGCTTATCAGCTCCCTCCAGTCGAATCCCTCAAATTGAATTCTATTTTTAGACAAAGTAAATGACACACAAACGAGAAATTAGATAATAAAAGTTTAACTTTTGAAAAGTTATGCATATTATAGAAGTAAAATAGAGTGGCAGAAAATATCTAAATAAAATATAAATGCTTTTCCTTAAATCGCAACTTTAAAATTAGATGTAGGTATCTGTCGGTATTTCTAAAATTTACGATTAATTTGCAATATTTATTTTCTGTTTAATTTAGCATTTTTAGTAATATCAATTACGAGACTTTCCAAAAATGTGCTGCAAAGATAGTATAGACGTATTAAAATAATCGGTTATATAATTTAGAAAACGATACTTTTGATGTATTAAATCAATAAATAATGCAATGTAATATTGATAAATTCGATAGATAGATAGTACTGAAATAACTCCATATATTTTCCATACATGCTAATATTTTTTTTATTATTTTTACCACTGGTTAATCCAGGTTTCTTTACGTAATACCTTTATCTATTAGCCAAGTCAATTTCGATTATTAGCGGATTCATTTCTATGGCTGTCTCGCCGAAGTTTGTGCAATAAAACCAACTTCTTTATGGGAAGCGGAGAGCACTTTGCCTTCGGAGTAATATCGCTACCATTATCGTCTCATTTTTCTTAGTTTTCCAACATTTTTCCCGGGGCCGCGTTGCCGGGCAAGAGGAGCTCTTTTCGCGCTTCGCCACTTCGACATTAGTTTCGCTTAGTGCGCAAAACTTGACCACATCGAACTGCAGAGGGCGGCGTGTTGGAAAAACAAAAACCACTCGGCAAACTCAAGTTTATTGCCTCGTCCTCCGTCTTCGTCCTGCACACCTCTCCACTGGCCCTTCATCTGGGCGAAAATAACTTTTCTACACACGACTTTGCTGGACACTTTTTTCATATATATAAACGTATATGTATATGTATAAATATATGTATTGAAAAGTTTTTATATTTGCCCAACTGATGTTGGATACAATTTAAAAGAAAAAGTTTGTTCTTAGTTTTGAAATTTTCCGTAATGTTTGACATGATGGTAAGGAATGGGTTTGAATTTAAAAAATGTTTTAACTTGTATCTCAGGTGATGGAATAATATTTTGAAGAAACCATAATTAAATGCGCGAAAGTGGAATTTATTTTTATCCAAAATTAAGCCCTTTAACTTTTTAAAATGCAAGTGAAATAAATTATGTTATCCTCTTTTGTGACTCTCCCATATTTCCCACGCATTTCTTTTTACAGTTTCGCGTGCCATAATAACAACATTAAATTTTTTAATGCCACACGCCGGGGAAAAAGGGTAACCCAACCTGGGTGAGCATTATGGCCAAAAGCCGGCCCGGTCCGCCCACTGCCCACCGCCCACCCATAGCGGTTTTTGCATAAAATTCATATTAGGCACAAGGCCAGCGGGGAGAGATATGAAATAAGTACAAAAAATGAACACGCGCGAAATTTCATTCAAAAATATAATGAAAGGAATTATTTATATGAACGGCAGGGTTAAGGGGGAGGCCTCCAGGAAAAGGAAATATTATATCCTGTGGCTTAACCAACCAAATAAGTAAAGATATAAAAAAGAACAAGCATTTCCATTTGGCTTTAAATAGGGCGAAGCCTTGGTTTTAATTAAAAAAATAATCAGTTAAAGCCAGAACACATTCATTTATGATCTTGGGCTTATTCCCTGTATTTGGGAGTGGCAAACGTTTAAGCTTAGAAACAATTTCAGTTTGGCTTACTAATTGCTAAATATTTTTCATTAAACATGAAATGCAATTTCACCAAAACACCCTAAGAGCCAAGTAAAAAAAAGCGAGAAAAAACATTGAAAATTAATTAATGCCAATTTGTAAAAGCAGTGAAATCGAAAACTTTTCTGTTCGTCCCAGCACTTTCATTACATCGATGGCTTCAAACAAAAATGACCCGAAAAGTGAAAGAAGGAAAAATTCTTTTCAACAAAAATTGTTCGTAAAGTTTTTAATAGAATTTACCATTTTGGTCGCTTGGCCGTTTGGTCAAGTGTCAATAATTGGAACCCAACGAAGACCCGTTCCCCAAAAACTCGATCCGTTGCAAAGCCGATTTCCACAGTCCTCATTCATCTCCTTGGACCGGGCCGTGCCGCGTAAGTCGACACTTTTGATTTCAATAAATTCCTGTAATTAGCGCCAGGCGTTCGTTCATTTCTCTTCTGGGCCAACATTTTTTACTTTTCGGCTCTGCCATCAAAATATGCAAATTGAATTTGTTTCTCGCAGAAACTCACTCAAGTGGAAGTTCTTGGCAACAAAATAAAAGGAGTTGAGCAGGTGAGAGAGGGACGTACCTTTATGGCAATATTCGTGTCAAATTAACGCGAATTCGGAGGACCTTTTTTTTTCTAAGGGAGCAGTATTCTTTTGGGTGCGAGAATTTGGGATTTCCGTGAAGGTATTTGAATTTAATTTAATTAATGCCCAAAGAGTTCAAGTGAATGGAAGTTCAAACAGTTGAGCCTTCGAAAAGTACTTTTCGTTTTAATAAAAGAAAGTTTTTAACTTAGGTAAAGTATTAAGCAATCTTTAAGTAAAAACCCTTTTACAATATTGTTGAAAAATAGAAACAACTTGCATCCATTTGTGGCAACTACAACCCGTGGTCAGCATTGTGGCTAAAACAATATATATGAGACACAAGACAAGACAAATCACAGCAACTCTCTCTTAAGAACTCAAACGAACAACAAAGTAGAAATTACAATAAACAAGAAGAAAAATGCAAAACCGATGTCAACTACCGTCAACCTACTAAAGAACCCATTGTGCCAGCCCATTTCACACCCAAAGCCCCTTAGCCGCCATCATTTGCAATATCAAGTCAAAGTTCTGGGCAAATTCCTAAGCAAAAGACAAAGAAAAAGACATGAAAGGAAAAATTATGCCTTTGGCAGTTTTTAAAACATTTTGCTGGCGATTTCCTTTTGGTGTTGTTGCCATTGTGTTTCGCTCTTGCTTCGTTGTATCCTTTTATCGTTGCTATTACTCGCATATTTGTTATAGAATGTTTTCGCCTTCCCTTCTGGATACGCTGTCCTTGTTTATTTTTCATTTGAAGCCGGGCCCCCGACCTACCCAACTTGTTCTGCATATGATCTGCATATGTAGTGCTCTCTCTTACTACGTTTATGCGTTGAATTTGATGAATTTTTTCAATTTGTAAGTTGAGATAGTTTGCAAATTTTTTAAAAGCAGATTGAATTTTAGATTAAATTTGAGGTAAAATAAATCAGTGGTAAAATTCATAAATACAATGCTTTAAATTGGTTTCGTAAACATTTTAAATATTTATTTTTTCCTTTACTTAAAGTTAGAAAAATATAAAGGCATATAAATAAAAATATAGAGAGCAAAAAGGTCCTGTTTTCACTGCATTTAACTCTTGTTTTAGTAGGAAAACTATTGATTTTTATTTCCTTAATTTGAAAATTTAATTAAGTTATTACTTAATATATTGAAATCATTTCGCATAATTTCATTCTTGTTTAAGTAAGAAAACCATTGATTTTTATTTCCTTAATTTGAAAATTTAATTTAACTAATAACTTAATATCATGAAATCATTTCGCATAAACCCCAAATGTATCTTTCACGCACACTCACATACACCCCTCCCCCATACAGACACACACATACAGACCGAGTGTTTATCTGTGTGCGAGAGTGCGCGAGGCGGAAATGTACTGAAATGAGAAATTTCCGTTTCTGGTTCCGATGTCGGAAGTAAAACAAACGCCGATAAAACAGGCCCACGTTCGCGTGTGGGAGTGCACGGGTGTGTGTGTGTGTGTATGGAAAAAATGCCTCCAACGGGAAGACAACTGAAAGGTATAAATGATTTCCACTGATAACAAAGACCATTTTACGTCACAGCTAAGTGCCGAATCAAAAAAAAAATAAATAATTAATTTGTAATTTATCATGTAGCCAATACACTTTTAATAACGTATAGAGTAAAATCTCAATGAAGGAATTTTTTTCTTTTTTATAAAATACATTTGACAACTGGTATTTATTTGTCAATTTGGTAGAATTTATAACATTTTGTAACTAGTGCAATAATTTGGCAGTATTATATTTGAAGCGTCAGGATAAGAAATAAATAAAATCAAAAATTAAAAAAGAGTACGACCTAATATCTCTCATTAAAATTATAAATATTATGTTACTGCCACGTACTTATTTTTTACCTGAAACAATAACTCAAGCAATGTCAAAGGAACTCTCCTTCGTGTACAATAACCAACCCCTACGTTTCAAAAAGTATTTACATTTTGCAAAAATGTTGGCAAAAAGTAAGTAAAGACGCAGCAAAAACAGAAATCACGAGATTTCGCTCAAAAATTAAAACAGAAAATAATACAGAAAACTGAAAATATTTTAAATATTTAAAACAACAGATTCTGGATGGCAAGAAGCCTAAAGACGATTTCGGCCTGTGTCAAAAAAGCGAGAAAAATTTTAAAACTAGTTGCATACATATCCGCGCGCCGCCAAGAATTTATGATCCATTTTCGTCCTGTCGGTCGAAAGGGCATAAATTAAGAGAAGCGAGTCCTCCGCGCTAACGCCTAGGCCTCCAAATGCGTTTAGGCATTCACTAATGGCACATAAATAACAAATACTAACTATAAAGTGAAAACACGACCAGTACCTCGGGTCTGACCTTGTAAACTAAACATTTAATAAATTATTTAATTAAAATATCTGTTAGAGGAATGGGAAAACTTTTAAGCTTTAATCTTTTAGAAAGTAAATATAAACAAACATTATGTCTATTTAAAAATAATAAATTATATCTAAAAATAATAAATTTCTCTTGCGAATTTATAATTATAATTATAATAGGGAATATATTCGCTGGCAAAGCAAAATAATTTTTTTTAACCAATAAATCTTAATTTTCCAAGTTTTTATAGAGCATTTTACGAATCTTATACTCCTCCATGGTTCCCTTGTGGCCTTGTTTTATGTTTGTTGTTTAGTTAGTTCTCACTGCTGTCCCTTACTACGCATATTAAAATTATGCTCGGAGTAATACAGTCCGCACCTAGTGCCATCCTCTCAACACTCAATGGGACCTCACTTTCTTTGTTTCCGGCAGCCATTCACTGCGCGAAAATATGTGTTAGAACTATAAAAAATATTAAAGTGTAAAGTATTTAATTAAATATTTTAAGTAGACCTAAGAATAACCAATGTACATTAAATTATGTAAATTTATATGTTAAACTAAACTAAACTAATGTTAACTAAATGAACAAAGATAACCTAGAAAATGCATCGCCCAATTTTAGCCACATTTTTTTATGGTGTTAAAAACTCTGTTAATTTCTGGACTGACATATACTAATTATAATTATAATTTTCTGAAATATTAAGTTAATATTAATATTAATATAAATATAAAAAAGATAAGACTGATAGACGTTTAATTTAACAACCTTTTAGTCCACCTAAAAAACCTTTATAAATATGTTAATTTTTCTAATCATGATTTCCTTGCTATAATTTCACAAATATTTGTTCTAAGTGTAAAGGACATAAATAAGGGAGAGGCAACGTTTTCCAAATGGTCCAAAGGGCTAGGATCCTACTGCTGCTCGCTTGGACAGTGGACATTGGCAATTACCGTTGCCGCGGTTGTCAGGGTCCCAGAGCTTCCGCTTTTCCTGCTCTTCCATCTTTTTCCCCTCCAGCTTTCTCTTACCCCTCCTCCCAGGTCGCATTCATAATTCGCCTTGGCCTGCGGTCATGTTTCATAACCCACCCCCCATGTCCCCCGCCTGTTTTGGGGATTATTTGTGGTGGTTTTTGGCTTGCCTTTAGGTGGCCCCACAAACAATACGTATACGCAGCGTGTGACAATGCCGAATAACAATAACTGAGAGAAGTGTGAGGGCGAGAGCTAATGTGTGCTGGCAATAAACAATCAATTTGCTGGAGAGCCTGCTGGAGGTCGCTGCATTTGGTTTATGGTAATTAAATAATAAATACTATGTTACGTGGCTCAAAATTTATGTATTGTGCCGTGGCGTGTCAATTAGTTCAATAAAACATTATGGGTTATTTTGGGGAAGGAGGGAAGGAGTACACAGCTTCCAAGTGCCCGCAGGATATTTCCTTCGCCAAACGAATCCCATTCACAACTCATCTGGGGCGAACATTTGCCACTTAACACCCTCTCCTAAACTCTAAACAGAAAGCAACCTACAAAGTGAGATACATTCATCTGCATTATATTTCAGAATATATATATATATATATATATGCCTACTCGCCCTCTGGTGACAAATAACACTAAATTAAAATTTTATTAGGGTCTTTATTGTGCGTCGCCGAAGGAGGAAAAAAAGCAAATAAAGCAGGGAGCGAAAAGGGAGATCAAGTGAGAAAAAACCTGGGAATATGTTTTAAATGTTTTAAAATAAAAAGTACACTTCTCTGTTGGCTGCTGTCTGTGTTTGTGTGTGTGCCTTTTGGGGCCAACAAACAAATGGCAAAACAAAGCGCAAAAAGAGGGACACAGAAAGAAAGCGAGAATTCCCCAAATTGATTAAAACTTCATAAATTTACATTTTTATCGCTGAGGCAAACAAATGCCACAAGAGGAAAAATAAAAAAAATAAAAGAGAAATGGAACCGGGGTCTGAAAACGCAACCCCAAAAACGGAAACAGAAAACCAATTCAACATGTAAGAAAACAAAGGGAAAACACCGAGATACCAGCACACACACCCGTATGAATATTTACACATGTTTTGCCACTGCAGCATTCTTCACACTCTGAAAAAACATTTTTTTTGTCACCTGTTTTGGGTCTCTAAGCTGATTTGAACCCAAAAGCCAATGAATACGGGTGGTAGGAAAAGGAGCCTTTTGGGAGCTCCGCCTGGCTTGGCTTACAGTGGAGTGTGGTCCTGGCCTTCTCCCAAATGAGAAATAAAAGTAAATTCACATCATCACAAAATATTATTAAGCAATCAACTTCTGTTTCGGTCTCGGCACAACCCCCCTTTTGGGCCTGTACTTTCGGAGGGTGGCTTGTTTACCTGGCGCGACACAACCCGCTGATTAAGGGAAAGTGATTGAGTGCCAGGTGAAAGGGGGACACTCCCAGGTACTTTCAAGCGCTTAATTGAAGCTGTTCAAAGATTTTTTTAATTTATGCATTCAAAATAAAAAAATTTGCATTTTCAACAGGGGATGTAATGGGGTAAAACTTAATGATATAAATTAAAATCCTATTAGAGTACATGAAATTTCGATAAGAAGCCTTTTATTTGGTTAAAATTACCTCAAAAGCTTAATAAATAAAGTCGGCATTGTTATAATTAAACATGAATAATAAGTTGTATTTGATTAGAGTCTAAAGAGTCTTAAAAGTCTTAGTTAATGTGAATTATAGGACTCCCTGTTCCTCAATATATTCTATTAATCATCTCGACTTGATGATTTTTTTTTTAAGCAGCAAACCAAAAAGGCTCTCGGAAAAATGTTGGCATTGAGTTTATGGGAAAAACTTGCGAGTTAGGAGTAAACTTTAATGAAAACGCATTTCGTAAACTTATTGCAATGAGGGAAAAGTATACAGCGGAGATCAGAGGAGGAGGGGGTAGCACTTTTCAGGTGCTCTAATAAAATTAAAAGTCAAAGTCATTAAAAGCCAAGTTGGCTTTCCAACTAAGTTGACGGGTCCGACGCTCACTAAAAAGCTTTCTCAACTTCCCCTTTAATTAGAGTGTGTCTGGCCAAACAAAAGGCTTAAAATATATAGTTTTAAGCTTATCAAGTTTGTCGGCGATTACAGAACATTTTAAGGCACGACTGGCCCGAATGGAGCGATAAGGTTTTCAGCTATTTCCAAATTTTTAACACAGAAAAAAACAAAGTCAACAGCAATTATCGCCATTCTGTGAAATGCAATTCAAGGAACCGCCACATACTACACACTACACACTCTAATACTCAAACACACACGCAAAACATGGCGGCAGCAATTACTGTTATTTGGAAAAGTGCCTAAAAAGAACATATCGATGAGGTAAAGTCGAATATTTGATACTCTTATTTACATTTCTTTAAAACTAAATGAAGAATACTGTGAAAGAGCTATCCAATTATTCTCTAAAAATAACTCTATATATGATATAAAGTCGTTATATAATATTTGTTTTCCAAAAATTCGTCTAGGACTGACTTTCGAAAGGATGCCCCCTTGAAAGTGAAGAGGCCCGAAAAAGAAATGCAAACAGAATTGGTACAGGGACGAAGTTTTCAATGGATAACGAGACTCTCTGCTCTCTGCACAGTATCGAGCTGTTCCCCCCTTAACTACATAGATTTCGGGCTATTTTTCGGGGGGAGGCAGGCGACAGGGCAAATATGCAGCCGATGCCCTCTGCCCTGGCAAAACAATAACAATGCGCAATGACCCAAAACTAAACACCGAAGACACTCGAAAAAAGGCGAAAAACAAAAAACTGAATGGAGCGACGGACGGCGAAAAAACATTTTGCGCGGCGCTTTTCAGTTTTGTTTTCATGGTTGTGCAGGGAAAAAAGGGGGAACGGGAATAGAGCCATATGACGACGTTCATTGCGAGCGTTTTCTGATTTTTTTTCCCATATTTTTTCTTTGTTTTTTTGAGGCTCACGGAACGAGCCGAAAGCGAAATGCGTCTATCAGGTCCGTTCCGATTTGCTAAAACTCTTTTTGGTAAAACAGGGGATTAAGAGAGATCTCTCTTTAAATAGAATTTATATTTTAATAAACCTTATCAATATATTTTCAGTTTTATTTAGAGATTTATATACATAATAATATATAAAATACTTATTTTTAACTCATAAATTAGACAAATTTAATGACTTTCTTCTATGATTGTAATTGTCCGATGGCGAATCTCAAAATATCTACACAAGCTAATTACTTGTTTATTTATAATTGCTTCTTAAGCCATTTCTTTGGTTTGAAAATTAATAAATCCTTGTTAAAATATGCTCTTAATGTTATTAAGGCATTTTAAATATATTTAACTAAAACATAAAATTTGTAGTCTATTTGTTTTGGGTATTATAACGTCACCCCTACAAACAAAGGTCTGTAAGCGATAGATATCTTATTTACTTAAGGATAATATTAAGCAAACCTTAATGAACTTGTATTATTTCCTAGTTTTGCTATCAAACTTTTCGATTTCAAAAATCGGAATGGTCCAAAGACTGTATATATATGTGTACTCTTGGTGTGTCTGCGCTGGTATAATCAACAATATTTTGAGTACTTTTTGTGTGAAGTTTTGTGATTTTTTTCGGCTGTTGCGATTTTTTGCGATTTGTTTTTAGCTGTTTTCCTGCCGTTGCTGTTGCTGCCGTTGCTGATGATGATGATGATGATGTTTTTGTTACTTTTGTGTCTGCCACCGAAGTGTAACTTTGACTGTCAGCCACGAGAGGCGGGTTTTTGCTGCCACTCTTTTTTCAATGAGTTCTGATCGTGTTTTGTTATTTTTTAAGTACCCGCCGATCTGCCGGTGGAATTTTCGTGTGCCTTTTTGTTGCCTCTTCATTAGCTGTCGAGGTTAATTAACTAATTAACTCTCAAAGCTAAGATAGTGGCAATTACCTAAATTTAAGAAAATGTTTAGGTTTCTAGTAACATTTTTTTGGATTATCTTATTTCTAACGTTTACACGAACCATTTTGCGCCTGCATTCCGGTTTTTAAGATAGTTTTTTCTTTTTATTTTTTTTTTTTTCAAGAGTCGTGGAAAAAGTTCTGGCCACAGTTTTTTCATGCTGGTGCGTGTTATCTTGTTAAAGCAAAACTTTAACTTTGCCAACTTGTCTTTACCCTCACGCAGATACTAAATTCTTTATCTGGGTGCACCAACAAATGGCCAGGACTTGGACTCAGGACTCGGGCTCAGTTGGGCTTTGGTCCCCTGTCTGGCACATATCAAATGCAACATTTGCGCACCAATAGCCTGCCAGTTGCTGCGAACGAATGGAACGGTTGGAACGGTTGGAAAAACAACATAAATTTCCACTTAAGTAAGTGTTTAAAAGAAAGATGCAGCCGAGCGAAGACAGCACCAGAAATCTGATAAACGATGTCTGAGGAAATAAGAATAAAAAGGGAAAGGGCTGCACCGAAGATTCCCCAAAATGGCCAGCTAAGGGTACAGTGATTTTGTAGAAAGATTTGTGTGAAATTGGGATTTCTATTAAAATGTTTAATGTTTCTAAAACAGAAATCCTTTATTTCATTTATTGAATAAGATTTTTTATTACGGTATTTAAATGCTTCCAATAAAACCATTTAGAAGAAGTTTTATTGTAATTTTTGGTTTGAAATATTATGGCATTTCCTTTAGTGTATTTATTCAATGCGGTAGTTTTTGATAATAATTAATTTAAATAGATTTTATAAAAACCTTCAATAGAGGTTTATTTTTAATTTTTGTTATGAAATATTTACTGTGATTTAAATTAATTTTCTTTTACTTATACCCTGTTTGCAATAATAATATTTCTATCTTTTGATAACTCTTACCTTTTCACAAAGTTTATATTCATAATTCATAATATTCGTAATTCATAATATTCATAATATTCATAATAATTCTATCTTTAAGTAACTATTTCCCTTCAGAGCTCTTAAAGATGCTTAAAAAATCCTCAATGACTTTTAAGTCCCTTAAAAATATGTCTAAAAGTGAGGAAAGAATTTATTAGTTACCAAATTTAATTTTTCTTTAATTAATTAATTGAAGTAATATTTTCCAGTAAAACTCTAATTAGTTTTCTTGCAATTTTCAGTTTACAATAAATAAATGTTCTTTTGTTTTGTTTTCCATTAGAGTATTCGGTTTCGCTCTGACTTGGTAAATATTTTCCCCATTCTCCTCTAACGACCTTTACCTAACCAACCGCTCCTGCATGCCCCTTGTGCAGTCAGTCCTCTGCGGAAATATGCAAAAGTGCCAAGACGCTCGGTTTTGAAAGTTTGACGCCACTTACAGGGTCTCTGGTCTGGTCAAAAATTTGACTTTGCGCTGCAGTTGAAGTTTTGGTTGATGGCTGAACTTCTTCGCTTAGCTCGAAAAACAAATAAAGTATGACGGACTCCCTTGGTGGGGTCTCGATGGGATCCGCCGTGTAATGAGAAGGGTCCAAATGGGACGTGGGCCAGGCCTTGGCCAGGAGCGGCTCCAGGAGCAATGGAGACCTACCTAACTGACCGGCGAAATAACGACATGGACAAATCCGCAAGTAATCCAATGCGAACTGTTCGAACATTTGGCTAAAACGATAAGCAAGGAACAGAAAAGGAGGGACAGGTGCGGCGGGGGCAATGGGAAGTGGTGCCCGCAGGCAGCCAAAATAGCAGAAAAATGCTTTCTACCTCGACTCCGGGTGCTCCGGTGCTGGTTGGAAGTGAAAAATCAAATGAAAAACTTTCTTGCAGTCAGGTGAAATGGCAGAGCTGCTGCTGCTGCTGCTGCATTTGAACTTTTAGTCTTTTGGCTGCAGGAGTGAGGAGGTGCTCGGGCTTTCTGCTGAAATGGCACAAAAAACCGGAGCAAAAGGAGGCGAAGCCAGAAAAGACGGGCGAACATTCCTTGGAGTTGGGTTCCCGCTCCGGCTCCGGCAGCCGTAAACCATCGCTCCCGAAATTCCTTGGCGTATTCGCCGGCCTTCTCCGGGCTTCTTCTTCGACTTGCGAGGATTGAGAGTTGTGGCGTGCAAACACATGCGTTAAATGGGCGGCCATTTTGAAAGGTGCTGGGTGTGTGTGTGTGTGCTTGTGGGTGTATGTGTTTGGGTGTGTGTACTTCCGCTGCAGCAGGCTAAACTTCCGGTGGGCGCAGAGAACTGCCAGCGAAACCCAAACAAAATGAATGTGCGAGCATTTACCTGCGAGGCAGCCGAATCTTGAAGCCATTAAAATGCTTTTAATCAAATTAGTGCAAATATTAGCGTATTTAGTATAGAGTTACGGCTCAGTCCTTCCACAGCTGCATGCCGATGGCTGCCTGAGGTGGCAGCTAACCCCCAAGATGGACTTTATCGGTTCTGCGGAATATAAGAATGGGTTAATTCATTAAGTGGCTTTAAGGTGAATTCAAATTTAATTAAATGAGACAAGTTAATAGAAGGAAATATGTCAGTGGTAATTTTAACATATATAATGTAACACGAAATAAATGGAATAAATATGATGATGAATAATGTGAGATAATATAAATTTACCTTGTTATTATCGCTTAAGAAAATAATGTTTAAGACTTATAGATACTTACAAAAACAAACTATTTTTTAAGCTCATTTTATATATATAATTTATTTGATTTTGTCTTATTATAATTTGATAATTGTCTACAAATATTGGGGTCATGTGAGTTGATGCAAATCAAGGCTTCATTTTTAAAGTAATTTTTCTTCGTAAAAGTTTAATTCTTATAATATTATTTTTTTTTGCCATCATAAACTTTCAACCTTAGACACATATGAGCCCTTGACTTTGAAATTGGTATAAGTCACATTTTCCTAGTTTCGAGATATTTAGAGTTTTGCATTTTAAGGGAATTAAAAAGATTTTTGCATAATGGAATACGATATTTTTACATTAATATAGTGTTAACAAACCAGTATTTAAGGTTAAAATGATACTGAATACTACTAAAATCATTAAAGCTTATTAAAAAAAAGGTTTAAAAAATTAGGCTGCACAATTTCAAGACAAAATTTACACTGAATTGGGTCTTTTAACATTGAATTACATACTTTTTGACATCTTTTTAAGGGTTATTCAAACACCGAATGATTTTTTGAGCATATTTCATTTAAATGTACATATATATTTGTCCATTTATATTACAATTATAAATATATACTTATAATTATTTATATACAATTTATTTTATAACTTTTTATCAATTTCTTTAAATTTCCTAACATTTACATTCTCTCTTACAAACTCTTACTGTTTCATTAACATGTAAACTAACATTTTCCTACAGCTAACATTTTTGGGACAAATTCCCCTTAATATGGGATATTCTCGCTTCGACTTCGAAAAAGTCTGAAAAGCTTTTGGCTTTTCACTACTCGGACCGCCCAGAATTGACTCTCTCTCTCTCTCCCTCTCTCATTTCCGTGCTTATTCTCTCTCTCTCTCGTGACCCTACTTTTTCCCACTGACCTACAACGGCTGCTCCGCTGTTAACATGGCCGAGTGCCGCCTTCGATGATTCCAAGTCTGGAGCTGAGTCGCGTTACGTACTTCAGGAACTGTTGTGATAGGTTGCGGGCTGCCTTTGTGCGGCTGCTCTGGACCAAGTTAATACGAACACTGCCACCAAGTGGGCTGTAGGTCAGCCTGTTTCCGATGAGTTCGCTGGAAGCGATTGCAGTAGAAATTTAATTGAAAATTAGATAAAGTGTAGAAGCTCAACGAGGTTTTTACGGCCGGCCATATGTTGTCCATAAAATGTTATACGAAAACTTTTGTTATACTTAATTTTGGGCAATAAAGCGGTGGTCAGCGGGAACCAACTAAACATTGAAATATCTATAGAAAACGGGAAAAAGATTTAATATAAATACAAATATTTGTTTTAAAAAACTTTCCTATTAATAATTTTAAATAAATATTGCTTGTGTTTTCAATTATGATGTTGTTTAGGTTGTTTTGTTTATTTTAGATTTATTTTAGCAGCAGAAAATAAGTTTTTATTGGAAAATGTCAAGTTTTTATAAAATTATTGGGTTGTCAGAGACAGTTGTCATTATTTTAAATGAAATTGAAAATGGATGTATACGAAAAAATACGTTGAGCAATGGAATATTTTGTCAACATAATTTGTACTTCTCCAAAAAAGGAGTTGTATATTTTAGACCAGAAATAGCTTCAGAAATTTATTTTAAATATATATAAGACTTGATGAAACTATAGGAATATATTAAAGTTCTTATTTATTTAAATTTTTACCTATAAGGTCCACCTATCTCATTTATAAGCAATGCATAAATAAGGTTTAAGGCTAATAAATTGCATTTATAATGTAGTTGCGTTGCGAAGGAACCTTCGTTTGCATACATGCTAATAATATTACTCGGAAAAAGTGAAAAGCTCATTAAACACTTGCTAAATCACACTTATGCCCCATTAGAGCTCTAAATAAGCGAAAAATGGTGCAAAAACCCCGCAGCGGGAGCAAAGAGCGACGGTGACTGAAGGGAAATGAGGCAGCAGCCACCCGGAGTCTCTGGAATCAGAGACCCGGAGACCCGGGGACCCAGAGACACTGTCCCGGACTCGGACCCGCAATCCCACCGAACCCAATTCGAATCCCACGGCGACCAGACTAGACCAGAACTTTGAACCCAACAAATAACCCGCGGCGCGGCAGCGCTGGCAAATGGAAATGAGGCGGACGACGGGGGCGGGTGGGGGTGGCTTAATGCCAAGGCTGACAAACTAACTCGGCTACTTTAACCCCTGCTGACCAATAAAGCCGCTTGCGTGATGTACAACAACAATGAAAAAGTTTATCCAGCAACATATGTTCGGGTTGAGGGAGCGAGAGACATGGGATGCTGGCGGAGGCTGGAATAAAATTAAGCACATTAAAAAATGCTTCGCAAATTTACAAATCTCCGGCAGAGATAAAATGCTCGATTAAGAGGGAGTTGGGCGAAGCACGGAGAGTAGATTGACCAGAAAAAGGTCAACGACGAGGAGCAAGGGTTGCTGAAAAATGAGCCAGTACAAAGGTTTATGGCCTGCGCCCCGACCTCAATCCCAGATGCACATATTAGATTAGCTCCAACCAACTCGGAGTGAAATCTGCGCAATTACGATTTTTTAGTTTCGAATTTAAGGGGGGACCCCCGACCTTCCTCTCGAAATACCTAACATAGCTGTGGCCTCTCCGACCGAGACCATTTTCCCGCAAAACATTTCCACACACGAGAGTACATATGTTTGTATTCGTGTGTATATATGTATATATGGATGTGTGTGTAAATGTAATACAACTTGATTAAAGACTTCATTAAACTTTTGTTATTGTTCATAGTTCGGTTGAGGTATATCCTTTGGCAGGTCCTTAATCACAAAGCAGAGAGTGGGAATGGCGGAAATGTAGATATATTGTTAATGTATCGATATTTGACGGGAAGAACGATGTACAAATCGATATTTATGTTTTGAGAATCAAGAAATTAATTTAAATTTAAATTAAATAAGCTATTGTTTTGATATTTACATTTTCTAATATGCTGAATTTTCGATATAATGTTGAGTAGACCGATTTATAAATCGATATTTTAATTTTGAGAAAAAAGAAATTCAGTTAAATTCAAATTAAATAAGTTATTATTCCAATATTCCAAATTTTTAATACTATCAACTTTATTATATTTTCGATATATAATTGAGTATATCGATCTACTAAAATCGATAAATCGATATTTAAATTTTGAGGACTAGGAAATATATTTAAATTCAAATAAAATGTCGCATTAATTTGATATTCCAAATTTCGATACACTTAACTTTACTATATTTTCGATATTAATCCAATCTAATCCAATTGTTATTATTGTTGTTGTTATTATTAAGCTTCATACTTTAATTGATATATTTTATTGTAATAAGAATAATCTTTCTCTTGTTTCAACATTTTAAAGGAGTAAAAACTTGCCTACATATTTATATACATTATCGTCTATGTAGCTTAGCACTATTCTGAATTTATAGTTTCAAATTTACTAAAAAAGATTCTAATAGAAAAAGGCTTATATATAAAGATATTTTGTACAACAATAATCTTCCGTTTAATTTTACTCATCAAACTCTTATTATGTAAAGCTTAATACCGAGCAGAATTCAACCACTTTTAAGCAAGTAAACTTCATTATTGATCCAAACATTTTCCAGGAAAGTTTAAAAATAAAGTGTCACCCGAAAACGAAGAAGAAAATAATACCTCAGTCAGAGGAAAATCCCGCCACCAATCACTCAAGAATCATCCCAAAAGAAAATGAAATCGTTGCCTCAACACCGGAAGGAAAAGCGCGGCGGAAAATCGTATTGCCTGCCTACCCACATCAGCCGAGGGCCCTTCATCTCCCCTGTGCACACAAATTACGCGTAATAATTTTATTTGCATGTTTTATTTAATTTTTCATGCCACTCTGATTACAAAATTGAATTGGCAGCTTAGTTTTATGCGCGCAGAGCTACTTGAAGGAAGGCAGGTGGTCCTGGCCACCACCCAAGGCCAGGTGGCTCCCGCTCTCCCATCCTGTTGTCATACAATTAGCAGGGTCGGATGGATATACAAGGCTATCCAACTCCGAGCCGGGATCCGCCGAGTTTCTAATGATGTTCGTCCGAAAATTTCCTCTGGCCTCATCTTCAGTTTCATTTGCTTTGACGTCGACATCGTTTCATTTTACTGATTTTGTTTATTGTTGTTGCTACTGCTGCTCCTGCTGCTGATTCTGCTGCCGATTTTGTTGTTTTTCTGCCCTTCGCCAGTCACCCGAAATTTCATGCTGAATCATTACCAAGGAGAAAATTGTGGGAGGTGGAGCTGGGAGCCGGCAACTTAAATGCGCTTAAAATTAAATCTGATTTCATGAATATTGATTGATTGCTTTTACCTTGAATGAAAATCCGCTTCTGTGCTACTTTTTCTTCCTGCCGTCGTCGCTCGTCCTCCGTCTCCGCCTTCCATCTCCGCCTTCGCCTCCTCCACTTGGCATCCATCTTTACCTGGCCGCACATCCTGTTCCTGGTCTTCTATCTCTGTATTGTTTGGCCTGAATTTTTCATTCCCCGGCATCTTTCCCTTTTCGGTAAGTTAAATTAATGAGCTCGAGATGTTGCTGCCCCGCAGCAGCTCCGGCTTTCTTGCTTTTTTCCTCTGCAGGCATTATGCAAAATAATTTGACCAAAAATAAGTTGATTTAATTGAGTGTGAGGGCGACTTATATATTAAATGATTTTCGGGTAATATGGGGTGGAACTTGAGGTGAAATCAATAGGATTACGATATTCGGAAGCGCTCTCTCTTTCTCGCTTTAATTAAGGTTTGAAATTTATTTAGTTTAAAGAGATCTCGTAGGTTTTCCTTGGTGACACTTTAAGTAGGGGAAAGTAAAGACCGCTCGGCTATTGCCCAAATCAGCACCAGACAGTCGAAGAAATTGGAAAATAAAGGAAAAAATTGTTACCAAATAAAAACCAAAAGAAAACAAAACAACGGCGGAAACGAATTTCCTGTGTTAAAAAACATTAATAAAAACACAGGAAGGACGAACCACAAACAGACAGGGAAACACATGCAAACAAGCTTAGAAGGAGACAGGCCGGCGAGGAGGAATGACAAATACTCGTTGAAGGGAAACAGCTGGAAAACGCACTCGGAAGAAGGTCTTGTGCCTTCACTTGTTTTCCCTTTTCCTTATTCTTTTCCTTTCTTCCATTCTTACTTTTCTTTTTTTTATATTAAAATTTGATTTCTTTTCGGTTCAAGCAGCTGGCATTGCCTCGACGGACTCGGCAGCGGGCGAGGTAAAAAATATTTTAGTTGTCTGTTGAAATCAAATTTTCTCTTTTTATTTTTTGTTAGCACAGATTTGTGTCCTTTATTTTGGTTGCCTCGCATCCCGGCTGTGTTTGTTGCTGCTGTCAGTTTCAGTTCCGCTTTTGGGGGACGCCAACTTTTGACTTCCTGTCAATGGTGACAGCTGCGGCGGTCTAGTGTCCTTAGTGGCCCTCTCCTAGGACCTTTCCCGCATTTTTCCCCAATTCGAACTTTAAGATTCTGTCTCCTGGGGTTCACCACTTCAAAGTTGATTAATTTCTTGCCACCAGCAGTGTGAGGTATAAAAATTTACTTTTTACAGCACAAAAATGATTAATTTGTATTTATTTTAAGTTTTTTTTTTGTGGTTTATCGTTGTATATTTGTTTGGAAATCATAGTTATGTTTGCTGTATGTAAGGTCAAACATATTTGGCCTTCAGAATGAATCATTAAAGTGAGCAGGTCATACTTTTAGTTCTGGTTTTTGTGCCACCCCACGGAACAGGCTTTCTAAGGAACCTTCGTTAACCCAGATTTCTGCTTTTCTATGGAAAGCATACTGAAAGCGAGAGTTTGAAGTGTGGACCAGTCGGATGTGAAATAAAAAAAGAGCCCCAAAAGAAAGGAGAGGGCCATGCATGTTGGCCACAAAAGTGAAGAATTCTTTATGAAAACGAATGCAATTTGCATTGTTAGAGATGGAGAAAAAGAATAATTTCCAAGGCGACAAGTTCCTCATCCATTTACTTTAAAGTAAACCTAAAAATCTTTGTTAGGAACTCTTCGAATGAGACACCTAAAAGTTGGCAAAGAAATCTGCCAATTACTGATCTTAAAAAACATAAGCAAGCACTATAGAAATATATATTAATATATAAAATCAAGTCGGTAGTTTGTTAGTTAGTGCCTTTGTGCATACAATTTGTTTTTCAAGTTTCGTTCGATTTTTTCCTCTCCTGCTCTTGTTTGTGCCGGCAAAAATACAATTTCCGTGCTAAGTTGAAAAACAAACAAAATTCTCTCGACTGCCAATTTTTAACGTTCTGGCAGACTTAACCCAAAAAGCGAGTTTTCTATCCTTCACCATCTCTCTCTCTCACTCTAGCTCCTGTTTTCTCTGCGACCCTTGTAGCTGGAGCAAAAGTAAATTTCCACTTGCAGTCAATAATCAACTAAGCATAAAATAGTATTTGAACTATTGAAGCAGCAAAAATGTTCTGCTGCTCGTCCTCGATTCCACAGAAGAAGAAATATGAGGAAGCGAAATGGGAATCCGCTTTAACTTGAGCATGGAGTCTGGCCAAAGTCGAAGAATCAAAAAGTTTTTCTATATTTTATTTTTGTTTCTCTTTTTTTTACTTCGTCTATGCGAAGCCGGTAATACTTCTTGAAATTCTGCACATGCTCGCACTTAATTTAAGTTAAATTATTTTCCTGGCAAATTTCTATTTGCTACGCATCCTCGCAGGTGTACGAGAAAAATAATCGGGGGAGAAAAAAAGGTAAGTCGAATGGGCCAAGAATGGGGAAAATTTGGTGTGGGAAAAGCTGACCTGTAGGCAAAAGATTTCTAGCTAATTTGCGGCAATAACATCAAAGCTGCTTTTTGGCCTTTTTCGCTACCCTTTTTTTCATCCGTTCTCCCATCATCCAATTGGCCTTTTATGGTTTTTTTTCCTCCCTTTCTGGCCGCATTGGGTCGATGGTGTTTCGGGCACATCCGTTCGTTAAATGTTGCGTTAAACATGTTTTGGGCCCACTCCTGGCTAGACAGCTTTAAAGCAGCTTAATTTTAAAAGGTCTAAAGCTGGAATGTGCACCCGTATTTGCCTTGGTAACAGAATAACAGAAAATTATTATATATATTTATTTTTAAATACAAGTTTAAATACATTTTATAGGTTGTATTAAATAGAAGATACGAACAGAGCATTGCATAAAACTCTAAACAGTAGTTGTACCTTGAGTTATAAATAATTTAACTCGGTATTGGTAAAAGCATTCATAAGATTTTAAAGTAATTCATAATTTAAATAGAATGTAGTTAAATAATCTGACAATCAATTTAAGATTCTAGAGAAACCATTTTTTATACTAAAAAGATAATTTTAAAATAAGATGCAAAACACAGCTGGTTACAAAAGAATAAATGAAATCGAATTAGTTTTTATTTTAATTTTATACTTATACTTCATTATACTTTTGTTTAAGGGAAAACTTACTTAAATACATCAAAAAACTAAAATACTTTAAACATTTTGTTGAAAATTCAATTATTAATCTTAGTATTTTAGATGCTCCATTCCCTGATGTCCCTTATACATCAGGTCTTGGATGACCCTTAAAAAAAGGATACATATCTCCTATAGACATGGACGAACCCAATTTTAATTATACACAACTTTTAGTCGAAATGGAAATTCGTTAACGAGAACTGTGAGAGCTGGCTAAAACGAAATAAAATCATCAACAAAAGCATAATTCAATTTTACGGCCCGCTGAACCCTCTAATGAATTATCACACAGAGTTCGATAGGACACGGCTATAGACGTTTACAACTTTATATGCACAGAGATATATATATATATATATGTGCGGATAGTTAGATGGGTCCCGGAAATCGCAAATCGTTTCGCTCCTTTTATTGCATTTCCATTACATTTCATTGCATTTCGGATTTTGGATGTGTGTGCAATTTCGAATGCAATTTGCGATGGCCGTGCCCTTTTTGCGCTTATTTTGAGTTCGCTGTTTCAGTCCCCAGCCTGTTTTTCATCCAGTTAATGAGCAATTAGAATGCCAGACAGTGAAAATATTTGCGAAATTTGATGAAAAAAACGGGACTCGTCACAAATGGCAAACTTCTGTGGTTAACCAAAGAAAAGAAAAAAACGAACCAAAACAAGCTAAAAAGCATATGCCAGGAACTTTTTTTAGACAGACGCCATATGTCTATAAATTCTTTTGGTTGCATACTTTTAAAATAACAAAAAGAAGCCACACATTTTGGAGTGTAATAATAAAAACAATTTATTTCGAGGGTTGAAAAAATAGCATTCAACTTGTTCTTTAATTTTCCATGCTTAAAACTCGGGAAAGAAACACAGATGGAATTTATTAAAAAGCAGCAAATGGAAAAGTAACCTTAACTGGTAGACTTTTTTGAGAACCTAATCATATACCTTAGAGCTCATTTCACTTAAAATTATATATTCTTATATATCAGACCTGTTAAAGCCGCGAGAATCGGTTTCCATTAAGTTGAATCAAGGAGCATTGGTTTCCAACTCTATAAATCTAGCCAAGCGCATTACTCACCAATTGGTTAGCCGCAGACCCACAAATAACGGCGAAGACAGTATTTATAACAACCAGTGCTAATGGCACCCCAGAGGGAGCCCCGGCTGTGTCCATGAAAACATTTTTGTTTACCTCTCTGCCGATGGCAACAGGAAGCCAAGTGGGGCAGCCTCAAGTCCGCAAAGTCCTGCGACTCGACTGGACTTCGGACTCGATTCAATTGGGTTCTGGCCGGACACAGTAACAGATACAGAGACGCGAACACAGGGCCTGAGCCAGAGCCAGAGCCAGAGCCAGATCCTGATCCAGACCAGGAGCAAGAGCTGGAGGCGGAGGCGGGGGCAAAACTCGTTTGCAGCTGTAGCGATTTAGGGGATTTTCACGTTAAGCGTTGGCTGTCAGCGATTGGCATGCGGCTTACAGGTGGTCCGCCCCTCCCTTGGTTGGATTCTGTTCTAGGTCCGGTTCCGGTCCTGGTTTATGGGCTTAGCCGGCAAATGGCTGTAACTAAATGAATGCTGCTGGCCCCGGCGGAAGTATATATCTGGCCAATTGATGGATATGACGATTATAGTGCGATATGCAGGGGTGAACAGCGTGAAAGAGCTCTGTGGATTTAACAAGTCATTCAATAGTTTAATAAAATAATAAAGTTCTTGAATAGGTCGGAAGTTTTTCAAAAAACAATTTAGTTTAAATAAACTAAATTAGTTCAATCGGAAGTTAGACTTTCTTTTTTTTTAGACGTTTGTTTTGTCACTTTTTTTTTACTAAGGAATGCATTTAATTATTTAAGCTTTAATAAAGTTTACTCAACTTATTTTAAAAGCAATCCGAGCTTTATATTCCTCTTTAGCTTGAAATTCGAGGCGAATACTTCTGTATGGTCTATGGTTTTTTTTATAAGAACTTTCTATTATTTTTTGGTTTTAATGAGTATGGGATGAGGAGTTTAAGCCTTAAGTAAAAATGTTTAATATTATTATAAACTCAAAATGTTAATGTAATATTAATTTCATCTAAAATAACATTTTCAACATTTTTTATTTATTTTTTTATGTTTAAAGCTAATTTTGGGTTTAAAAAAGTGAATAATATTCAATTAAAATTTTTAAAACGTCTCATTTCGTCTTTCTCATTATTTTAAGTTTTAAATTTTTTAAGTTTTTAAAACGTCTTATTTTATCTTTCTACATTATTTTAAGTTTAACATAAAATGGTATTACCAAGAATATTTGATTTTAAAGCACGCTTTACATCCAGGGGTGTCACGGTCGCCATGTACAGACTACTTTTTAAATATTATTAGAATTTAAATTTTATTTAACATAACTTTAAAATTTTGGTCTTAAAATAGTTAACAAAATAATCAATTAACACTTTTAAAACATCTTATTTCCTCTCTCTTCATTTTTCTAATTTTAAAAAGATATTCTCAATAATATAAAATTTTAGGGCACGCTTTATAGTACCTTCAGGGGTATCACGGTCGCCATGCACAGGCTTTTTTTCGGTTGCCCAACAACAATCAACTAAGAATGGCTTAAAGGGTTTATCAGCGCAAACTCATCTCCGTTTCGGTTCATTCGGAATATTGAATACGACCGCCTCGAGGGTGCAAAATGTCAATCAATTTTGTCGTTAAAAATGAACAGCCCAGAAAGCCAGAGTGGGGAAAAAAATGATATACAATCTATTATATATTGTGGAAAAGTCGAACAAAATGCCAACTGACCTTCAGTCAAATGTTAACCCTTTCGCAAATTTGCATATAAAGAGGCTGGGAGCTGAGGGGGCGGCGGCCAGGCGGTAGGCTGTTAAAAGACGCTTTATGTTGTCAGGAAAATGTGAAGAGGAAAATTCCTTATCCCGATTGTCATCTGGTGGCCATTGACTTGGGTGTGGCGTGCGTTTGTTTGTTTGTATATGGGGCCTACACACATTTATCAAGCATTATCTGCTGCGCCCCGCACCGTCTCCCTTTTACTTTCTTTATTTATATTTATTTTTCCCTCTGCGGCTTCTCAGGAGATAACAGCTGCACTCAATTTGCATAACACACGCGCTTCGGGTGGTAAAAAAAAAGTGTGAAAGCGAAAATGTTCAAATTTATACACTCGAATATGCGACGAATTTCGCACTTGGATGTGTGTATGTCCTACACATAGCAATATAAATTATGAAACTTTTTTGAAAATCAGTTTGTGAAGTTGTCACAGGTTATCTATACATCGGATTTATATTCTTTTCCAGCCTGTCATTGTCAGCGCGATGAAAGAAATTTACATAAAGTTTGGGAAACTGCGTTTCCAGGGGAAGGGTGAAAAAGTTGTTGATGGAAAATTAATAAAGAAACCTGTAATATTTTGTGAATTCTGATGGAACCATGGATCGAGACTCTTAGAACGAAAAATATGGAGTCAGAAAGATGTAACTCCCACGATTATTTACATATATTTTTAGGTTCACCCGAATTCAAGGCTACAGATAGATAAATTATAAATTAACATAATTTAAGAGATGTTTTCAGAACAGCACTATAATTTTTCTATAGTTACTTACAGTAACTTTTAAGGATCTGTGAACCTAGTTGTGAATAAAGTTTTTCCTCATTGATTTTGGCAGTGAATTTAATTTTGTTTTGGTCCCCACAAGCCTAAAGTTTTCCTTTATCTTATGCCAGTTGTATAGGTTTTCTGGGCAAGAGTTTCTTATTGACATAAAAGTTTGCCATTTGCCGGACTGAACGAATCCCCGGGATCGGCTGGCTTCGCCTCTGTTGGACTTATATACCACGAATTTGTTGCGGCTACAAATTACAAATTGATTATACGTTCAACAAATGTGTTAATGTGGCATTGTTGGCAAACTTTTCCGACCGGCATGGAAGGATGGAACTCTCCGCTGACCATAATATATTACAACAAAACTCGGACACACGCGTACACACAAGAGAGTGATATGTCTGCAGGATGGAAAAGTTTTTCCTTTTTTTTCGGGGTTTTCGCCAGTTGCAAGTTTTTCAAAACAGTGAAAACACTGAAAACTCAGATACACAGTCACACACACCACACTCGCCCACAACAAGGCATCCAGCATCCACGTAGATAACTCGATGACAAGCGCAAAACTTTTTCTTGGAGCCAACAATTTATTATGACCAAAACCGAAGGTCAGAGCAGTTAAAATTTAAGTTGCCTTTTCTGATTTCGGATGGCTCGTGTTCGTGGAAAAAATATATAGTTGATTAAATTTGCAAAATGTATGCGCTTTGTATATATAAATACTTAATGTGTTCTGCTTTGATTGCCTTCTGACTGACCTAATGAATAATTTTGCTAGTGAAGTGCGTCAGCAGATATG
The DNA here is from genome assembly GCA_008042585.1 of Drosophila punjabiensis. NCBI lineage: Eukaryota > Metazoa > Arthropoda > Insecta > Diptera > Drosophilidae > Drosophila > Drosophila punjabiensis. The sequence goes on along the minus strand of VNJR01006228.1, from coordinate 284,176 downwards.
AAAATAAGTTTAAAGGCTTTTGTGTTTTAAGCATTTAGCCTTTTGAGTTGGTTAAAAATTATGCAATGCATTATCTTTACTTATCCTTTAAGCAATTTAACCATTTAAATACGAATTTTCGACTGCTTTCTGGCCATAATTTAAGTGCTCAAGTGCGTGGCAAATTCTCCCTTTATTCCTTTGCATGCAGAGCTCCTTCCCCTCATATTAACCACAAAATGCAACCGCAACAACAACTGGGAGGTCTGGATGCTAACGTAAGCTAAGCCAACTAAATCAAGGCAACACCTCATTGAGCTTTAACCACCATGACCTCCTTCGGGCCAATGTTGCATGAGCCATTAACGCACCGCATTTGGTTGTGGCGCCTTTTAAGGGCCAAAGACGATAATGTGGGGCGAAGGCCACTTAAAAATTTAATATGTAACGCGCCAATTGTTTTGCCTTAAGTGGGCCCAAGGGGGGAAAATTCAGGAAAATCAAACAAGCATTTGGATTGCATTTCATTCTACAGGAGCGAATCTTGATGGCGACATCGCGTCCGTGGCTCAAGAATTTATTTCACGGTTCTTATTTGCCAACCAAAAATGCAGACGCCAAAAGTCGTCGGCAGTCTGAGCCACTCCATCCCCAAACCCAGCTCTATGATGGATGCTGGAGATGTTGGATTTTGTCAGTGGATTCGGCATCAGCTTCAAAAATGTCCCAAATGACGACGACGACAAATAAGCCAGGCAACATTTTAGCAAATTAGTTTTCCGCAGATAAGCCGGAAACGTCGAGGCAGAACAAGCCTGATCCGTGGCTCTTGCTGGACATTTTTTTCCGATTGCGGAAGATGCTTTATCTAAACGCTCAAGTCCCGGAGCTGTTGTTTTCATAAATAATGACGCTCAATGTATCTTTTTGTGCTCTCTTCATTTTTATATTTCCTTAGATGCATGCAGTCGAATATGCTTATCAAAGCAGCGGCATCAATTGCATTTTACTATGTTAATAGCTAAGAAAAAATAAAATAAGCAATATTCTCCCTTTTTTATTTTAATACTTCCTTTTGAAATTGAACTTTATAAGGACAAGCCAAGAAATGCTAATACTTGGGAGGAACATCTAGTAGGTACCCACATCTTAAGATTAAGATTTTTGAGTGGAAATATATGGCAATCTGACAATTAACTCATGCAATATCTTAATAAATCTAACAGAAATGTTTGTTAAATTCCTTAATTAGTATATCACATTAATGTATAATGTTTATGTATATGTTTATAATGAAAGAAAATTGGTAAGACTCAAAAATAAAATTAATAAAAAAATATATCAATGCTTTTTTACGAATAATGTTTTTTGAGTTCTTATATATCAGTGAATTAAAATAAAAATATGTAAATTAATTATACGATTTCTTTGTTTTTTATTAGATATTCTGTAAAATATTCGAATTTCAGCTTGATGAGGTGCCTTACGGTTTTGGGGGCTATTAGCAGTCAAGGCATCCATGTGGAACTGTAAGCATAATCAATTAATTTAGGGACTTCGACATCAAGAACGGCTTGAAACTTACATTTCCTTAGTTTTGACAGGGAAGAATATTTCTTTTGACTGTTGTATCTGGTCTGTGGGAATTTGAATTTCAATATTTTGGGAAATAAAATAGTGGCTCTAATTGTGAACTACTTTGAGGGCGGTTCTGAAAGAATTTCTAAATTAATTATAGCCTCAAGCAATCGTGACATGCATTTACTTACATTTTGCTGTATGATCTGTGGGTCTTGTTGCTCGACTTGGGGCCAAGGAACTGGCATCGGTCCTACTCGCGGTCGGTTATCCTTTAAGTATATCAATATCGTATATGATTTTCGACATATGTAAATGACGAATAAAATTCTACGCTTTGCTGCAGATTCCCTGTGTAGTCTTGCTGATCCTGGGGCCTAAGATTTGACTGCGATCCCAAACGCATATTCATATTCTTTTCATTTAAGTATTACAAATTCCTTAATGGTTAAAAATATTAATAAAATATTTTAACTTACATTTTGCAATGAATTCCGTGAGTTGTCTTGCTGCGGGTTTTGAGGGCTGATATTTATCTGCGATCGTATATTCGTATTCATGTTATTTCCCTTTAATTATAACAAAAATAATTTAAAGCTTTCAACATTAATAAAATAGTTTAACATACATGTTGCTGCAGAGTCCGTGTGTTGTCTTGTTGATGGTCCTGGGGCCTAAGATTTGTCTGCGAACCCAATCGCGTATTCATGTTCTTTCCATTTAAGTATTACAAATTCCTTAATGGTTTATAACATTAATTACGTATTTAAACTTACATTTTGCCACGAATTCCGTGAGTTGTCTTGCTGCGGGTTTTGAGGGCTAAGATTTGTCTGCGACCCCAAACGTGTATTTATATTATTTACAATATCCTTAATGGTTTATAAAATTAATAACTTATTTTTTAACTTACATTTGGCCACGAAATCCGCAAGTTATCTTGCTGCGGGCTTTGAGGGCTAAGATTTGACTGCGATCCCAAACGCGTATTCATATTGTTTCCCTTTAAGTATTAAAAAAATAATTCATGGCTTTCTCCATTAATAAAATATTTTAACTTACATGTTGCTGCAGAGTCCGTATGTTGTCTTGTTGATGGTCCTGGGGCCTAGGATTTGTCTGCAATCCAAAACGCGTAATTATAGTATTTCCATTTAAGTATTTCAAATTCCTTAATAGTTTATAACATTAATAACGTATTTTAACGTACATTTTGCCACGAGTTCCCTGAGAAATATTGCTGCTGGTTTGGAGGGATAGGATTTTTCTGCGATCGTATATTCGTATTCATATTGTTTCCCTTTAAGTATTACAAAAGTAAATCATGGCTTTCTGCATTATTTAAAGATTTTAACGTACACTTTGCTCCAGATTCCGTGTGTTGTCTTGTGGCTGGCTCTCGGGCCTGGAAGTAGGCAGCGGGACTGCGGGCGCATTCCTATCACGCTCCTATAGAAGTTACGAATTAATTAAGAATCTTTTGTATTAATAACTTATTTCAATTTACCTTTAGCCTTCTAAATTTAATATCATCAAATGGCTGGCTCTGGCCTTTAATGGGCGCCAGAAATACGCAGCAGAAAACCGAAAGTGCAAGAACGATTTTTATAGACATCGCTAGACCAGAGATTATTCAAGACTGAGCTGGACCAACGACTAAATTGTTTATATTAAGCGTTGAAGATAGAAAACTTTCCTTATCAGTCGAGTGAGAAGAATCCCAGAGAGAATTCGCAGAAATCCAATTTCTTATAATAAACAGCTATTAAATTTAAAATGACATTTCTGATGCTCTGATAAGTAGAAATGTTCGGTGTTTGGGAAAGGGTCTTTTGATTTATGTCTTTACAAATACAAAACAAAAAACCATATTGAAATTCGGAAATATGATTTTATATTTAAGAAATGTTAAAATTGTAGTGATTTTAAAATATTACTTTTATAAAAGCAATAAATATTTGCGATTTGATGGGTCTCTTCATAGATTGCAATATGCTCTTCTTGAAGCTGGTTCATTATTTTAAGACGTGCTTAGCCTTATCAGTTTTAAAATTCCTAAGAATTGACATAGGTCACTCATCAGAACCAAACGGTTTCCCCAGAATATATAAATATAACATTATATAGAATCCTACGACCGGCTTTAATTATTATGTGAAAACCTTCCCTTGTCCACTGACTGTTATTTACTTTAAGAGTTATTCACTAACCGGTCAGCCAGGTGTTCCTCCGCCTCTATTTTCTGAGGACGGCACTCTTTTGTATGTTTTACCTTCCCTTGCTTTGTCGCTTTTCGGCGAAGAAGAAGAGGAGGAGGAGGAAGAGGAGGAGGATGAAAAAGCGGCGGAAGAGAAAGAAGTGACACTCAACTTTGCCATGTGAAGCAAATAAATCATCGTAAGTTTTCCGCCGGTGTAAAGGGCATCCCTCTCCTCCGGTCTGCTCTCACGTTAATTCAATTTAAAGGAAAGGAAAAAACTTTATCGTGCAGTTTCCCTTTCCATTTTGTAGGATTTTTTTTGCGAGTTTTTTATGCTGCGAAGGTTTTGCTTTGTCGCTTCATTTTGCGCAAACTTTGCAGTTCCACAAAAGTTGACACGTCATCAACACAAAGAAGTCCTCGTCTCGCCCACTGCCACTCCCCTTGCTTGGCTTTCCCGAACAAGCCAAATGTTCCATTGAAAACCAAACCAAATGCATAATGCACAAGTCACTCGATGGATCTTCTAAAAAATATATTTGAATTTGCACAACTGGCCTCTGGATGCTCTTGATTGAATTCTTATACATATTATCCAAAAATAAAGTAGTACAATTATTTAAGAGAGTTACTTAATATCTGGACTTAATAATCTTAAAAAAAATGGGATTCGTTTACTTTATGTGGCTTGGCTCAGGTTCTCAGGTAGGTCTTTTTACATAGGGAATAGGGATGTATAATACGTTTATCGAAAGGAATAATTTGATATGATATATCATCGAATAAAATATCGCTTTTAATGTCGTATGAAAATATTTAAAAAATTTATAAAGGTGCTTAACACGTTAGATCATCAATATAATCTTATAAATACTGGATAACCTTACAATATTAATTACCAATAATGTTTTTTTTTAATAAAACGTTAATCGATTTGATATAATATCATCACGGCTTAATGTCGTATAAAGGATACCGAATGGTTGAAAAATATTTAAATTATTATTGAAAAAATCGCTTTTAATGTTAATATGATCTTAAAAATACTGGATAACCTTGCCATATTCATTATAATAATAATAATTTGATGTAATATCATCGACCTTAAAATATTAAGTTAAGATTCGCGCTTAAAGTCGTAAGAATCTTAAGTTCCGAATCGCTCGTATGAAAGATATCTAATAGCTCAAAAATATTTAAAATACTGAAAAATCGCATCTTCAGAATATCAATATAATCTTATAAATGCTGAATAACCTTACCATATTAACTACCAACAATGGTTTCTTGTATAATACTTTAATACGAATAATTCGATATAATATCATCGATTTAAGTATCGCTCTTAATGACGTATAAACGATATCAATATTTGAAACACATTTATAAAATTGAAAAAATCGCATTAAATGTTAGAATATCATCTTATAAATACTGGATAACCTTGTCATATTAATGACACAATGGTTTTTGTAGAGTACGTATATTGAGAGGAATTGGGTGTCGTATGAAAGTATATTAAATAGTTGAAAAATATTTAAAATATTAAACAAATCGCATTCAACTTGGGGATATCAATATAATCGATGGACAATCCAACAATGATTTTTTGTAGCCAAGTTTATGCTCTTTTTTGGAACATTTAACTTATAAGAAAATGGTAATAATTAATCAAATAAAATATTGAAATATTGCTACAATAAAATAACGGTGAATATATAGGGTAGAATACCGATACTAGATGGATGTAAAAATATTTTGTTGTCCTAATCCATCCATCCATCCTAAATTAGGATTCCTGATCCAAAACATTGTTAATTTAAAATGATTTTTTGGTTGTCAAAACCTATAAGTAACTTTCTCCGGGAAGGGTATGCGAATGGAAATATAAGGAAAAAAAGAACAATACTTAAGGACAAAATGATGTTGGTTAAACTTGAGCTTGAAATTTGTGCGAGGTCTGCATGGGGTTCCCCCTCCGCCGTCTGTGAGATTGTACTATTATAAATCCACAATCCAGCAATTTGCTCCGGCTCTTTGGAGCTTTTTGTTTCGATTTACTTGGCATGCATGCTGCCCAAGACCTCCGAGGAGGACCTCGCCCTCGATTGATGCGAAAGTTATGTGAAAAGTTTTGATTTGTTTTAGTAAATTTATTTCACAATGGAAATTCTGTGCTCGGGAAGCCGGAAAACCAACTCTTCAAATTAACTGAAATTCGAACTGAGTTGTATTTTTATTTGTGTCAATATCTCGTTCGCACAGTTTTCGCTTAATAGTTTATTGTTGTGGGGATTGTTCTTTATGTTTTATATTTTCTTTCTTCTTTCCCCCCTTCAAACCTGAAAGCGTTTAAAGCTTTTCTATTTAGCCCGTTCCCCTACCGGCTTTCCCTCGGTCCCTCTCCTTCCTCGATTTCCCTCACAAGTTTTCCGTTATAAACTTGAGTTATAATTGAAAATATTGTTGTGAGTGTCTGGGCTTTTCTCCCGTCGCTCCTCAACAGCTCTCCGTTACGTCTTCATATTCCGAGCGTTGTTGATTTTATTGGGGTTCACTTGAGGAGCAGCTGTGTTTTGGTTTTAATTAAATTTTCCTGTCCACAAAAGTTTAAATAGGTAACATGTTGAGAAATGAGTGTGTAAACAGAAATCATTTGTTTACGCAAAACTTTTTTGGGCGCCACAATGGAGCGCAGGAAATAGGAAATAGAAAATATAGATTTGACAAACGGCCTGGAGCGGAATAACCACAAGAATCTGGGTAATGGGAATTATGGTGGCTAGTAAATTAATCGCTTGGCCAGGCACCCCAACGGAGAGGAATGCTCCAAGGACATTTTGCGGAAACTAAGGGCAACAGGACCAAAAAACAACTCTTGTTTCAATGTACTTTGAAGGACAATTAAAACAATATATTTCTTTGTTTCAAATATATATAAACAATTCCATTACCTTCTTGTAACATATTTAGCTTCTTGCAGAGGGAATAACTATTTGATTAATTAATAAATCGAATTCATTTCAATAAGTTCCATGTGTTTTGATTATTTTTACCACTCCGTAAGGTCAGTAGGTAATTAATGCAGACTGTACTATAAGTCAAAATTTACCAATAAAGTCAGTTCATAAATTATTGTCGAATGCACGAAGAAATTGAATTAATTAATGGAAGCACTTTAGTCTGTGTATGCTTTCAGTTTGAAGACGTTGCTAGCCATTTTTCCCAAATAAATTTCGCACAAAAATAAACAAATATCTAAAAGGGCGTCAGGTAGCCTGGGCAATTACACAACTATTTCTCAGTCAATGCCGAGACGAGACGAGACATTCGTTTCTCAGTAATTAACATTGATTGGAATTTCAATTTGGCAATCGCATTTCAATCAGGAGTCCGTTTTGTGTTTCCGTTCCGACCATTTAATTAAGAACAAAGCCTTTTCGAAAATTGTAGGCCATGACTTCCGCCGGCTTTGACCAGGCAAATATCGTTTTAATAAAACGGCAGCCCAGCCAGACAAACTTGCAACAAAGAAATCTTCTTCAGCCGGGAAAGTAACTAAAAACCCAGCCAAAACTAAACTAAATGCAGACATAAATATTTTATGCTTAAAGCAAGAAACTTTTGCAATTTGACTGCTGCTCCAGCAACTGCTGCTGATGTTGCTCCTGCTGCTGCTGCTATTGCTGTTGCAGTTGCAGTTGCAGTTGCCAAAAACCCCGACACACAACCAGGCCAACAATGTGGCAGCCGGCTTAGCAGCTTGGCCCTCTTTCCCCTTTCCTCCATTTCCTCCTCGAAACCATCTTTTTTCTGGTTCTCGGGCTTGGGCAAGATCTAAACATAAGTTAGCATTTAAGTTGGCGCAGGGCGCAAAAGCATAAAATACGCGCCACTACACACATGCAGGGGAACCGCAGATGCACTGGAAATTTTAATTGGGACTTAACAATTCTGTTGTGCATTTAAAATATGTAAACATTAAGAAATGTAATACAAAACAAAAAGTATAGATAATAAACAATTTTAAAATGTTCTTTTGATTTTTAAAAGTGAATGAGAAATATCTTGCACACTTTACCGATTACAAACATGCTCTATTGTGTACTTATTTATTATAAATTTAATTTTATCTTTGCAAAATATATTTTCTTTATTTTTAATTTAGTTTTAGGTACTTTACTACTTTATGAATATTTTTACTATGGGGAAACTATCGTCTCCATTGGTAATGCTTACTCTCTTATTTGCAATATTATTATTGAGTGAAGTTTTTAAGAAACCTATTTGCTGAGCCTTAATATCTAAGATAGTAATTGTAAAATGATTAAACTGGCGGAAAAACCAGTCTTTCACCGTACTAAGATGTATGAAATAATCAAATAAACCTTTCTCATATAATTACATTTCCTATCATATTTTTGTAGCAACTATTAGATTAATTTTTTCTGTGTAAAGCCCCGCCCAATCGTTTTGGTTGCTGTCCCGTCGTCGGAGGGAGATTTGGAGTTGTCTTGGCTCACTAGAGATTCGCAGGGGGAATGTCTGAAGCACTGCACTGTGGCATTCTAGCATTCGAGAACACACAACAGGTACAAACAAAACAATTCCGCATGTGGCAAGTCAATTAAAACTTGCCCTTTTCTGCCAGCGGCTGGGCTTTTCCTCAGTTGAAAATATGTTATTAGCCGAATGAGTGGCAAGGGATAATTGAAATGCTGAGCTGAATTCCTAATTGAGTTAAGCTGCGACAGGAAGTAGGGATAATGCCATAATGCTATTAAAAAAAAATTGGACTTGATTGGAGTTCTAAGAGAAATCAAAAAGGATTTTTTGAATTATTTTCCAGTATAATTATTAAATAAACAGTGAACAAGAGATAAAAATATCAAAAATAAATAAGAGTTTGTTTGCCAATGTTTGTCTATAATTTTTGGTTTGTCTCGTCTTTTAACTATAGTTGTCCCAAAGCCCACATCCTTAAAATTCTAACAAGCTGAGAAGGATAAAGGAAAGGGGCCTTACCAGCAAGGGAGAGAAAAATCCATTACATGGGCCATAGAGCGACGTGGCGTTGAATAATTTATAGCTTGCCAACTAATTAAAATTTCATGAACACGTCTCGAATGAAATTCAATGAAAACATTTGATTTTGATGTTATGGTGAGTTCGTTTGGTCAAATCTTTCATCCCGTCCTTTTATCCTGGCAGCCAACGTTTGTTCATTTGCTTGCCCCGCATGACATCTAATTTAATTCGAATAAATATTTGGCTTCTGGATATTGTGACAGGAGTTTGCATTATAAGTTTTTATTTCACTAAATGATAATCTTAAACAAACTTTGAACTATTATATTTATAGTATTTAAACATTGAGACATGTTTAACAGAAGAAAAAGTATTATATGACATAAAGTATCAAAAAATGTATCGTCTTTAAAGTCGATAAGCTTTGCATATCGAACACGAATTGCTATTACCAATTCTATCCAAAACTAACCAATCAATGTTATATATTTTTGATGGAGTAATGGTTACCAATTAATATTTGTTATCAACACTGACCAAGTTTAAGATATATTGAATATGTCAACAAAATATCGATATATCGCGCATATGTATATGTAACATAATTCTTTATAATATCGATATCATATCTATAAATCGATATTTAAAGATGTGCCTCAATGGCACCATTAGAAAAAAGCTTTAATAAACATATAGCACACATTTTTAAGGGAAACAATAGTATGTAAAGTAAAGAAGAGTAGAGTAGAGTAGAGTTAGAGTAGATTTTACCAATATTGACTTAATCGCTAGCAGGCACTATTAGGTCACCACCTGCCCGCGGACAATCTGACCAATCAATTTCAATGCCCGCAATTTGTTCAGCATTGTCATAAATGGCACTCCTCCTGCTCCGTTCTCTGGTTCTGGTAGAGATTGGCCCGAACCATGACTACCACGACCACCTGTCAATTATTTTAACAAGACGAAACGCATCAACTGCGGACTTTATGGGGCCGGCATGGAGCTTAGACGGGCTTGCCGAGTGCCGAGAGCAAATGTATGCAATGTGCCGGCCATGCCGCATTATCCACCTGAGGTGCACGGATCCCTCCGCAGACAGATTTTGTTTGATATGAATACATATTGAATACGTATTGTGCCCGGCATGTGCTGGCCCGAAAAAAGCCATCAGCCAGTAAAGAAAGTGGAAACAGAAGGGCAGGCCAAATCCCCTTTGCGTTGAAATGGCTTAATGTCACATTGTTTCATGCGGTCTTGTCACGTCGTCTTTTTTTTGTGTGTCCTGAGTTTTATTTAAGGGTATATTGGTTTCTTAGGTGATTTATTAAATCATTTTGAAATGAATTCAAAAGGTCTGAAGTTAATTAAAATATTTATGGATTTTATAAGGATTAAAAAAAAAAACAAAGTAAACTTTTAAGGAAATATCTTCACATTAAAATTTAGTTAGAAGCAAGCAGCTCTTACGTATTGAACTTGGATAGCTTTCAGACATTTTATTTTAAAAATTTTTCTGCATAAAATTTAGGGTACTCAAAGTTCTCATTGTTCGCCTGGCCCCAGCCATTGTCCATCAGTCAAATGTATATCGATTTCTCTCGCCGACTTTTTCGTCCCCCGTGCGCAGTGTCGTCCTGCTGGCATTAGTTTTTGCCAATCAACACGCCCCAAATAGCTTGTCAATTATTTGCCAATTTCGAATCCCGAAACCGGGTGACAATGGGATTTGCTTCGTTTCATTTAATATTTCCGATGCCAGCAGACAGAGCTGCTGGGATCTTGGTTCGGGGGCCACGCGGCGGCCATCGGAGCTAGCGGCCCGCAGCTGTTATAAATAAAGATTTTCGACGGCCATTTAATTCATTCAAAATAGTCGTTTCCGTGAGCTTTGGCCCCCGGCTCTGGCTCCGTTACCCACCACCCCACCCATTTCAATTAAAATGCCAAACTTATTTATATTTCGCCGCCCGATGTAATCGTCGTCATGGGGATCACCATCAACTGCCTATCGATGTCGGGCGGCGGCAGCGTGTCATGCAAATTGAAAATTAGCTGCTGTAAGCCTTTGACCCCACCCCCAACCCACTCTGGCCAGGCCGGTCGACAGGACTAATTGTCCTGCCCCGGCCAACGCGCCCCGTCCCGCCCCGCTGCCGAAAGGATTGACAATTGTGTGTTTTGCTTATATTTCCTTCTGACAGCGGCAGGAAAAACGACACAATCGACAGCTGATTTATTGAGTTGTTTAGATTGTCCGATTTCGTTTGACGTCCAACGGGGACGGAAGAGGCTTCCATTTGCTGTTTTTTTTTTGTTTTTTATAGATTAGTTGGTTCTCAAAACAGAATTAAATATATTTTAGAAATATATTCTGTGCTTTGGGAAAGGTATTACTACAAATGCAAAATAAGAGGAAACATAATTTCAAATATATTTTTGAAGGTATTTCTAAAGAGCATAAAGTACGAAATTCAAGTACAAAGAAATAGTTTTATTGACTGTTGCGATACACTCAATTCCTTCAAACAACTGCTACTTCCAGCTATTTAACTTCCCCTTTTCACCATTTCGATATTTTGCTAATATAAATTCGAAATATTTACCCATCTAATCGTATATCGTATCGCACACCAAATCACAACACCTTGGCCCTATAATCGAGTTCGGTAAACAAAGGGAGAAGCCAAGCTGACCACAAAGCCAGCACATATCCTCTGTCCAGTTACTTCCGTCTGGTTCCCTTCGAGCCCCTATCAACAATGAAGTAATTGAAAAAATAACTTGGACCATGCCAATGCTCTGGCGTTAAAAAATATGTGCCCTGGCCTCCTCTATGCATTACAGCTGGGTCTGCGAAATGCGCAAGGACTCGGGGGTAAGGCAACATCCAACTGGATGCCCAGGATAGTGGTTCTTCTCGTTGGTCACTTTGGCTCGTTGAGAAATTGACATTTAAACATGAAACTCCGGCAAAAGTCGATGCAATGACAATGGCTGGGGCACTTTTGGGAGTGGCGTGGCGTCGTGCGGAGTGTGTGTGTCCTGGCAATCCCTGCAATCCGACTGCAATCTCAGCACCGCCTGACTGGTCGGGGCAAACTTTAGATGCGTTCTGCCGAAGAAAGAAATTGAAAATATATATCCCAATGTACGTTTGGGGCTCGACTCCTTCCCATATGGCTGCCTGTCCATCCAGCTGTCCTTCTGTCCTGCTGTCTGCGTGCACTTATCGATTGCTCATATGCGCTGCAGGAGTGTTTGAAAAGAAAACTTGAATCGAATATCCCGCAAAAAAATAGGGCCAGGAATCACACATTTTTTAAGAACTGGCGGGGGGGAGGGTTTGGGGGAACCCATTAACACTAATCGCTTCCCCACAGACACATAAACAATTTATCCGACACACTCGCTCGCACACATATGCGGCGAGTCCTTTTCTGCAAGATCGAAGCCAGACTCTGGGTTTTTCTGTGGGATATTTTGCTTACGCTGCCGAAAATTTATCACGTTAACCTTTGGGAAATGCTCATATAATTTATCTTCAAGAAAGTAAATTTTCCCCCCAAAAAGCGGAGACGCTGGCGTTCAAGGAGGCGACTGGCGAAACTTTTTCAACTGTGGCTGCTTTTCTCACAAATATACTCAGGGGTCCAAGTGTGAGTTACAAAAGGTAAAAAATTGCTCCGAGTTTAAAAACAAGGCTGCTGCGCCCGTGTTTGTGGACGAACCTTTCGGAATCGCACTCCCGAACATTGAGTGGGTAAAAAATTAGGTTAATTTTAGGTGTGCTATGGATTGATGGGCTCCATCCAAAAGCACTTGGCAAATAATTAATAAACAACGGAAGTTTGCTGCTAAACTTGGTAAGAAAGGTTGCACCTTAAATTACCTAAGGTTTGGGTCAAAAGGTGAGAATATATACGATAAATAGTAAATCGTTTTTCATATTGCTGGCCTCTAAATTATTTCCTTGACTATAAATTATTCTTTCTAATACTTTTGTTATTCGCATAATTAAAAAAAAAAGGTTTTATACTTTTCCTTAAAACTTCCCTCTTGGGTCCTCGTTTAATATACTTTCATTGCAAACTTATGCGCTTCTCTTAGTCTTTCAGTACTGCTATTTTTTCCGAACATTTCTTCATTGCTCACCACATTGTCGTCGCTTCATTAAGAAAGTTTTTCTTTACAGTTTTCCTAACATAAATGCTGAAAACTTAATTTCTTCTAAGTGAACTTGTTAAGTTTTACTCGCCGTTTCCTCCCCCTTTTCATTCGCGACTCGTCCTCCCCTTTTTTTTTTTGTTCCCAGCTGGAGTCTGGTGGAAACTCCAGGGTTTGACTCGCCCCTGGCTGTCGCTGACACTTTGCTGCCCACATCTCGTGTTTTTCTGTGGCGCGGGCAGCTTTAAGCGCATTAAAATTGCAACTCTTTGGCGGCTAAGGATAAGAAACAGGAAATTATTAATTTGGTCTTATTGAAATCTAAAAATCTTCTCCTTAAAGGTAGTAGCTTTATGGGGAATTTTTAAATATTTCGAAGAATATTCTTAGTCTTCAGAATTAACTATTATAGAATATAATGGCTTGCTTTTGGGTTGAGTCTTTACAAGATTTACAAAGGGTATCTTTAGCTGCAGATCATTAACTAAGACTAACCATTAATAAAAAAAAGATATTATTCAATTAACAAGCAGCAGATTCTTTACTCTACCGTGTCACTATGAATTCCAATCACAAGCAATCTCATTCTACGAATCAATTTTAAAGATTCTACCACATTCCAGAGGAAAAATTCCAAATGCATGTCAATGTCATTGGCAATGCTCATTTTAGTAAGTCAACAAAAATACCCATGTTTCACCCAAAGTGCCACAATTAAGTGGTTAAACATGACTGAAGTTTAATGAAACACTTTTGCTGACTTCAACGGCAGACATTGAAAAGTGCATCAAATTTCAATTAAATCAGACACACATCAGCACTTCATAAACCTGAATTGAGCTCGAGCGGGTCAGAGGCGAACAGGCCGAAACCCGATCCGGCCAGACACTCTGCCATCGCAGACTGTGGAGCCAGGTTAGCAGTCGATGAGCATTCAGTCAAGTTAAATGAACCGCATCTATTGACTATCTCCCTCGCTCACCCTCGCTGCCTCTCTGTCTCGCTGCCGCACAGTGGCTAAAAGTCTATGTAAAAACAAAAAAAATATAATATTTAAAATTGTAATTTAAATTTATCTCTAAAATATCTTCTAGAAATGAAAACCTTTTACTTCAATTCAGTTGAAACATTTTATGTAGGCTTTTCATTTTCAAAATTCCAAGCTTTAATTTAAGAACTATAACTATTTATTAATTTTCTGATAAGAAAAAGTAAGCCAATTCAAGGACCGATTTTCCAAATCAACTCAACCCACTGTGTGTGGTCGATTGCCGAGAATCAAACGACGGCGATGGCAAATTTTGCTTTTGAAGGCAACATAAATTTTTCAAACGATTGACTCAGCAAAATGACCATGAATGTGTGACATCAGCAGCGGATGGGGGCTAGCCCCCCGCTTCCCTTGCTCCTTTCCTCTTTCCCCTTTCTACCACTCCCCCCACTCCCTCCACCATCATCATCATTATCGTCCTGCGACAGCACAAACGGGCAGAGCGAGACAGAGCACGGCAGGCAGAGGGCATCCTGTTCCATGGAAGACAGCAAATATCCAGAGGTAAACACGTGCATTGCCAGCTTCCGTTATCAGTCAGCTTGTTTGCCAGACAGCCGGGCCATTTCCAACGGACACGCCCACCTGGCTGACATGCCCCACGCCACGCCCCCAGACACACGGAGGCACCTCCCCGCCTCTTCTCCACCCTTCGCCCGTCCGCCTGTTCGCCCATATTTGTCTGCTTATTGACGCTTTGAAGTCTGTGGAAGTCGTACAATTTTCTCGCCCCGAACTGAGTAGCCGTCTTGACTCCGCAGTTTGCCCGTGTGTTGAAAATTAACTTTGAAAGATTTCCGCTGGCATGAAATTGCTTGACATTGCATTTGCGGTTCAATGGGTTCGATTTCTGGCTTCCATCAAGTGAGCGCTAGTCCGAATATGTTAAACGGTGTCTGAGTCGGGCACACAGTGCGTATGATTGATTTAATTTGACAGTAATGTTGGCTTTGACGTCTTCAAATATATATACCATTTATTAGCATTAAAATATGTTAAGATTATAATTTATAGTGATAACATTTTTGAAAAGCTTAACTTAGCAAGTGGAAGCAAACAAAAGCTAAGTTTGCTTTAATGTAAAATGAATTTAAAATCATTTTAAATAAAAGTTAGGAACACGCCTTAGGACAGAGTACCTAAAAATAAGCGGAAAACTTATGTTTATTTCTTTGTCATCCCAATTAAATTGCAAAATAAAATTTAAATGATTTTTGGTTAGCCCAAGGTTGGCCTGACGGCACAAATGTGGTGGCATATAATAAAACGTGCACTAAATATTTATGAATTTTTATTTTACGACACCTTTGCAGCATACAAGCTGCAACAATACACCGACCCCAAAACAAAAACAACAACGAAAAAACGGAAGCAGAAAACTGGACAACAGGGACTCCCTTCTACAATTTAAGCTAAGGAAGACACACAAAAAATACAAAAAGTAAAAATTAACATAAACCGTGAAATGTTGTCTGGCAGCAGAAAAAAAAAGGAGGAGAACCAAACAAAAAGAAAATCACGTTTTGTAATTACACAGAAGAGAATAAACAGGCAGGCAGGGAATGGGAGTGGTAGATGCCATCCTTGAGTATCTTTTCTGAAAAACAGGCGCCACTACTGGTGACCAGTGGCTCTTGTTTATTTGGGTAACCAAAACACAACAGAGCACAGAGCTGAAATGAAAATGAAACAAAATAATTAAAAATCGTGTGCTGAGGCTGATTTCCCAGCATGGCGAGCCCAGTGCACTGAACCGGGCCTCGGTATTGTCGCCAGTCCGAAATTGCTTATGAATTGTAAACAGGAAGGCCTGTCCCGCCCATGGCAATCGCAGGTGCTGGGGTTGTTGCTTGTTTTGCCTACGTGTGAATTATAGCATACTTGCGGGCGCGTGTTGAAAATTATAGTCCTTTAAGTTGTAAAAAAGCGCGAGGATGAAGAGAAAAACAATCCCTCCAAAAAATATACAAGCTAAGACTATTAAGTTGTTTTCAAAGAACAGAACTTTAAGGGACGCGCAGAAATCATTGACAATAAATCCTTTAAAATGTTTCGTAGCATACTTTTGGATGTCATTTTAATTGATTTCAAATCCCTAGTGATTTCTGCGGCTTTCCTGCTTAAACAAAATTTATTCTCCTATAGGAAACTTATTTCAAATCTAATTCCTGCTACAAAAAGAACCACTTGGTAAATAATATACAGTTGAAGCTTACAAAACGAATCTGCCTGCACTTTTCATGCAAAAAGGGAAGACAAGGAACCGCCGCAAATAGCATAAATGGAGGATTCCAGGCGTAAGCCTCCCGAAAAACAAGTCACGTTCCCAGGCACAAAGCACACACACACACACACAGAGATACACTGGGAGTCGCATACACATGCAAACACAAAGTTGCAGGCCTGTTCGCATAATTTTATTGCATAATTTTAGCACGCGCACATATTCCACCCCCCGCAGAGCCCCTCCTAACCGCCGCTGCTCTGTGGGGCAAACTAAGCGCAACTCATAAATACGCCTAGAAATATGCTGCAATATTTTTGTAGCAGCCGCTCGCACAGACAATTCGCACTACTTTTCTCATTACAAATTGGATTTTGCAGTCACATTTTGCTTATTAGGTTCAAAATCCATGCAAATTTCTTTCTTTGCAGTAAAGTTCCAGCCGAAATAGGGCTGCATATCCTTTGGTACGTTTCCAGGGAACACTGAACGGAAATGGAAGGATATAAAGGAATCTTTAATCTTTGCACCAATATATTAAATGATATTCCTGTACTGAACATTTTTTACTTGTACCTATACTCCTCTCTAACATAATTTTGAATGCGTTGTGAAGTAAATTATATAAATAAAAGTTATCCAAGAATATTGATTAAGATCTAGATCTAGATACAGAGGTATTATTTTGCACCAGAGTCTTTCTGTAATTTATTTTGATCATTTGGGAAACTTTATAAATAATTATAAATTAAATTATAAATTATTTAATTTTAAATCAATAATTTATAATTATAAATAGTTTAAGGCCTCTCACTTTATGTAGTGTTAATTCCCTTTCTTAACAAACATCTTTGACCGTAAAGAAATCTTTAAAATTATTTATCTAAAATCAATTTAATGACTTATACATTTATGTATATAGATTTTTATTTATTTCAGGTACTTAATATTGGTAAGTTATTAAGCTAATTTCTCGCAGTCTGCCTTGTTGTGACGTGGGGAGAGCGGCCTTGGTAGCATCTTATTACTATTGCCCACAGATAACTGTAGATGCCGGCAAACTTACAAACAAATAAAAACAACAGGCAGCACAATAGTGTGTATAGAGAGGCAGCGGGTGCCAAGTTTATTGTGTAAATATAATTCAGTTTTCTTTTCTCTTTGCCCGCTTTTTCCAGCCTCTCTCTACCTCTTTCTCTCTTTTTCTCCCTCTCTCTCTTTCTCTCTCTCTATCTCTCGCTTGCAAATTAGCTGTGTGCAACGTGATAATGCCATTTCTGTAAATTTCGCCAGCTTACAAAGTGCGCTGGAGAACTTTATTGTCTGCAAAAGTCTAGATTATGTAATCATGCCTCTGCTGCAGGCCCGGCAGATGGGAAAATTGGTGCAGGCTCAGTGCAGCTTAATACAAAATACTTAATAAACCACTTTGAAGCTATTTCTGAAACAGTTTTAAGGCCTACCTTAAGCTGTTTAGCCGTAAATAACATGTATGTTGGAAACTACATTACAAACATCCGATTTTGATATTAAAGTATATAGAGTAGTAGTTATACATTGTGGTTATGTATAGTAGTATAGCAGATATAGTAGAAATGTAAGCTCTGTAGCTGGTATTAACTTTTGGCAGATTTGAATTCCTTGCTAGCTTATCGTCCCCGAGTATATGGACCAGGAACGTATTTACTTCCAGTGTACCGTACTCCAAAACGTACCTAAAAGTATTTATAAAAACATAAAGTACCAAGAAGTGTATTTTAAATACTCACTTTTTCCTCTTCGCAGCAAACTTCAGTTCTTCTTGAGCATCTATAAGCAGTGGTTGACCTTAAGTCGCGGGGACAATAGGGCGTTGGAACACATTGATATATTTTATTGTTCGGGCAATGCGGTCTTTTGGAATGAACGATTCCTAAAACAGCCAAAAACACAAGAAGAAATGCCCAAATCGGTGCCATCGTTCTCCTGAAATTCCCAAACTTAAATGACGCTCTTATATAGCTTTCAGAAGAATCAACTCGCAAGCCTTATCAGTTGTGAACCGAGAGTCAAGATGTATATAAAAAAAAGCAAGAGATTAAATGAGAATGAGTGTATAATTGTATATATATTATATATATAAATTGCTGAGATGAAATAGAACTGCGAGCAAATAGAGAGTAGTATTCAGTTGGATCCATGATCGTGCTTCGCAACCCAGAATTCAAACATTCCAATTTTACATAATCAAGCATTTTTTGGTTTTCGGCTGGTCCTCCTCCGGTAGCGAGTCGGTGGTGTTGTCAGGATTCTCTGCCGGCTGTGTATCCTGACCGTTGTTCTCCTCAGTTCTGGCTGGCGTCAGTTGCGTAAGTTCGAGTTGGTTACCTGCCGTCCCTCCTTTGGGTCCATTCCGATCGATTTGATCCATGTTGAGAATGATAAGTCCAATTGGACCGTCGGGCATAGTTATTTCATAGATTTTATAAGGATTATGATTCGTGACCGGGGACAGAGAGAGCTCGGCGTTGTTCCTGGCCGCCTTGGCCGAAGTAGAGGGCTGCATTGATATAGCATCCTCTGGAGAATATTGACGCTTTCGGTTACGCGAAGTACCTCCGGCTTCTGGTTTTGGGGTATCCTCCTTTGGGGTTTTTGCTTTTGATTTCGAGGATTCCGCTTCTGTTTTCCGGGAATTAGACTTCGGTGTCTTTGGAACATGTTCCCTAGGGTGCCCCTTGGAAGACCTGGCTACCCTATTTGAACACTGAAAAATTAACAGAATTGTTTGGTTTCTGTCCGTCTTTAAAGTCCTCTTAGAACTCACCGGCTGGACTGGGCAGCGTCCCCTGATCTGTCCAAAAGTTCTTGGCACTCGTTGCACCAAGGAACTATTGGCTACATCTGTAGTTTTCGATATAGGTGTCACTATGGCCAGTGCTGGCACCGATGTCGAGGGCATTGACTCAGCGTTCTCCCTGATCGCCGGTGGTGGGGATGACGATAACTCTGCATTCGGCATAGTCGGAATGCGGGTGCTCCGACCCGGCGTTGAGGTAGCCATTGGCTGGTTACTGTTGATGGAAGATGCTTCGACGGAAGGTCGAGTTGAAGCACCACCAGCTGGCTCTTTGCTGTGATTGGAATCCGGCTTCATAATCGAAAAATAAACAATTTTCACCTGATTTCTACCTGGAGGTATGGCTTTTGCTGTTTCACAGTTGCAAGTGAAAAATATGTTCTGTCAAAGTCTTAAAACAAATGTCAAAGCATACTTGTATCAGAATAAAATCAGTATGAATCTGAAATGGCTGAAAGTGGCCCTGAAAATACTATTATATAAATTTGTACCGAGTGCTAAACTATCGGCAAAACACTCACATCAAATTTTGATGTAAAACAGATGTTAAACAAAATGGGGAAATTTGGAACGGAAAAACCTTATGGAACATCCTGTGGGAAAAGGGTCTTAGTTCCATTTACAACCATTCCAGACTTAACAATAAATAATTCTTGTGATATAAAATAACAGCAAAGTATTAAGCAATACATAATACTTTAACCTAATGTAAATCAAATTAAACAAATCTAAATAGCCAGAGAATATCTAATAGCGGTGTTGCATTTTATTTAAAGACCGCTTTGGGTTCGAAAAACGAAAGACATTAATTAAATTTAATGTCTGTCTGGAGGAGCGGCGACGGCTACTGCCACGCAAAAAAACGCCGAGTAACGAGAACCCATGGAAATAACCGCTGCGAAAACTTTGCCAGCTGTATTGCATTACGCCTTTAATTTCATTACAGGCCCGGGGGAAGCCCCTTCCGTTCGCTGTGTTGCCCCATAAAACCGAGCGAAACACTTGTAAAGTCTGCCGGGTAGCCACGAGGAGGTAGATACAGTCTCATATTCCGTGGCGCCACCTCCCACACTGCAGGAGCCCAGCATGGGGCTTGATGCGGCTGCGGATCCGGATCCGGGAAGCCAGCAGGATCGAGAGGCGCTCTGGAGTTTATTATTTAATACTTTGAACGTCATGAGTTGAAATTAGCAGCCATAAATCAATGAAACGACCCGCACAAGTCCACAATTAGCCAAGGCGAGCGCGACAAACGCTCCGTGTTGTTACATGAACTAGCTTACGGAGCTAATTAATTCTTATGCTCCTCCGCTAAGACACAGTTTAGTGTTGCAAAGAAATGTTTTGGAGGATGAGTGCGGCATAAGAAACGCTGTATTAAAGTTGCAAAACTGTCGGGTCTTGGCATATATGCATAATTTCTTAAAATTTAGAGCGGAAAAAATTAAAAGTTAGTTCAAGTAGTAGTAGTTAAAGTTAAAAGTAGTTAAAGTTTAGGAGAATTTATTAAACTTTCATGAGCAGATTTTAATTTTAAAGTCATATTTACATATTTAATAATTATTTCTAAAGATCATATGTATTTAAATCGAAATTTATATAAGAGTTTAAGCTGTTGATGATTTATGTAAACAACTTTCAAGACAATATCATACAATAATTTTGCATTCTGTCTCCAGACTTTTTGGAAATTTTTAGCAGGAGTGCGTTAAGCATCTTATATTGTCTTTGGTTTTACTTATCGTTGTATCTGCTCTCAACGAGGACTAATTATAAGTGTGTTCAAATCGGGCTACGAATACGAAACGAATGCGAATTTCAATTTTGCATTTGACGGAACTTTCGGCGCAATTGCTTAACTAATTCCCATGGCCTTTTCAACGAGAATGAGTTAGGCAAACAGAGCGCGGGCAAGTTTCCTCGCAACATTCCACACATTCGGTGGAATAGACAAGGCAAACAGCAGAGCAGCCCGGGAAAAGTTCGCAGGACAAGACGCAGCGCAAGGACACGGATGGCGCTCCAAGGCCTGGCCTCTCCGGGATGTGTTTGCAGGGGCGTCCGGAGAGGGGGGACAACAACCGGCAGCATGTTGGAGCGTTCTGCGTGACGGTTACAGCATGGCAAACAAGAGGGGGCACTAGTCGTAGTCGTAGCACTGGTAAAGTTCCACAACTAATCCTGACTGATGTTGCGACAATATATACAAGCCGGTATCTGGATACACACTTTTATACAGTATACGAATATCTATATGTATGCGACTACGTATGGAGTGGCACAACACATGCTTCAGATGCTTCGCAGCTACGCCCTGCCGCCTTCTTTCTGGCTTGCAATTTGTGCCGAAGATTTATGCGTTAGCGCAAAAGTTGCATTTCAAATGGATTTATATAAAAAATAAGGACATAATAACACAAGCAGGAGCAGCACTTTCGCAGAGGGTTCAAGGCGAATGCGTAGTACGTGCGTCTCGCAGTTCCTAATCAGCGAAAGGCTGAAGGAGGGGATTTGTGAACAAATTACATTAAAGGAATGGATAAGACTATCTCCAACCTAAGAAGAAGATAATTATTTAATGAAACCTATTATAAAAGTGGAAGTACCATAAAATACTAAGCTGAAAATATTAAATTTTTTATATCAAAAAGTGGTATTAATGTACTTATAGTCATTCAGCCAATAGCTGTCCCACGAAATCTATTTTGTGCGTGACATCTCATGTTTGTTTTTTGTTTTCATTTCGCATTCATTTGACCTGCTAATTACCTTATATTGTTTCATTAATATAACTAATTTTTATTGTTTGCGCACGCCGATCGGACTGCCACTTAAAATGAGTATTTTCATTTTGGCGAGAATTATTACACGCTGAAAGTGAAATTTATTTAACGCTGACAGCCACAAAAATTATACCAATTGGCCGTATTAATTAGGCGTAAAACGAACCGTGCGACCTGGGACCATTAAGCAAATTAGTTAGTTAACCTTAATTCCAAGTAAACAATGAATATTATGTGCCCGCCTGATTGATAATTTCCAATTTAATTGGATTTACTAATGTGGGCGGTGGGGCCATGTATAAGTTTAGAGCTATAAATAAAACAAGAGTCCGGAAAACTTTCCAAAAATGATTGAATGTGTTTTCAAAGTCACAGCTGTGGCTACAAGTTCACCGCACTTTCCACATCCTTTTCCCCGATATGCAAGTGTGTGTGTGTGTGAGTGTCTGAGTGTGAATGTGAGTGTGGGCGAAAAAGTTCGAGTTCGAGTTTTGAGTAATTCAGCGACACAGTGAACACATTTTCCGCCCAGCCAACGAAATGACAAACTTTGTACTTGGGACCTTAAGGTGGGTGTACTTCCGCCTCAACACAACATAGTTGTCGTCTCCGCATCTTTGCTTCTATTTTATTTTGTACTGAAAAAAAATATCAGTGAACTAAGAATAACTGAAAGAAAATGTGTTTAAATATATCACTTGATTTTAAATGTAAAGGATTCCTTCCCAATTTGTTTCTGGGCTATGTTTATATTTATTAAGGCACATAATAAATAATCCATTTTAAATATAAATATGAATTTTATACCCAATTTCCCTCAGTGAACCTTTCTCTTTCACTCGAGTGTGCTCTCTAGTAGCTGGGGCTTAATTAAGTGCATAAACTTCTAAGCGAAAATACACGCGTGTCGTCCCTTTCTATCTGTGTTGCCACACCTTTGCGCCCACGCACTCCCACGGACACATCACACACACACATATATACATACATACGTTCACAGTTTTATGCTTGGGTCCTTTCACTCCTTTTTGTCCCGTCATCAGTTGCTGCTCCTGTCGCCGGCTCCTTTGGGGTAAGTTTTCGGGGCCGACGTATAAATTTGAAACGCTTTACATTGTTTACGTAGTTTGCCATAGTTACAGTCACAGTCCCCGTTCCCGAGTGCGCCTGTGTGTGTGCGTGCAGGACGAAGTCCTTTGCTAAAGTGTTGCAATTATATTGATTGAATTTTGTGGCAACATCGCCACACCATCGGCACCATTAGGCATATGCCGCCCCAGGGAGGCGTTCCGGGGGCGTGGTAAGCCCTTCACATCAGCGGCAATAACCCATTCACACCTTTCGGCATCTTGGGCTTAATTCTCATCTCAACGTGCTCTTCGTCATAATACACTCGGGGATTTGATCCAATTGACTTCAAATTCGACAGCAGGATATCGCATTAATCAAGTAGAGTTCTGGGACTTTAGTTATTAGCCAATTTATTGACTTTAAGCCAAAAGTTTAAGAAGTTTTGGTAGAACTAAGTCTCTTTCTGCCAATTTAAATTAAAAAAATATTAAATAACATTTAAGCTTCTTATAAAAGGTTTTCAAACTATATGTTTTATTCAATTTAAATAAATTTCAAATAATGCAAAAATATATAATTATATTATTTATGACCACGTTTAGCTGGGTCCTGATTGCATTCATAAGCCTCGTTCGCATCATAAATATTTTTTATTGGCCATATCCTGTCAGCATTTATGACATTCCATGACGCGGTGTCAAAAATCAGCCAATAATTGGAATGTGTGCGGGGTCTGAGATATTTTTACAGATATTCTAATTAAAATTTGTAAGTATGTAAGCTTGCTGTCAGGAGCCAGTGGCTAAAATTGGTTGCCCATGACAATCATAAAATATATACATATATATGCGTACATGCAATATGTTTCCAAAAGTGCTGTCGAAATTTGCATACGCAAACTCTAGAAGCCACTTTAAATTTAATAAACAAATAAATTAACAGAGTTTGCAACAAATCAGCGGCATATTTGGTTAATTTCCAAATATGTCAGCTCACGGGCTACACAACACCATATGCAAACTGCCAAAAGTCTGTACTGGACTTTGTATAATAAAGTGATAAAATATTTATGCAAACACGAGAGTTTGTCGGTTTGGAATGTCCCTAAGCGACATATGTTTACTCTATGCGAAAATCATTAAAATTATGATGTTGAAACATAAAATAACCGAGTTGGGTGGAGATTAGCATCTCTATAACTAATTATGAAAGATGGTAGGCGCATTCTCTGGTTTTCTTTTATTATTATATAGAGAAAAATATCATAACGGCTGCCTTATGAGCCAGCAGGTAATTTATTCCACCCGCAAAACACCACTTATTATAGTGAATGGCTTTTATGCTATTTTATTAAGTGTCTTTCAGGCCAATCTGATTAATCGTGCTCGGTATAAACAAATTAAAGCAATCGAAACGAATATTAAATGCAACTTTTTCGTTTGCATTGCTTTTTAACCGAATGGAGGGGCACCTTTTGTGTATGAATCGTTCGTTCGTTGCAGTTTGTTGTTGTTTATATGTTACAAAGTTAATGACAAGCCAATATTAACCGCTGGTCGCAGGGCATCAATTATTCATAGTTCGGATTGTGTTCGGGGTTAACTTGCAGCTCACCTGGCAGTGATATTTGCATAGGCCGCGCATTTTGTGATTAACAGCTACCCAAACACAATTACGAGAGTCCTGATTGCATATGCATGTGAATAAACGGACGAGTGTACTCTGCTGGCCAGTGCAGTGCAGTGCAGTGTATGGCTCAATAATTACGTTGTATTTATTTGCAACAGTTTTCCGATAGTTGCCGCAGGCTAGTCCCACCTTATCCCCGCCCCTCGCAACATAATTATTGCAATTTATTTTGCTGCTAAAATCTGCGCAAACTATTTGCACAGCACACTCGCAGGATGCTTAGCATGATTTTCTGCAAATTGAACGAGGACTCACTCCCGAATCGGGGGTCGGGTTACTTTATTATAGTTGCATCCAGTGCAGCCATGCAGCGATTCTATCAATCATATGGCATTGTCGATTTCACTGTGAATATTTTGTCGAGTTTGCAGTTTAATTTTATGGTTTGATTTGTTCAGTTCTCGGATAATGCCTATTATGCTTTCGGTCAGTTCAACATTGCCAGGGCGGGCTAATTAGTCAAATGACGGGTTTAAGCAGGCGGACAGACGGACCATTATCATTATAGTTTCGGGTAACGGATTTAGCTGAGGTAAAACGTCATTGAATATGTCTGTTAAACGAATGATATAACTACTGACAATACGCTACAAATACTCGTTATTTTCCAAAAGAAAAAATCAACATAGTAAATGATACATAAGCTTATATGAAATTTATGTATATAATAATTATAAAACAGTCCCTACTTTTCTCGTCTCTCTTACTACTATTTATTGGCTTATAAGTTTGACATAAATGAAGTCGATTGCAGGCAAAGGCACAGACAGGTTTACGGTCTAAGCAGCTTATAGTACGGCAAAGTACCGCGAAACTCCCCTGCGACAGAATTATAAGTATAACATAAGTAACCTTGTGCACCGGATAGCACATGAGAAGGCAAAAGTAAGCTGTAAGAGTGGCCCAAAGCTCCATCAGACAAAAGAGATGCCTCAAGCGAATTTTCGTCGATTTTTTCCATTGAATTTTCCACTTTCGAGCTTAAGGCTACCTGCTACCTGCATTAAGCCGCTTGTGGCCAATTATTATCGCAAACCCCAATTAAATGTTGCCATTGTACTTCGGCCATCGAAATCTCTACAAACTTTCGTTATTCACCTGTCGCGCCGGCCCAGTCTTAAACGTTTAATTAATTTTGAAATGAATGCGAAAGTTTTAGACTTTATCTCCGGGCAGGTGATACTTTAAAGAGATAGGGGCCCAGAAACTACGAGTAACTTTTCGGTTGAGTCTTAAGAAGACTTTGGATTACTTTGAGAGCGCGACAGAACTTTTCCCGACATAAATTCCAAAGTAAATTTTTTTTCACAACTAAACACTTTGGCGGGCGAACTTGCGTTTGAGCCGTTTAAAAAGGGTTTAAGCTTTGGCTTCGGCCTTTTAATTAGAAGGCAGTGCAAAATGGTCATAAAATATGTAGAATTCCAGCCTGACAGTGTTCATGGCTTTGGGGTTGGAGGTTTGACTCTTCCCAATGCGCTCTGACTTGCCTAAATCTAAGAAGGTCACGAAAGTAAGCTTTTGATTACAAGAAAAATATAATAATTAAATTCTGTAAAATAGCTTTGAATTCGTTTAAAAGTTTAAAGGGTGTGTTTAAGCCGTTTTAAGATTTAGCTGATTGGAAGGAATAATAAGGATACGTAAGACATCCATCAGTATTTTCTCCCCGTGCAGACTGCAGCTCCAAGCTGAATCCTTGTCAACCGATGTGAGCTGGTGTCCCAGCTGAAGCCGTTCGATCCGCTGCGGCTAGAAGGCCAGCGAAGCAAATTGTTTTTAATTAAAAGCAAACAATATCAATTCGTTCGACAGTTATCCGGTGATGGTGCTGACACGGCCGGCTGCTCCGGAGACACTGGCCGGAGCCGGAGCCGGGGCCGGGGCCAGGACCTGCCCGGGTGCACCGTTCGTCGGGAAAAGGATTAAGCGGGAGGCGAAACAAAATTATCAGGTGGCGTCGCTCCGTGCAACTTTGACATGGCCTGTTCATTTGGATCGGAGAGCAAACATTTTGCCACCCGCCGCCAGGATTCCCGGATCCCCGAAGATTATTAATTGTCTTGTCTGGCTGAACGGGATTATTTTAAAGTTAATTCGTTGTCTTCCCTGTAAGTTTGCGCTGCAGCTCCTTCGCCTGATATTGGAAACTTTGCTGTGCAGCATTTAATTTGTCTGCGATACCGAGAAGTTTGCTCTGAGATTTTTATTCTCTGACTTGCTCCTTTTGATATCGCAAATGAATTGATGAAGTTCCACGAAGTTCTGAACGGCTGTTTATTAGTTTTTTCCCTTAAATAAACTTTGGTATTCCTGAGCAAACAGCTCGGGAATTATTTGGATAGTTTAATGTTCAAATTATGAATGTTTCAATGAGGATTTTATCCCTACTTTGAGCCATTTAAGCCCGGACATATTTTGTACGTTATTTTTGAGCCAGCAAATGCCAAGTAGAGGGGATGTGCGGGTGTGCGAGTCAGCATCATCAGCATTAGGAGGCAAAAATGTTCATATGCGAGGGAGTCGAGGAGGACACACAGAGTGCCTTCTCCGACTCCGTTTCGACTATAACTGCTCCGTATCGCCGCTCTCTGTGTCCAACTATTTATTTTTATGACTTAATGTTGCTTCAGTTTGGTCTGAGTGTGTGCCGTAAATGCTGTCGTACAAATATGTGAAAATTGCTCATTTCAAATGTTCCCAGAAGCAAAAGCGGAGCCGGGGATGCGGATGCGGATGTGGAATATGTATATATATATATATTCGAGAGGCAAATGTGTGTAGGCAAATTGCCTGTCAAAAATGTTGTAGACAATTTGTTTGGTTCTTTTTTCTTCTTCGTATTTTTTTACTGGCGTACATTGCCCGATGCTTATCAGAAATGTTTGGCGCAATTTTCATAATAAAATTATATGACGTGTTTATTTGCAGTTGGGACTTAAAGGATGCTACACCGATCGATATTTATGTACTAATTAACAGAGCAAGCCAACAGGGCTACAGTAAATTTAGTATTTCTGGAATTTTAAGTAAATTTATCCATAATCATGCAGTCTTTGAAAATTAAGTTACACAGTTTTTCTATAGTTTTTTTTCTTAATATTTCTGTTACCACAAAATGTGTGCAATCAAGCTGGATATTGTGTGTGTCCTTAAATTGGGTTATTCCCCATGCAAATCAATTATCCGTAAACTTTTGAGCCAACTTTCCACATATGCTCTCGCTCGCCCGCACCAATAGTAAAAATTATTTCCAGATATATGTTGGATTTTGCCGACTTCGGGGACATTAGAGAACGTAATGAGTTCGAAAAGGAAACTTAAATCAATTAGTCAGCAAACGATGATGAATGAATCGAGCTGAATATTTTTCCTAAAACTTTTCGTTTTAAAGAGCACAGGAAGTAACTTTTGCTTCAATATAAATGGCAAGGCGGTTCCCAAAGGAACGGCAGGAAGGTCCCGTTTGCTGTTGTTTTTCTGCCTATCACGCCTTTTTGTTGGCGGCATTTTCTATTTTTCCGTGGCCCGTCTTTTCTCCAACTCCGATTTTCCCAGCTCTCGTTTTGTGCCATGCAGCTGGATAAGGTCAGGAGCTATCTAAGTAGTGGGGCATTTGGACTATTTAGTTGAGTTCTTCCCCTGAATCTCTCTATTTTGGATTTAATTAAATTAAATTAAACATTATACGAATATCACAACAAATAAATAATACCTGAAACCTCATCTTTATATGGGAACTTTTAGTATTTGTTTTGTACATTTATTTAACACACTTCCTGCAAATGTGATTGTTAGAACATTAACTGTTCGTCCTTTGGTGGGTTTGTTGGTCTCTCCACTCCAGTTGTTTTTCCCTCGACTGCTTTGTATGCAGTGCCTGCTATCAGTTGTTGGATTTTCAATAGGCGAGTGCACTTTTGTGCCCCAACAAGCCCAAAAGTAACACTCGGGAGCGCGGGTCTTGAGGTATTATCAACAGTGCCAACAATGGCAGCTGTATGCACGGGCCAAAAAAGTGGAAAATGAGAGGCGAAAGCATATTCAAAATGCCGTCCCGCCGGGGGAATGACAGAAAAAAATCTTCAGAGCAGGCGAGCAACTTTAAAAGTCAGTCCTTGATGTCATCCCCATACCCAGCCTCATTCTCATTCCCGATCCAAGTCCCAATCCCAATCCCAATCCCTTGCCTTCTCGGGCCCTTTAAGGCTGCATGTAATTTGCTGTTTGAACAACTTGTCGCTGGTGACATTTTGGCAGAGCCTCGACTGGGAATGAGTCTGGCTGGGATGGGATGGGAATCTGGGCCCCGCCTAACTAACTTCCTGTACATGGCTGATGACTTGTTCGAGCTCTGCTCCCCGGATCCCGGGCGCTCTTCAATCTTTTGTCCTGCCAAACTCATGTGTGCTGGCCACGTTGTCGGTGACATATTCCGCCAAAAAGGAACAGGTCCAGGGCCAGGTCCAGAAGCTGAAGGAGCCTGCAAGGAGCAAAGCAACTGTTGATGTTTGAGTTGCAAGAGGCGCTTACACTTGAAAAAAACTATCTGTTATCTTATTTAAGAATATTTAAGAATATTTACGTATATATAATTTATATTTCAATTACAGAAAAACGGTCTAGATAAAAATATATGTAAATGGAAAATGGAAGAATATATAGTGGCATTAAAATAGTTTTGCTTATAATAAAAAGTTTTAATGACGAACATTTTATCTTTCAGCATCATGATTGTTTTTTTTTTTTAATTTTCTTGTGAAAGTTAAGCGGGTTTCGCTGACTGTACGGAGTGGTAGCAGTGGGCGACGGCTGTGAGCTGAAGGGAGATCCTCCGGCGCAAAGTTGCAACTAGGAAAACGTTGCCTTGCCTCAGTTATAGATACATCACGGTTGGCCAGGTTTCGGGTTTTGGCCCTGCCACGTTTCCTCCCATCGCCCCTTCGAGTCTGTATATCAATCCGACAACGTGCCACTTGTTAACGCACAATGGAGTTCTTTCACAACGTTGATTGATATGCCCTGCCTGTCAATAGGGGCTCCAAGCCTGTTGAAGGGTTCCCTATCTGCAGTCGCAATTTGACTGTATTTGCTGGATCGGTTCCCTCACTTAAGAGTGCAAACTCGGATTTCTGAAATCAACAAAAGTCATCTATAGGCCTAGGAAGAGATCATAATTGTCAACTCAAGAACACAACAGTGTAAACTACGGTAAAGAGTACATGAATATGTAATAATGCATTTAGCAATAATATATATATCTAAATCGTATCCCTTAGTCAAGCTCCGAATCTTGTTTCAAAACATCAGATATTTTAGAAAGAAATTTCGGCTTTTCGGAGCTAACTTGGTGTCTTCTTTTTTTTCGAAATATGTAAAAAAAAAAACAGTTTATATGTAAAGTAAGAAAAGAATGTGTTTTATTATTAAGCAAATGATAATTGTATATGCATAGTATACAGCTTAGTATTTTGCTATTGTCAAGTTGTCACTCTAATTCCTCATCGTAGGAAAACAAAATTGCCCCACTCTTTGTCTTTATTCCAAGCGTCGATCTGCTCGTCAATCCAACTGCGAAACTTCGCCACATTAGTGTACACGCCCGGAGTGTTTGGCTTTCCGCAGCCGTTGCCCCAGTTCACGATGCCAGCTTGCTCGAACCGATCGGGATCGTTGTCAAGCGGACAGACGAGCGGGGAGCCACCGTCCCCGAAACACGAGTCCTTGCCCTCCTCGCCGCCAGCACACATCAGGCTGTCATGCAGCTGGAAGGAAGAGCCTTTACGTCTCTCCAACTGCGCCTCGCAGATCCGGTGGCTTACCACCGGTAGATCCACCTTCTTCATGATGTTCATGAATCTGGTTTGTGTGATGGCATCCTTGCCCCAGCCACTAAAGAAACAACGTTTTCTGTCGAAGTTTTGGTTTCCCGACGGCAGGGAAATGGGACGGATGTGGTGCGATAGCTCGAACGGTTTCTTGAGAAATAACAGGGCAAGATTATTGGCCCCAGTTTGCGTACTGAAGGAGGGAAACCGCACGATCTTCTGGACTCCGACATCCACATGGGCGAACCTCTCAGTTTCAGTTAAAAAGTCCCATTCGCCTGCCCGCACATCGATTTCGTCGCTGCCATAGTTCTTGGTAATGTGGTGAGCGGTGAGCACCACGTCTGAGGCGATCAAGGAGCCGCCGCCCAAGTACGTATTGTCCTTGTGAATCAAAGCCACCATCCAGGGGAGCTCGTTCTCCTGAGCAAAACCGTTAGCCGACTGCATGGCGAGTTGATTCGGTGGGTTCATCCAAGGGCTATTCTCATTTTCCCGCAACTACAATTGTATGTAAGTAGTCAAAAAATACATCTTAGCAAACAAAGTTCGAATATAAATTGGCAATTCCTTACTTATATGTACATTTATTGTCTGTCTCCTTTGTTACTTACTATCTTAGAAGCCGGGCAGCACTTTTCCGTGGACTTGCATCCATCGTTGCCATTACGAAAGGCAACTATTAAATTCATCACAGGTCTGTCGTCTTCGAAACCAAGGTCGCACAAGTGATGCGGAACACACTGGTTCCCTGCAATGTAGCCGCAACACTTTATATCCTGGACCCAGGAAAGAGCAAGGCACAGGAGCAAAACTATGGTTGGCAGTCGGAGCATGGTTCTCGCTGTCTTGCTGTTAATAATCAAACTGAAGTCTCTACAATAATCCAACACTGTATATATATAGGCGTCACAGAATGACCTTTTCTCTGGGAATTTCGCGATAAGAAAAGTAATTTTGATTAGCGGTTGCGGATTTTTGTGAAATATAATATAATCTCTTTAGCAGTTTAGTAACCGCAGCAGCGCTTTGTCTTTTCTCTTTCCAGAATTTTATATTTCAGCAGTATTATTAATTATTTTAAATTGTTGGGATTTTTCAATTGATGTGTTTTAAATTTAAACTTTTAAACAAACTTGATCTGCTGGCAGAAATATCTACTAAGCCTGGAGTTTTTGTTGAATGCTATTCTTGAGCTGCATCTCTTAGAATAATTGCATCAGAGCTCAGATAAATTTTGATTGATCTTTAAATATTTGTATTTTTCCTTCGTGGTTTATTTATACTTTGAAAGAATATACTAATGATGCTGAAAGAAAAATATGAATGGGAAGAAAAGCTTCAGCTTCAAACTCTGTCAAAAGCTACCCACGACCTTCAAGCCCTTGTGTAACTTGCTGTAAAGTTATGCCCAGAGGCATGACATCCTCTTTGGGTATTCTGCTCCTATTTTGATGGGGCCGCTCCTTTTTAGAAAATGTTTGCAAAATATTGACACAGCTATTATGTAGCGCGCTCAAATTAATAGCAATGACATGGTAAACACTCCGAAGCGGGGGCGGATGGGCTTGGGGATGTCTTTCAGGTGCGAGCTCTCTCTCTTTTGGCAAATCCTTAAATGCTGTTTGCGTGTGTGTACGTGTCTTTGTTGGCAAATTAACACACACATTCGGGGCATACGTGAGCCTACACAAACATATACACAGGCGGGCAAACAAAAAGCATAGCCTACCTATGCGGGAGGCGTATTTATTTACGCCTTTGAGTGGTTTACGCCCAACCGCCACATCCTTCCACATCGACCCACTCTTTTCACATGTCACTCTCCGGCTTTTTTCATGGCTTTTTTATGCACTTGCACATATGTACATTTGCTTTCGCTTTACACTTTTGCAAACAGGTTTTTAAACAACTTTGGTGGCGAGCGAGCTGCATGGAATGGCGGTACATTTATGCGTTTAATTGCAACCGCTGATCGTCCTCCCTTATGGCCTCTCTAGAAAAATAAAGTAAGCCCATTGATTACTATTTAAAAAGTATCTTAAGGGGCTAGGCGTTCAAGAAATAAGAACCCTTTGAAATCGCACCCCAAAGATTTATCATTTTTGTTTTGATTTTTGTTAAACTTACTCGCAGTCTTCCTATTTGCTAATTAATATTTTTATCCCTTCTTTCAGGCATCAAAGCAGGGAGTTTTTCGTTTGGCAGTTTGAAACTTTAATAAACTCAGTTTGCTGTCGATTTCGGGCCAATTAACTAAGTTACGACACGAAAGGTTGATTGACGCAGCAAGGTTGCACTTTGTTATAAAAATAATCTTTGAAATAGCTGCCAACTTAATTATGCTTCACCCCCAATTTTCGGGCAATTGTTTTGTGATGATTTTTCCCGAGAGAAACAACACCGTCAGCTGGTCATTAATAAATATACATAAATGTAAATTTTTGCACAAGGCTCAGATTGGTTGTTCTTAGCAAACATAACTTTTCAACCATCTAGCTTAAAATCAATAAACAATAAGGCGATTTTAGCATATTTTCCTGGGCACTGTGCATTGTTAATAGAAATGTAGATATCGGCACAAACTTGAAAATGAAAAGCACGAAACCGAAAAATATTGTAAAATAAACCCACCAGACAACAATCAACTTTTCGCACAGACTGTGCTCCTGCCGCTTTTCGCTTGTTTTTCGGCTTTCCCGGCACACCTGCTGCCACAACAATACAACACCTTGCCTCAAGTTTTTTACTCGACTGCAGTTTTTGCCAGCTCCGAGCTTCGAGTTCCGAGTTTTGAGTTTTGTTTGCTTGTCAATGCAAAATGGCAGAAGGGAAAAAAACAAAGAGTGGTTGTACTTGATAATGCTCGCTGGGATTGTATAATGAAATCAAATTGCAAAATAATTTGCATTTTATATGAGAAAGTTTCTTTGTTTTGCTCGAAATGGGCAGTGGCAAGGGGAGGCTTTTATTTATATTTTATAACTTTTTGGCTTTTCCGCTCATTTTACGAATTTTATTGTTTAAAATTTTTTAATGCTGGAATAGGTGCAGTTTTTCCTGTTTGTTAGTTTGCATAAAAATAGTTTTTATTTTTTGGGGCATAAATATTTGTGCTTTTTGATTCGGCTTCTAAAACCAGGCAGGATAACTGATAAGTATCTATTGTTTAAGGAGTTTCCATCTCCCTATGCAGGGACATACATATGTGACAACGATTGACAATTAGTGCCTGGCATTTTTATTGTCATTAATTTATTTCGCTATTTCCGCTTGACGGGTTACATAAATATAAATGTCAATGCTGGCGAGCGCATACATCAATCAATATTCCATTATTGCAATAACATTATTTCAATTGAGTTTTCGCCTTTTGGGCGACGTGACCCCAACGTCAGACAAGTGCAAGTGGATTGGATAATCGATTTATTTGGAAAATAATCCAGGATAATTAACTGTGCGCCTGAAGGTCCCAAGAAGCAGGTCCTGCCACTTAAACTTGACAGGAGCAAAGCTGGAACATAACAAGAGCCTGGCCTGCATGTCCTTTCGCATGAACAGCTCATAAAAATGCGAAGCGAGCTGACAACACTTTTGTGCTTTATGTGTGGGAAAATCCTAAGCCCGTGTCCCTGCGCACCTGCCTCTGGTTTCGTGCCCGGGGCAGGACGAAAGTCCTTCCTGCCGACACGCCATGTTGTCAGGATCTCACTCAGCAGCCATTTGAAATAAGAGTTCATATGATATGTGTGCGTTGGGCGGGGAGTGTCCTCGTCTCGCCTTTTGCTGGGGGGATGTGTTAATTACAGAAAAATTGCGAGAATTTGTATTATTTACTTTGTTATCAGGACTCAGACTGTTCGGCTTTTGTTAACTGCCTTTTGTTCCATTGCATGTGTGTCTCTAGGTGTAAAGGACATTGTCAAGGAAATCTCAGAGGAAGGGTTGGCTTTCCTGTAATAAACCCGCAAGCAAAAAGAACTTTAATATAGAACAATATTCTCAAATGAGATGGAACTTAAGTGGCCAGCAATTTGTTGTTTCCTCAACATGAAAATAGTAAAATTTCGAACTCTGATAAATATTCTGTAGTTTTAGTTCTTTAAAACATGTTGCAGCACCTATTATGACCTGGCTTTATAAACTTTACTGACCCAAAAATATTGTTGTCCTTTTGTGCCCAAGTTTTTGGTAATATTTCCACTTTCGAAATGATCAGTTGGCATGAAGGTTCTCTTTCATCCTTTTTCGAGGACTTTGGCATTCTTCCTTGGCATTCCATTTTAATTGTCCTTTGCGATTTGGCTAAGGCCATGAATGTGTGCTTGTGTGCTGTGGCATTGTTCTTGTGATATGCTGTTGCTTGGTCCTTGGTCCTTGGTCCTGTTGTTATTGCATTCCTTTGCTTTGGTTTTTCGCAGCGCGTAAATAAATTTCATATCATGACATTTATTACTGACCCTTAAGCCCCGCCGCCGCCCAATCCGCCGTTCGAAGGCCACAGGACCGATACATGTGGGCCTGGAGATTACCAACAGTTTTCCCCATTCCCTTTCCCCATCCCCATCCTGATTCCATTCCGCATCCTTATTCCCCATCCCATTGCCATTCCCAAGGGTTTCCCAATGGCTTTTTGCACAGCCGCAGCGGTTACAATTTTCATTTAAGATTTGTTTTCGCTTTTTAGTTGTCTTTTTTCTTTTTTTTGTCAGTCCTCTTTGCACACACACACACACTCGCACATTTTGATTTATTTTAGCACTCAATGGGGGCAGCGGGGGCGGAGGAAGCGGAAAGGGGAGCGGCAGGTCAAAGGGCGAACAATGACGGGAATGCAAAACAAATGCAGGGGAAATGAACGAGGCCTGAAATGAATGCGCAATGAATGGTCGGAGCGAATGAAAAGCGGGAAAAGCGAGAAAAGCACAGATGAAGACGAAGATTAAATGTAAGTGGACGGCACACAGAAACAATTGTAGTTAATTTACGCGTAGAGAGAAATGCATAACAAATTAATGAGAATTCCAGCGTAAATAAAGCACTGACAAAAAATTATATTTCAAGTGTTTAAAAATTGTGTGCTTATTAAAAATGTAACTAAGGTGGAATTCAGCTTGTATCTATAAATAACTTCAAGGTAAGTTGAGTTTTTTTGTCCTTAAAGATAATTCAGACCCATTAAAATACAACAATTTGAAATATATTATCTATTAAATACCTTTTAAAGGATTCAAATACTTTGCAATATATTTGCACACTTTTCTGTATATAAAATAATATAAATTAGTCAAAAACGGAAAACAAGAGAGAGTCTACTGATATTTAAATAAAATCATTGTCTGATAAAAGGATCCTTGAAATAAATCAAAGCTAACACAATCATGTAAACCTAACTCTATACATATATATATAGAGACTTGATTTTTTAGAGTGCAGCGAATGAACTCAAGACCCTGCCCTCGCCTCGGGGCCCTCGGACCTCCTTTTGTCCTTGCGCGTATCCTCTTTTTGAAAGTTTACTTGACTGTGAAATAAGCGGACAGCGAGAGATCTCGAGCCTGAATGGAAAGCAGTGAAAGAAACAAACGCATTGTCTTTGTCTTTTGCATAATTTATTTATATTTTCATTTTCATCGGGCGTAATTCGCGCTGTTAAACAGAGGGAGCGGCTGCGGGCAGATGCCTACGTTTCCGGCTCAGCAAATAATTACAAGCTTAATAACAAATTTAATATTGCCCGGCCTCGAAGGCCGCTCGTCTTATTTATTGTTTACCCTTTGTGCCTCCTTTATCGTGTACGTGTGAGTCCTGAGTCCTGGCCCGGGCCTTCCACCTTCAACTGTTGATATTCCCATACGCTCCGTGCCTTTTAATGAGACAACAACAAAGAGCGTGTCCGCAGCGTCCTTTCTTTGCCTGCCTTCTGCGACCCCTTTATTTGCTGGCCATTCGCCTACAGTGGCTGCTCTTAAAGCCTCCCCGTACACTCACGCACACACACACACGAGCGAAATCGTCCTTTTGGCCTTATTTACACTTGTCAACACCCGAGCCAACCCGCCTTCGTCCAGTGTAGCAAGTTGTTTGTCGCTCTTTAAGTCGTCTGAAGAGCTGTTGGCCTTGCAATTAGTTGAGGAGCTGTCAGGCTTTCTTCTATTTGTTCCGCTCGTTGCAACGCCAATTTTGATGGCAATGCTGCGCCCCGGGCCCCTCTTAAGAATCACTAAACACACGCACTCACAGGCCCACTCGAGGCAGTTCCCGGAGAGCGTTACTTAGATGCTCCAACTAATTGCCAAGTCAAGTTCTCGGCCAGCACAACACAATGGGGAGTGTGTTTGGAGTGGCAAAGGTTCCTGGAGACAGAGAGAGAGAGTTTATTTCAGAAGTGGAACTCTAGAAGGGAAAAATTATCAATCATAACCTCAATTGTACTGCTATAAAAGGATATATCTCCTTGAAATTATAAGAAAAACAAGAACGGAAATGGTAATAAAATAGATAATTCAATATTATTTTAATGCCTCTTTTTTAAAGGAGGTATTACAATCTCTGATTTATATTACAGCAACTGTATGCTATTCAGATAATGTACCTGAATTATTCCTTATTTTAAGAAAAATATGTTTACTTTATACTAATTGTAACATAAATCACATTGCCTTTGACATTTCACTTTCCCTGCCGTCATATTCCAGTAAACTTAAACAAAAGAGTTAAAAAAAATACATTAATTGTTTGTATACAAGTTTAAAAATTGGATCGGTAAACACAGAAGAATGAGTAAGTTACCCCATAGTTTGAGATGTCTCCTAACCAATCGATTTAGATGCCAAGAAACCGGAGGAACTGCGGCTGGACCCGCCACTCTTCGTGCCCTGCGACATGGACCAGTTCCGGGATCCGAATAAGAAGCGTGCAGCAGTAGACGCCTGCGAGGAGCTAGACAAGCTGGATCCGCAGGACGAGATCAGCGTGTCGAGTATCATTTCTGCCCTCTTGCGCCCGATTGAGCCCTCCGATGACCAGATGAAGGTATGTGACTGGGGCATCAACCCAAAGGAGTTCCTGCCCACCAAGAGGGCCGTGGTGTTCAAGGAGCAGCTGTTCATATCGAAGCTGCGCAACACCAACTGCAAGCTGAACGAGGATCTGAAGATCTTCTTCGATCGCGAGCTGGAGCAGATCGGGCGCTTCTGCCTGAACGTCGAGGAGTCCTTCGACGGCTACGTGGTGTACAGCACCAGCAAGATGAAGAAGGGCAAGGGCATGACGGAGTGCGGCCATCAGCTGAAGGGCAAGTACGACGACAAGTTCCTGCTGATCTGCGAGAAGCGCTCCGAGTTCGATCGCATCGACAACACTCGGGTGGAGAAGATCCTGGAGGTGCGCAATCATGCGGACCTGTTGCTGACCGCCATCCGGGAGACGCGCATCAACGAGGAAGTGCAGCGCTTCAAGGCGAACATCGACATAAAGGATCGTGACCATGTGTTCGTCCTGGACGGCGGCATCATGCTGCTAATGCGCCACTTGATCTGCAACAATTTTGTGGGCAACTTCGAGTACTACACGATGAACCTGTTCGGCCGTGTCCTGCGCTGCAACCTGGCGGTGTCCAAGGAGCGCAAGGTGGTCCGCGTCTTTTACCGCACCTACGAGCACGTCATTCATGTCGTCACGCAGCAGTGCTTCAACGACGAGCTGCAGGACGTGGCCGAGACCTTCATGACGCCCGCAGGACGCATCGTCCTGCACTACTGGCGCGGCTACAACTACCTGCTGCACGCAGCCTGCATGCCGGCCAAGTCCAAAAAGGACCCAATCCTTCCCAAACTCGAGCTTATGTGGCGCCAAAACGAACAGCTCTCCCGCAAGTACCGCGAGCTCAAGGCGCTCAACTATGAGAACGCCACCAAGTACTTGAACAGCCACTCCCAGCTGGCTGACTACATGCAGGACTACGTCCTCAATCTGCTCCGCTACAAGCCCTCCAACGTCCTGGAGTTCTCTATCATGTTCTTCCAGAATATGTCAAAATCTAAAAAGTAATTTTTAATTATGTAAAAAAATTTAAAGTATTTGTTCTGCGGAAAACTAAACTGTATTGCTGAAATTCCCCAACTGTTTCGGCGAATATTTCTCATGTTTTTAGTAAATAAAGCTGAAACTGCATTTCTGGGAGTGTGAATTTCGGGGACGTGGCAAGATATGAGAAGTAATAACTTTCGGTAATTTGGCTTAGAAACTGGGTATGATCAATAATAAACCCCAAAATAAGAGCTAAGATGAGACTTGAATTTTGTCTCTTCTATGATGCATAGCTTACGTGTGAATTTGAATAATGTTTAAAGCTTTCAGACTTCAGAGCCTTAATTTTATCATAAAATTATTATGACATAGACATATCAAAAGCAAATACATACAATAAATTTTATTATTTTACCGATATATGTGTTAAAGAATTATAATTATAAAACTTCGAACTCCATCTAGTAACCGTTGCCGTTCGACCAGCTCAACAGTGGCACCCCAGCAACCCATTACCTTGTTTACAGCCTTTAAACAATCCCTCGAAATTTTCAGTTTCAGTCTGAGACGAAACACCTAATGAAGCCGACTCGATCCGCTTCCAGGAACACACATTTTTGTTAGGTTTTCAAGTCCTTTCATTCGTTGAACAAACATGAAGTGTCACGAGAAGCCGCACGAGGCTCCTGCCGAGTGCACAGGCAAGACCATTGAGCTGAACCCCGGCTCGGCCTGCCCGGCGCCCTTTATCTGTCCTGAGCCGGAGGAACCTCCCATGCATCGCATAAAGAAGGCGCCGCAACCGGCCCTGGTGGCCTTAACCCCGCATCCGGACGAGGCCGCTCAGATGCACCTGCTGCAAAATATCACTGGACCGGCAATGGAGCATCAGAAGCTGCAGGGCGACCTCCAGGCCGGAGTGGATGAGCAGCAGGCACAGCTGGCCGATATTCGAGCCGATCAGTACAAGCAGTCGCAGGGTCCGGTCCGCACCCAGGAAGTGCAGTTTGCCGTGAGTTAAAATATTTATTGAATCGTAGTATAGCTAGGTCATCAAATATAGTTAATATAAAATTATAAATCTGTAAACCAATAACTTCCACAGAGAGCCATAGATCCCGATGCAGACAACCTGCGGAATCCGCCCTGCTATCTACCACAGCAGGGCGACGATCTGCCCCACAAGGACCAACTGATGCCCATGGGTCCCATTGGACCCTGGGCCTCCGGCAAGGTCGACTGGAGCCCCATGGCCGGAATGACGGGGACACGGCCCGTCGTCGATCGCTACTCCATAACGCGATACAGCCCCAACGAGTGGCGCACTAGAAACCACGAGACGGTGCAGGTTGTGAACGGAACCATGGGCAGAGCCGATAAGTAAGGATATTACCGTCACCTTTTATCATAGATTCATACTTGTTTTCACTGCATAATTCATCCATTACTCAGGTTCTCAAGATTAGATCCTTTGATATAGTTTCTGCTGGTTATAGAATATATCCATCACTAAATTCTGATTTTCTTACCTGCAGGAATCGCTTCAGTTCCACCACCGAGTACCTGCGCCTCTCGGCCCTGGTGAACAAGTCACAGACGGAGACCACCGAGCGGCTGAGGACCCGCGCCCAGCTGATCGGAAAGTGGAAGAATACCCTGGAGAACGCTATTAGGGCAATGGCCGACGAGATTTCCACCATGGAGGTGGAGCGCGTCAAGCTGCGTAAGTCGCTGGTGGTGTACGGGGTGCCGGAGTCCATAGCCAAGGAGTGCATTGAAAAGCGGGCCACGAGGCCGGACACCGAGCTGGTGCGCGACCAGGTCGAGGAGGAGTTAGTCAACGAGCTGTCCCTGATCGCCGAGATCCGGCGCCTGATGCAGAAGACCCTGGAGGACTTCGAAATGCAGCAAGTGGAGAATCGCACGGCTCGCCAGAGGCTCGAGTACGACTGGAGCGACAAGAAGGAGGCCTACGAAATTGACACCCTCAATATGGGGCTTAACAACCTGTCCAGGACAATCATGTTCCGGCC
Source organism: Drosophila punjabiensis (assembly GCA_008042585.1). Taxonomy (NCBI): domain Eukaryota; kingdom Metazoa; phylum Arthropoda; class Insecta; order Diptera; family Drosophilidae; genus Drosophila; species Drosophila punjabiensis. Next base: position 243,675 of record VNJR01006228.1, on the reverse strand, counting down.
GGGCGCCGTAAGGCAGCCGCCGGAGCAGGCTTCCGAGAAGTACTGGGAGCACTTCAGCATGGAGACCCTGGAGGACTGCGAAAAGTGTCGCCTCAAATCGGTGGCCCTGCGCAACACCCTCAATTCGATCATGATGAACGGTGCCCGCGACATGCGCACCCAGGCCGACGTGGTGGAGAAGGCGCTGACCGCCAGGATCAACTGCACCCAGGAGGCGGTGCAGCGCTTCGAGAATGACCTCAAGGGCATTCTGCAGAGCTTGGCTGACGTGGAGAACCGCATCACTCTGCTGAAGCGCCGCATCTCGGACTTCGACGCCTCCATGAAGGTGGCCCAGACGCGGATGGACAACCGCGGCTACCGACCCAACGTGGAGAACTGCCGCGACCTCGCCCAGCAGGAGCTCATCGATGGGGTGCACACCATTCAAAGCAGCGTCTCGGCCCTGCTCCACGAGCTGGAGGAGTCGGAGCAGGTCAAGGCAGACCTGGTCAGCACCCGCGCCCGCCTTGAGCGCGAGATTATGCTGAAGCGGCGCAGCCTCTTCATCGATCGGGACCGGTGCATGGTGCTGCGATCACACTATCCCTCGGCCAACACACTGAGTGGTAACTCCCAAATGTAGGCTGAATCAGAGTTTTACTTTTATTAGAAGAAATCCAAATTGAATAGTGATTTTCATATCTTGGCAGAGTTCAAAATTCTCAAGTGCATAAATGTCCAAATGTATTGTTGTGACTATTAAAGTTGCTTGTTTTAAACCCCAGCTCAACATATATTTATTAATCTTAAAAACCTTTTAAGGGACTCCATTCAAGCATATAATTGGCGGAGTTAGGTATCAGCCCTAAAGCTCTTAAGTTCTTTTTAATAAACGCAATAAAATGCCATTAGAGGGCAATCAGACACGTTTGGAAATCCATATAACTGAAAGAAATATGTTGCCAACTTGCGCCAGGGAGCAGGAACAGAACAGCCAACTCTTCCCCGTCCCAGGACTCGGCACACACGTGTTGGCCTTAGTACTTACCGAAACACGTTCAACAGCTAGAACAACACGTACTCAATTTAGAGACACTCGGTCGGGGGGGCGACTGATATTGATACGGAGGTAGTTGAGCATTCGTTAATGTTTGCCTTCCTCGGAGCAACAAATATTGGGACAGTCGGTGGGGATACATGCGGGACTCTGCTGGGAAGCCAATAAATTTGCAGGACGAGCCGAGGAAAACGGCGTGCAGGAATTTCGAATTGAAAACAGAAAGGTTACGGCTCATTGTAGCTATTATTCATATTCGATTTTTCCTTATACTGTCGCCTATTTTGGAAATTAAAAATGTGTGTCAATAACATTTTAACAGAGAAAGTATTATAACTTTTTTAATTCCACCAATTATATGTGCATAAGGTCCCCTGGATCAATTGAAGGTCACTGCAATTCTCTAAAATATAAACTTCCAAGGGAAACCATGGCAGAGGCGTTGCAGAGAATGGGACATGTCTCCCGCCTGTCTTGGATTGCGTGTGTTCCATGGTCTTGTCTCCGGCACTTCCCTTCCTTCCGCATACGTGCTAAGCACTCGTCGGCCAAGATTTATTGCCGGCGAACGTGTTGTTTTTCATGCTGGCCAAAAGGGTTGAAGACACAAAGGAACTAGCTTTCAGATGGATTCCCCCAGAGTGATTGGGTTTTATTTTTTTGGTATATCTTGTGGCAAGGTCAAGGATGGACTATCAAGGACTAAACAGTCAGTCGATGATGGATTGCCAGAGAGCTTTGTTCGACTCAAAATATTTATTGTTATTTTGCAAGCTTTAAATATATTTGTATGTATTAACAAGGAAATAATTGGGGTAAGGTTTTGCTAAGCGAACAAATGTGGTTCAGATTTTTTATTTAATTTATTTTATAATAATAATTCCATGGTTTGTTTTATTGGGTTGTTTATATCTTGTGGAAATATACAAGTCACAGTTAAAATGGGTTTAAATATAAGCAGCTAAATACCTTCTGTGAAATATGACACATTTCAGGGCTGTGCTTTGAGTTAATTACAGTTTCACTCTTTTGTAGCAACCAGAAGCAACTGAAACACTGTGTAACTGCTGTGTTTCACCGCAAGTAATTTGAACTTTAAGTTCACAACACAAGGAGACAACTCTATTACCACCACACAGAGCCAAGTCTCGGGGGCATCAAACAGCCATTACTCAAATTTTGCCAGCCTCTGCTTCCTTTCGGTCCCGGCGTGCCTTAAAAAGGAAATATCGTTTTTCTTATGTTTGCTGTATGCTGTTAATATTTCGTAATGCCGGTAGAAATCACAGCGTGTGGTTTTCGCAGCCAACTAAAAAAGGCAAGAAAACGGAAACATTGCATACATTTTGGCGCTGGTGCCGCTTGCAAAAATTGGCGACTGTCGCCGCTTGCCACGCCCCCATTGCCCCCTTCGCAAACGCTTTTTCTGCCGGCACCATGCGGCGACTAAGAAAAAATCTGTTGCATACTGTTTGCGGCGAAACGCAAAAAATGTTATATTTCAGCCGCCCGCTGGGAAAATGGGGAAAAAATGGGGAAAAAGGAATTCAAAATGTAGCGAAAAATAGGCAACACGAGACTTTAAAAAAATTGTTTGATGTCCGGGTATATGTTTCCCTTCCCTCTGCGCTTGTGTACGAGTGTGAACCTTATATTTGGCCCAGAGCTTTATTCTATGGGCCGTTTAAAGTTGAATGCCTCGCACTTGAGGCGAAAACTTTCTGCGAAACTATTCCCAGTTGGAGATGTAAAGTTGAATGCCACACCTTCGACCCTGGGAGGCAATAATTCAGCTTCAACGCAGCAAGACATGCAATTTAATTTTAACAAAACCTGACATTATCACACCAGCCAACAACACACACAGTGAGAGAGAGAGAATGCCATGCGCCAGGCTGGACGGGGAAGGCTTTGAGCGGCGGCTGCAACACAAAGTTAGTAACATAATAAGTAGCAATTTTCGGTTTCCGCTTTCCGGGCCAAGCGGCAGCAGCGTCAGTGGCTGCAACCTACCATAAAAATACATAAAATTGCGCCAGCTAAAAGAAAGCCCAGGGAGGCGGGCCAGGGAAGCCCATGCGCACAGATCCACAGAGCAGAGGCAGGCGAGAAATGCCAGCAGCCGGAATCAGAGGTACCGGAATCGGGGCTGGAGGCGGGTCTGGTTGCCAAGAAAGTATAGTAACTGCATGCGGAGTAAATTGGAATTTTATAGTTGCAGCCAGAGACGGTTCGTGGGCCGCACAGGTGCCAGCAGCTGCTCCTAGCTAAGAGTCCGCCGTTAGCACTGCCGCTGAAGGGGAGATGCTATCCTGACTCGGAGTTCTGACAAACGCTTTCGCATTTTCCATTTTGCATTTCAAGAGTTTAGCTTGGGAATTATTTTAGCCCTTCTCTGAATTTCTCAATCAATTAAAATTATTATTCTGAATTTTCATTATTATTAACTTACCAAGAACTAAATGGAATGTAATGGAATTTCCCAGAACACCCTCGATAATCCAAGAAAATGAAGATGCCACTGACTTTGCAATGGCAGCTAAATTAGTTGCCGGCCACCTTCCGCATTCATGCCAAAGTCACTCAAAGCGACGACATCAGCGACAACGACAACGACAACCATGATGATGATGATGACGATGAAAAAGAAAAAGGAGAAAGGAAGCAGAAGGAGGGAGGAACCAGGGTAGGTGGCGCAACAAAGGTTGCCGGGGCTCGTTAGCATTTTACAACACTGGCATCGGTTGCAGCACGTAGCTCCTAAGATGATTTGTGACCAGCTGCAACTTTTTGTTCCCGCCTCCGGCAGCCATTTTTGATATTATTTCAGAGCTGCCTCGGCACTTCCGTTTCCGCTTTGGCCTGCGTTGCATGTAAATGGGGCTCCCTTCCTTTTTTGCGATCGCTTATCACGCATTGCAGGACGAGAAGGAGAGAGAGAGAGAGCCGGACTTAACGTGGGTGACTGCTGATTTTATCTTTGCTGTTGACTTGTTGACTTGGCCGGGTTAACTGTTGTAATGTTTATGACTTCATTATGCTAATAAAATACATTATTTCTCACAGCCAGCGAGGGTGCAACTTTATTTTTCACCCCAACATGCAGAAAATTCATTCAAGGTGAGCGACTTTGGCAAGTGGATTTATAATTTTATCTACTACATGACAAGAGCATTTTTAATTTTTTTTCTGAATTTCTTTTTTTTCGATTTCAAACTAACTTTATTTTATGTATGATGGAATAAAATTTAATATTTCATCCGAGCGGAAGGCCGAAGCAGCTATTGCTCTTTCCAACAAGTTATCATTTGCTTTAAAGCATCTCGATAGCTTTATATAAATAAATAAATAAATTAATATTTCATCCATTGCTCTTCAAATATGTATTTATATATTTATTATTTATTTAAGTATTAGATGTTTCAGGAAGGAGAAGCTAAGAAAGTGTTCTTTTTGTTAGGAGTCCATAGGTACTATGTTGATTTTGAGGGAATTGTATGAAAATTACAGAAATATGAGTTTTTAGGCTTCATTTGAACACACAAAAAAAACTAAATATATAAAAAAAAATCATAAAAGAAGACCAAAGTATGATTGCGCTACTGTCGTAACCAGAGATCATTATACATATATGTACATAAATACATGTAAAAAATTACAAAAAAATTTTGAACTTTTGTATCAGTGCACTATGGGGCGAAAGACCACTTTTTCTGGCCAAAACTTATTTTTTTTTAAGTCGTTAAAATATTTTTTTATCAAACGGAATATTATGAAATAACAATGTTAAGACCATAACAGTTTAACAATGTTTAAGTTAAGTTATTCGCTGTTAAGTCTTCTGTTACTGCAAGGAGGAGCGATCGCTTTTAAATCGCTTATTTATTATGCAAACTTTAAATGCCGTTAAAGTTTAAATAATATAAATAAGAGCAACTTTTTGGATGCCCTCTTGCTCATAGTAGCATATGACATATGTTTGTGTACATTAAATGTAGAAATAGACAGCGGTGTCGTTATAATATTGTGTAATTGGTAACCATAAAAAATATAGACATTTTTCTGTGGTTCCAATATTAAATTGATCTACAAAGTGAATTCTCTCCAGCTCTCTCAGAAGTTAAAAATATTACTCCGTTTTAAAGTTATTAATAAATGCCACAAAAACTGGTCGTTCGCCCCATAGTGCAGCGTGTAGCCAAGACAACTACTAAATCAACGTGACGTAAAGCGGGGACTCTGGGGGGTGAAAGTGAAAGTCTCTCATCAATGAATTCCCGAAAAAATGCGATGACTTCCGAACAGGCTTCCGGCCTTAGATGGGATTGATAAGAGCTGTTTTTATCGCTGACCGCACTCTCTGTGATTGTATATAGATTCCAAGGAAGAGTACCTTAAGTGCCATTTATATACTGCACGAAATGCACATCTATGAGACACTGTAAAGACAGAACGACAATCGCTGACAGTTTAAGTGAATTTCTAGAAATTATACAGAACTGTTTAACCTAGAAACAAGAAAGGAAGCTAACTTCGGTACGCCGAAGTTGGTATACCCTTGCAGATTCCAATTGTATAAATTATAATTTATCCCAATATAATATAATATATACTTTCATATACATACAATTTTTACAGTTTTACATTTTTTTACATTTTTTCACATTTTTACATGTAAAGTAGAATTTAATTTTTTTCCACGTTTACCGATCGTTTGTATGGCAGCTATATGATATAGTCGTTCGATTCTTATGAAATTTACAACAAAATTCTGGAATAATGTGAAATACTAGTATCTCAAAGTAGAAGAAATTATGTTGAAAACTGACAAAATTATAATTTTTTTTCTAAAAATTTGCCGACCGTTCCTATGGCAGCTATATGATATAGTACTCCGATTTTTATAAAATTTAATCTAAAAATCCATAATAATATATATAGCTTATATTCGAGAGTTGATCAAGATATGTTGAAAAATAGTGAAGTTATAATTTTTATACCCTTGCAGGGTATTATAATTTCAGTCAGAAGTTTGCAACGCAGTGAAGGAAGCAGTTCCGACCCTATAAAGTATATATATTCTTGATCAGCATCAACTGCCGAGTCGATCTAGCCATGTCCGTCTGTCTGTCCGTCTGTCCGACTGTCCGATTATACGCAAACTAGTCCCTCAGTTTTAAAGCTATCTGAATGAAACTTTGTAGATGGTCTTCTATATACTCTCACTCGTATACATATATGTCGGAACGAGCCGGATCGGTCAACTATATCATATAGCTGCCATACAAACGATCCGTAAATTTATTGAAAAAAAATTATAACTTCACTGTTTTTTAACATATCTTGATCAACTCTCGGTTATAAGCTTTCTATATTGTTTCAGGTTTTCTGATTAAATTTTATAAAAATCGGACTACTATGTCATATAGCTGCCATAGGAACGGTCGGGAAATTTTTAGAAAAAAAATTATAACTTCTCCAATTTTCAACATAATTTCTTCTACTTTGAGATACAAGTAAATAATATTTTTTTAGAATTTTGTTGTAAATTTCATAAGAATCGGACGACTATATCATATAGCTGCCATACAAGCAACCGGCAAATGGGGAGACAAATTACATTTTACTTTACATGTAACAATGTAAAATATGAAAAAAAAAATGAAAAAAAAAATGTATGAATATGAAAGTAATTCATATTATGTTATATTGGGATAGATTTTAATTGATACAATTGGAGTCTGCAAGGGTATACAAACTTCGGCGTGCCGAAGTTAGCTTCCTTTCTTGTTTTTCAACAAATTTACGGATCGGTTGTATGGCAGCTATATGATATAGTTGACCGATCCGGCTTGTTCCGACATATATACGAGTGAGAGTACATAGAGAGAGAACATATATACTTTATAGGGTCGGAGATGATTCCTTCACTGCGTTGCAAACTTCTGACTGAAATTATAATACCCTGCAAGGGTATAAAAATATGCAAAGAAATACTGTAAATACTGAAATAAGTAAATATTTATATTATATTGAACTCGGTATTTTAATTGTCTGTTTGGTTTTACATATGTATGCATATTCATAGGTCAAACCTTAATGTCGATTTCAACATTTGTACGCATTTAGAGTGATAGAAGCAAATAAGAGAGAATGCAAATTTCTGTTGAATTATTTTATTTTTTTATCAGTGCATAATATTTAACTAAGAATTTAAATTACTAAGCTTAAGATTAGCTTTCAAAGAAAGTTTATTTGGATTCAAGTTCCCGAATTCCAAGTCGTGTTTCGTTTAATAAATTAATTAAATGTAAATAATAATTCAAGCTCGGTGAGTACTCTAAAAGCGTAAAGAAATATTAATGAAAAGTCTGGGGAACCCCCTGATTTAGAATATTGTTGGAAAAATATTATTATCTTAAAACGTAACTTTATTAAATATAATCAAAGTGAATTTGGCTAAGTTTCATTGTCCGCCTGGCAAATAAATCTATATTTTTTACTACAATCTGCGGCCTGCATTCTGCCAAAATTCAAAGCGACACAATTGTACTTGTGAGTGTAAGTTGTTTCTTTTGGACTCCAATTAAAAATTTTAGCTGGCTTGTGAGAGGCTACAGATACGTATTGGCCCTTAGTGTTCCTATTATTAATACCTACCCAGTAGATCCCCAAATGTTTTTCCACAAAAGCTTCGAATTCGTTTCTGTTTTGAAAGGCGGCTAAGTACCCTCCCATCTCACTACACCTTCTGTTAGCAGTATCCCAATCCGCAATTTCTAATACTATTCGAAAATATCTAGTTCCGATTTGCTCGAAACCAGATGGTATAGTATTCCTATCTACCATCGGGAATTTCACATTGGCTGCCTGTTGGGGGGATTCCAGCTTATTTAATATTGCCTGTAGCGTGTTTTCCATTTTGGTCAGTACCGCCTGCTGGTCTTCTAGCTTGGTCCGCACCGCAAACAGACTACTTTCCAGTTTAGTCTCCACCTTGGCTTGCACCTCTCGAAGTTGTGCTTCCAGCTTAGCTTCCACTCCTTGCAGGTGGACTTTAAGCGCAGTCTCATCACAGGTGTTCCGTCGGTCCTGTCCCTTGATTACTTTGTTGATCAGAGGCCGCAGCTCAGTGAGACAAAAACCGATTGGGATCCTGGTCGTCAAGCAGACACACAAAACCGGACTGAAGATCCTCTGCCAAGGATCCTTGCCACAAAGAGCAGACAGCCAGCGCCCAAAGGAGGGAGGTACTGAAGTTGTGCATCCTGGAAGAGCGTAATACCGCAATAGGTGAAAGTCTCTGGTGAACTGATTCCCATATTGTTCACAGACTTCCGAAGAGCCATCCGGTCTCAGCGGGAATTGATAAGAACTATCTGCAAACATGACGGGGCTCTCTGTGCTCGTGTTTAGTACATATGTATATATATTTCTCAATTTCTGTGTGTATTAGAATATAGATCGTTTATACATAAAAAGAATAATCAACCATTAAGGCACGTATTTGGATTCCTCATAGTTCCAGAGCTGCCTGAACGAATGTTTGCAGATAGAATGCTTTCAATGGCAGGTAATATATGTATAAGTAGAACGCTTATATCATACATAGCTGCCATAGAAACAGAGAACAAAAACATGTATCATATATTTGTATCATATAGGAACGAATAGTCCAAGTAAAGGAAAATGTAAAAATGTTATTATATAGACATGTTATTATTAAAAAAATTCACATTAATCTATTTTACATTATAAATGCAACCATGAGGTATAGTTATTTTATAGGATTTTACACGGTCAGAGGTAAGGATATGGTTTACAATGGCAGAAATTTGCTATTTTTCTAAATAAATAAATAAATAAATAAATTCAAATGTATTCAATATGTATATGTATAAATGTATATATAATTAGTACTAGTTTTAAGTTTTATTTGGACAAATCGGATAGATTCTTAATGATCAAATTGCAATCTGCAAGGGTATACAAACTTCGGCGTGTCGTGTGATTGAAGGAAAATTAATTTAACATATACAAAATCATCACAAAATCAATCTTTCTTATGTATTATTTAATTTTCTTATAATATATTTATATATTTATTTATTTTTTTATTTTAATATTTATATATTTATAAAACTAAAAAGAACACATTACGATTGTTAATCGTTATTTATTGTTAATTTGAATATTTTTTTACAAGCTCGAAACGAATTAAGAAATTTAAAAGCAATCCTGGGCATAGTTGTATCCCAAATGCGGCCAGGTTACTGCTGCCATGTGCAGATATGTTGCTGCCCCAAATGCCGCAAACAGTTGATGCATTTCCCCGGCGCACCGCCAACCGTTAACCGTCAGCCATCAGCCGCCACCGCAACTCCTCCTCTTCCGTCAAACAAGCCGATTAGCATACGTTTAGCTCACAAGTTCGCAGAGCCTCCTCCTCCGCTGCCGCCGCCGCGGCCGCCCTTTGGAGCGGAGCCCAGTGCAGGTGGGACGGAAATCAGCAGATCGTGTCAAAAGCATCGAGCGGGCAGGCGGCCGCCACAAGCCGCTGACCAGGCCTCCGACCAGGACCCAACTAAACCGAAATGCGCCGCTCTGCGTCCGGCTCGCAGGACGCCGCGCTAATGCGGCGTGAATATGCAAGGAGCGATGGTCGACGGACATGGCGATGTCAGCTGGGGCCAGCGCGCTATCATCATCAATGCACGATTTTTTGGCCGCTGTCAGGCCCAAATGTTTGCAGAGCATCCTGTGCAGCTCGTCCCGGCTCGCTGGGATTCCCCGTTGTGCTAATGTGCGGTTTGGCGGTCGTCGGGAGATTAGCCCCAGCCCCAGCTCTGGACTCGTCCACGGCTCGCCCCCTTTCCCCCCGTTGACGTTACCTGGAAAATCAAAATTCCAACACGAGCAGATTGTCGGGCATTTTAATAGCAGGAATGCGAAAGGCTCCACCTCTGGAAATGATTGAATGACATGCCCGAAGAGCGGGGCTCCCAAATGGCAGAAGACAGGCCCGAGAGACCGAGAAGACGCTGACACGTTTTACTCACCGAAAATATGCAATGGCATGAGGTGGTTTTTTAATACAACAAAAGCCAGAAATTCTCAGAAAAGAACGACTGAAAGTCCTCGAAAGCCCGAAGGTGAGGGAATCACAAAACGGGGAATGCCATTTAAATTCAAAGCATATTTTCCACAGTAGCACTCTTTCGTCACTTTATACATTTTATATGCCAGACACTAGGGGAGAATTCTCTTTTCCCACAATTACAGACATATGAGAGATTTTACTGTGGGTATTATTATTTCAAATATCTCACAGAGGGACACACTAATTATAATATCTTCATGTGTGAGACATACTTTTTCCAAAAAACTCTATAACATATTTCATATTTAATATTAAATATTTAAATTTGAAATAAAAGAACCTGCTAACATTATTGAAAGATTAAACAAATCCCAAGTACCAAGCCAATTCTTCCACCTGATTAGCTGATGAAACCGAGTCCTTCCTCCAACTCCGTCTCCTGTCAAACTTTCCATTTTTTAATCTGAGTCGGAAAAGTGTGTGTGCAAAAATGGGAAGCCCGAAAAGTTAAAACTCCGACTCAGATGTCAGGGCTCGACTTTTGGGCCGGCAGGAAAACTTTTGCCTCCAAACATCCTGCGTCCTGCGCCACTCCTGCGGATTCTTTGTTTGCGCATCTGTATGAGTGCCCTGACATGTGACTGCGCGGGTGTTTGCTGTGAGCGAGCTGTTTGTCTTTTAATTGTTTGCACTTAAGTCGTTTGTTTGTTTGTTTGTTCGTCCCCCGTCTGCCTGTCGGCGCGTCTGTTCCTTCGCCGTTTGTCTGCCAGGCAGGTTACGACTTTTGTGAGAAAAGTCGTTAAGAGAGCGCTCAAGCAAATTACAGCCACAAAGTATGAAACGTTTTTTCGCCGGATTTATGCCAGGGGTGGCCCATAAAGCGATGTATCCGAAAGATTTGTGCTGCGAACGAACTTAACTATTTGCATACCGCGGGGGTAAAGCCAACCAATTAAGGCTAAGAGCAATGAGCAATGTCTTCAAGTATGACAAATCCTAATAACTTATACACCAGAGTTTAAAATCTACTCTTCAACGCTCTTTCTAAATAAAAATACTCTCGTCTAGACTTGTAATTAGCATGCAATTCAATAAGCAAAACAACAGTTGCTCTCAACCAGGACACTATCGATCAACTCTATTTTTAGTACAATGCCAGGTCACCTGGCTGAAACACCTGCAATCAAATGCAATGCCAATTGACTTATCTGTGCGGTCATTCTATCAGCGTTTGCTCTCCGCCCGGACAAGTTCCGCCTTCGAAGAGCAATCCCTCCTGCAATAACCAAATGTTTGCCAGGACAAACAACAAGCGGAGCCGGGCGAATGCAATCTGAATCCTTAACCTTAACACTTGGGTAAATTGATACACACATCAAAGTTGCGTTGCAATAGCCTCAAATCTTTCCGTAAATCAAGCAAAATGCAAATTTCACTAAAAGCCGGGTCCGAAACCGAAGGAAAGCGGAGACCACAAAACCCAAAACCTGCACAGAAAAAACGAGAGAGAGAAAAAAATAGGAAAGGAAAATGCTAAAGCGAATGGCGAAAGGAAAATTGTTGTCCTGCTCGAGTTTGGTTTGGCTGAAAGTTTTCGGGGTGGCCACTACGACTGCCAGGTAAACGGTCAACGGTGAGGACACCGGTCCCGCTCGAAAGCCTTATTTATCACACGTATTCCTGGCCCCGATTCTCACCCTTCCATTACCAGATTTCGTTTTTGAAATCGCATACGAATGTTGGCCAATTGGATTTGGTTAGCCCAAGAGCTGCCCCAATGCCTGCCTGTGTGTTCCAATGGATCTTATCTAGCTCCGGCACATATCTCACTCGCTCAGTACACTGGAAAATAAATGAATCGGAATGAAGGTGCTCCCTAAACCGAAAACCAGCTTTAACCAGCTTAAAGTCTTTAAATCATTTCTCTAAGAAATGGTAACTTCATGTATATTGTAATTTACTCATTTATTTAGGATAAAATGATCTTTGAAGAGTCACTAGACTGCTTTCCCAGTGCTATTTTTCGGTTGTTCATGTGTTGCCAAACATTTCACGCCTCCCGCAAAATGGTATCGAAGAGTTTACTCGCCACCTTCCTAGGCCACCTTTCCTTTCGAGCGTGGAATTTTGGCATTTGATTTCTGGGAGAGCAAGGCATCAAGTTGATTAAAAGCGAGCGGAAAAGGAACTGCAACTGCAAAATGAGATTTGGGCCCGCACTCACCTGTTCAATGCAATTTTCCTGGCAATTAAGGCGAATTATTAATGCCGCCGAAGTCGGACTCGGAGCTGCACTTGCCGGCGGATGCGGAATCGGAATCGGAATCGGAATCGTTGTCTGAAACAACTGCGGCCTTATTTAATTAAACAAGGAAGCGGGCATGTTTTATTTCAATTAGTCGCCGCTCCTCTGGACTGGCCAAGAGTGGAAGTTGCGGCAGACAAAAACCTGGGCAAAATAATTAACTGCATGCAACAATTTCGTCGCTCCGCCTAACTGCTGTGATGGCGCGGCAAGGGCCGTGATATTGAGCCGAGCTCCGCGGATTCCGGACTCCGGATTCCGATCTGCTAGCTGCTAGCATGTTCGAAAATGGAAATCTGCATTTAATTTATTGATGCAGCGCGCTGCCGTTGTGACGGCGCCTCCGACTGAGGACTCGCTGTGGCGCCGCCGCCTAAATGTATGCAGCGTAAAATTGTTAAATGCGCGCTTAATCTGCATATAGGCGTGCCTGCCACGCCCACTCGCCACCCATTCGCACATCCCCAGCACACAGCACAGTGCCTGCCCACCCGCCGTGCTCACTTTGGCACCGAAATTGTTTCATTTCCCCATTAAAATGTACGGGCGAAAATGTTAAACACTTTATTGGCTCGCCCCCGCCCAGCGCCGCCGGGGGGCGTGGCAGGTCTACCTACCTCCGATTGTTGCGGCTGTTTGCCACGTTAGCATATCTGTTTTTCATGTTCGCAGCGCTAATCGGGCCCCGAGTCCGTCTGTTCCGCGTGTTAGACCAGCCGGCGGCCCCTTGCCCTCTCCCTCTCTCTCCAGAGTGCCCGGGGAAGCCCATTCCGGGGTTTGGGACAGTAGCCGAGTGCATTCAGACGGCGATTTATTGCATTTACATGTGGACTGGCACTGCCTTCAACCGTTTGGGCGGCAAGTTGCTTAAAGTTTTCAGCTCATAATCAAGTTAGAGTTGTGCAATTAAGTTTATTTATAAAGAGAATTCTATTTAATCATAAAGAAAGTAAAATTGAGCAAAACAATGATGTTTTTTACAATTTATTTTATGATAAGATTATCTTAAATGTATTCCCTAAAGTTTTATGTAGTTGAGACAAGTCTTTTTTGAAGTGCAACAAAGACTTAAATATTATGACCTCGTTGAGGCTGAAGCTGTTCACAATCGAGATCCTTCTTTATCAAATGCTTTTTCATTTGCACTAAATATTATCTAACCAAATTTTAAGGAAAATTTAATAGATTTCCGCCTCTTTGAAGTTATTTTTATATTCCTGCATTACATACAGTAACTAAAGCATATAGGCCATGATTTTCGGTATAAATCAGCAATGTCCTGCCATGACGTTAGCCATTTACTATGTTAGTTTTCAGCATTTTAACTTTTTTTTTTTGGGGACTTTGTTTATTTTTGTTTCTGTTCAGCCACATGCTATTTTGGAGAGCCTGTCGCTTCGCCTGTCCCCTGTCCTTTTCAGCTATTCCTGGCAAGGGGCCAAGGATCTGGCTGCCATATAGAGCCATACACATTTGTACCCTTGGCTATCGCTGCTAGTGGAGTCGAGTTGAGTCGCAACCTTTTTGATTAGATTACGCAACGTAAAACTGGTTTGCAAATTGAATAAATGACTTTTGCGTTGCCAATATAAAACGTGTTTGAAATTTTTGATTAGGCGAGCACACACACAGAGCGCGATTTTAGACCTTTCAAGGCACCAACAGCAACAACAAAAAATAAAAAAAGTTAAATAAAATGGAATGGAAAACAAAACAACAAACAGCAGCGGCGACAAAATGAACTGAAATGGCAGAGGCCCAGGACATGGCCAAAATGTACGAGGTCCCCCGGCCGGACTCCATTTCTCCCCGTCACTTTAGATGGCGGATCCTGCGAACCGAATGTAATTTGTCAATTTTGTCGGCTGGCAACGGGGGAGCCGTTTGCGGTCCACGTGTTGTTCGCAATAGGAAGGCCCGATTAAAATTCATTAAACGTAAATTAACATTGAAGTCGGGCATTATAAATTAACTAGAGGGAACAATGGAGCGACCTCGGAAACCTGCCGGAAAGAGCAGGCCAATTGAATAGGGATTTAAGGAGCTGTATGTACTGTCCTTGTCAGACCAGAACGAATTGGGTATAAGTAAAGGACAATGTTTTTTGTTTCTACTTATTTGTTGAAGATGTGTTTTAAAGTATTCTTTTGTCTTTTTGCATATGATTCTTCCTCTTAAATTTTAAGTTTTTACATAACAATTAATAACTGACTTTAAATAAAAGCAAATTAAAAGCAAGCAATTATTTGAGTTGTTTGTTTCATTTGTCATTTGTAAACTTGTAAATAAAGGCCAAGTTATTATTATTAACTTCAACAATAAAGCTGAACTCTTGACCATTGTGACTTTCTACTTTTCAGTTCCCTTTTCAGCTGACACAGACTTGGATGCCAAGTCTTAATATTTTTTCTTCGCTAAATTCCTGAGTGCACAAATCCAATTCAGGCTTAATGAGCTGTGTAATATTTGCATTTTGTTCACACCCCAAAGCACTAATTTCGGAGCTCTCCTTTGGCGGCTGCGCCAAGAACTAGGCGGCGTTTTTATTTTTCTTGGCACGGTGCCTCCTAGCAAATGTGCCACAATTGCTTCAGCTTTTCTGCTAACGTTCCTTCCTGCCACTTTTGGCAATCAGGCAAATAGAACTGGTGCGATATAAAGCAAGGGTCACAAGAAGGGCGACATAAATCCATTACAGATTGTGAATGCGAAATAAATCAGAGGCCATAATTCATTATTAAATCACTCATACGCCAGGTTAAACCAATTCCAAACGGTGAATGCAGGACAATTAGTGTGTCACTCAGGGAAAGCTGGGAAAGCTGGCAAGGAAGAGAGATGAGAAATGGGTTTGCCTTGTGTGCCGTCTCCGCTTTTAGCCAAATGAAAACCTCAAATGCGAGCGCCCGACGAGAATCTTCTTCGGCAAAATCAACAAAATATTTCAAAATAACAAATGTGTCCATTGGTGCAGGGCGCTGTAGGACAGCAGAGCTGCCGAGCAGCCGAGCAGCTCCAATGACAAAGTGCTTGCAAACGCACAATATTTGTCTAGGTCATGCATATCTCAATCCGGTCTGGTTGCGGAAAGGTGCGGGGTGCAGGTGTGCCACAGCCGGGATATAGTGGGCCATATCCCCCACCATTCCCCTGCCACGATTGTCCTCTCACTGCGATTCCAATCCAGTTTGCCAGTTAAATGCAAACATAAACACAAAGGCAAATACACAAAACGCAAGACATATTAATCAGTGCGAGACAGGGATGGCTGCTGCCACAGAGACAGCGAGACAGAGAGAGAGGGAGAGAGGGAGAGGTGGCTGGGATATATATTGTATAAGCGATTCCAGCATTGGCTTTGGTTGGCCAAACAAATAAATTGCAATTTGTGTAATCTTAACACCTAGAGGCCAAAATCAATGGCGAACAAAGTCCTTGGAGCTGGCATACAAGAGCTCCTGTGCATGCACACGGAGAGAAACTATCGACGAGACTTTAAATCCTTTTAAGGAAATTAAGAAGCTCTGAAAATGTGATAAGTAAAGGATATTAGGCTTACCATATACATAAATAGCATTGTGCATCATGTGACTCGATATGTTTGCATCCTATCAAAATTATTTAAGTTTAGTAATTAATTTGCTTTTGAATATTTGCCTGATTTTATTTCCTGTGTATATATTCCTCTGATTGCATGGTAGCAGGTGTGTGGCAAAATATTTACAATTAAGCACAAAGGCAGCTGAAATGCATTGAGACTTACATTGTTCGACATGGCCGGAGAAATGTCACCTATCGCTGTTCAAGGCTATCAAAATGGCATAATATTTACAAGCTTGTTTGTGCGATTTCCTGTCCAAGTGTGAAGGGATTAAATAGGATTGTGGAAAATTAAGCCAAAGTCAAAAATTATGTTTGATTTTAATTACAGCTTGCTATCGGTTTTGCTCTCGCAGGAATACAAAGTCCTGTGTCAAACAGCTTTTACTTCGCATCTGCCTTTATAAATTATTGGAGCAATATCATTTTCCATTTTCCACCGAGTAAATCATTTCGCAGTACGTTTCCCATTCAAGTCATGCCGTTCTACTTAATTTTACTAGAAAATATATATCTTTTTTTGTCACTACAACCAGCTGTGTTCACGGAATTTTATTATACTTATATTTACATGTAGGTATGAGCAGAATCAAGAAAAGTTCAAGAAGAATGATATTAAAGTCAGGTCAAATGAGGAATTAAGAAATACCTGAATAGTTGTCAAATGTTTTAACAATTGTAAACATTTTTCATTTTCTTTTATTTTTTGTTCCTTTTCCCTAATCTAAAAGTGTCTGAAGGATTGCCTTAGCAACACAATTTAAATTGCGAAAATACTATTAACTACACATTCAGTTAATACACTTCTTAACCAAAAGTGCACTTTCTTATACACCTCTAAGTTTTAGATCGCTTGCCAACTCGATATGTTTGATTTATTTTAGAAGCATTCACTATTGTTTTATCATACATTAAAATCCACTAACATCTTTGCAAAATTGGTTTCATAAAATAACATCCAGGCTTTTGGACTTGCCCTCATAAAAACACATCTTGCCGATGGACAGGCAGCACTCCAAGATGCCCCTGAAGGTCGACCTCGAGGGTCTTACCGGAGTGCTTAAGTGCCTAAGCGCCCCATGATGGATGCAGCGAGGCACTGCTTAAGCTTAACCCCAAAAGCGCATTTTAAGTAATTTCAGAGCCTTGCCTATGGTGTTCTTTCCCAGCTCGCCATGCTCTTTCGCCAACCCTTTTGCTCTGTGGCTTAAAAGCTTTAAAGGAATTTATTGCGAACACTTGAAGTACGAGTATTTTTTACCCTGCTCCTAGGATGTACATTTATGCATGGGCATGGGGAGTAAAGTGAAAGTGGCTCCAAAGATGGGAAAAACAACAAGAGCAACAACAACCGTCGCTGCCATTAGCCGAGTGTTAGAGGTGCGTAGGTGAACGTTATTTACAATGGATATTTCATGGGGGAAATTCCGCCACCCCTAGTATCCTGACCATACCATATTTTCCCAGCTACAGCCGGGGCCTTAAATAGTTTCACACTTTTGTTTTTAGATGTAGTGTGTCCGCTCCACATCCCTCGTGCTCGTACACACATATGGGGCATCGCAAACGACATATGCGACGAGAGTTTTGTCTCGAAAATGCAATACAATTGCACTTAATGGCACTGCACTCGCCCAAGTCGTGCGATTCGAAAGTAAATTGCCTTCGAAGTTTCCTCCGGTTGCCGGTCACAAGAAAAATGGGAAAACTGCGACGGTGCTGGGGCAAGGATTGTGGAAAACAGAAGACAGAACCTTGGCTGTGTCTGTTTTTGTTGCGGCATATCGAAGCAAAATGTATGACCTTTGTTGGGTGTTTCCCCGAGAAATATTGGCTTTGGTGAGTGTAACAAAGATTTTCACATTTTCCCGCAATATGGTTTCAAATGCAATTGCTGACAGTTCCTTTTCGGAAGCAAAAACTTTGAAAATTACACTTGTGGCAACTACAATCGGGGTAAATAAATGATTAGCCAAATGATTTATGGCCCACACATCAGGATCTATAATTAACAAGTATTCAACCTCAACATTTTCACAGCTAATCGATTTTATCAGCGGGAAAATTTTCATTTAAAACCACATTTCTTTGCTTTATTTTCCTGACACTCTGCGAATTAATTATGAACTTTTTCACACGGCCGTTGTGTTTATTTTTTTTCCAGAAATTTCTGAAAGTTTAATATTGTACCAAGTATTTGACACTTTACAGAGTCGTGAACAAAAAGGCCACAAAATCAGTGTACTATTTTTTGCAAAGTAATAAATAAGTTATTAGGAATTTCCATAAAACGCTGAAATAGAAATTTCTATAGTCTTTGTATGTTGCTAAAGTTTAATTAATTTTCGCGTTTTTGCTATTGCCTTTATTGGAACTAATTAAAAATTTATTGGTGAATCGTAAAAAGCCCAACAAATTATTGACAATGGCAAAGGCGCAATTTGAAGTTTTATGTACGATAAAAGGGGCTTAGTTTCAACTCACAGGACCTACAGTAACAATGGACTGAAAATCAGCTTAAAGTCGGCTAAATATGAATACCTTTGGCCTTCAATCTCTCTTAAATCTCCCCTCTGAGTCGGCCTAATTAATGCAGACTGCGAGCTCATCAGGTCGCTGGATAAACATTTTTACACACCCAATCCGCATTCAAATTGATTTATGTTAATTACTGTTTAACAAAATGCGCCTGACTGATTGCTAAATTGATTTTAAATGAAATGCAAATACGGAAAAAATCAACTCGGCCGCGTGAAAAAAGGAAATCGGCCAATACCCCGCTGCCGATAATGACAATCTATTTTATCGTCCTGATTGCTCTCAAACATCAGCGAGACTCAATGATACAGAACGAGGGGAAAGTGGGGAAAGTGCAAAAAGTGTATAAACTAACCGCATTATTTGTTTACATTGATTTTTCACCCTTTTTTACGCTAAGAGAGCTTACCACTCCGAGGATGGATAGCAGATTATTTTTTGTAAAAGTGTTATTTATACGTATTGCACCTGCACGCTTCGTTTGAATATAAAATAAAATAAATAGATTTGATATGAGCCCAAGAGCTCGCTCGGGCAATTATTACCTTTGTTGTGTTTGTTTTGTGCAAGTAATTAAATTATATAATGGCATAATGTAGACCACAAGTTCTTTTCCCCTGTGCTGTCTCTGTACCTTCGGAGCCTTGCTTTAAGCACTTCCTTTAATTGCTTATCCGTTTTGCATCTGAATTTAATGCACATTTACACTTAATTATCATGTTTCACCTCTCCGCAAGCAAAGTGATTAGCATTTTTCCCCCAACACTTCAGATAGTTTGCTCATCCAAGAACACTGGCTATTGAATGTCCTCCCATCGAGCGAGCTGGACTCAATATAAGTAAATTAATTTAAAACTTCGTTGCAGCGCAGAATTTATTGTCTGAAAGGCTAAAGGAATAGTATTAACAAGGCATTTTTTCAAGCGAGAGATTTCAAAGAATATATTTGTTTTCTTTACTTTAAAATAAACATTTACAGACCGGGACTGCTCCCTTTGGGATAAAAGCGGATAAAAAGCAAAGATATGTATGTTGACATGTAAAAATCCAAGACTTTTTATGATCCCTGTTAATGGGAGTCCCCTGAGGTGCGAAAACTTTCTGGCAAAGAAACATTATGGGAATATTTATAGAACATTGCCTCAAAGGAAATGAAGATGTTGAGAAGACGGAGCAAAACCGGAGCCGAATTAAAGCAGAATATATTTCTGCAAATGGAAAGAACAACCACTACAATCATTTTTCGATTTTCGTAAAGATTTCAAAGACCCTCAACTATGCCATATTGTGTAGAAAATATGTAAAACTCTCTATAGAGGCGGGGTTTATTTATGACCTATTGTTCTCGGAGATCTCATAGGCCGACTTGTTCTTAATCTACGCAAATTGAAATGTGGGTGAGAGCAATTAGGGAGTCCTTTGTCCTCAGATTAGGTAATGACGTGAGCCGGCAAGCTGCATTGGCCCATTGTCGGGGTCTCAGCTGTCAATTGCAGCAGGTGAAGGGATCGGAAGTGGGATCTGAAATGGGGGAAACCGAATTTGGGATGTGGAGGAGGACGAGGAGGAGGAGATCTTGAGAAGCGGCAAGGCAATAGCCCGCTTAACGGCGGGGTCTCCGCTGCGGAGAAGCCGACTTGCAACTGACTTGGCCCAGAAACTCACTCGTGAGTGCTTGTGTGCTGGCCGAAAGCCAACGCACAAAACATGCCATAAATCCACAGGCAGCATATAATTAATAAGGATTAATTGTGCACCAGAACTTGTGCAGCGACAATGCCGGCGACAACACACAAACACACAAGCACACGCACAGGACTCGGACACAGACATGGACAGGGACAAAGCCGAGACAAAAGGACGAGTGCCTGCGGAATGGGAGGTGGAGTGAATGGAGATGGGGGCGGAGAGATTGCATGGTCATAGTCAAAATTTAATTAATTAATAGCACAACTTTAGGCAACCTGCATGTGTACGTACGGTTGTGTGCCCCAGAATGCTGGCGAATTCGGAGGCAAATCGATAAGCAAAACTCGAACTCGGAAAATTATCTCCGGCATGCGTTGTGGCACAAATATTCTCGCAAAATGTTTGCCTTAATTAACAGATGCAGATCAAGGCTCTTTATTAGAAAGCTAATTGCCACAATATCCACATTCCATTCAGCAAAACTGAATCAAAATAGTTTACTCGCAAGCTTTATGCATTTATTTAAGTGCATCAGCAGGAATATCGATGCAAGTTAATTTAAAGTTTCTTTAATTAATTTAATATCAGAGAGTTTAGGTAAATGGAAACTGAACTTTAGTTGGAACCTTTTAACAGCAAACTGAGCAATTATTATTTTTGTTATAGTTAATGTAAAATAAATGCAGAGGAATCTTATTTTGAAAATTAATTAAAGTTCGCAAACATCGAACTTTAGAAGCATTTATATTTATGAAAAAACGGTTTTTTTACGTAGAAATAAATTTTAGAAAAAATCACAAATTGATTTAACTAATAATATGTTTTTTTTTTTATTAGTTCATTTACAATTAAAATAGAATAACAACTTTTCTAATTTGATTGACACGTTTTCTTTATTAAAAAAAAAACATTTTTTGTTCTAAGCGAAATAGAAAAACTGCTAAAAAAATAAAATAATTTTAATAAGTTTTGGGCAGAAAAAAGAGTTCAGTTTTTTGGTTGTTTGCAATCAAAAGCAGATTGTGAAAATATCTTTAATTCGTTTAATTGTTTATTTAGAAAAAAAAATAGGCAGAAATCGTTATTTAAATTTAAATCTCAATCATTTAATTTTTATCATTTGCCTAATTACATTTTTTTTAATAATTTGCTTAATAATCTGATTCATTTATAAAACCCTTTATAAAACATGTTGTCTCCAAATCCAATTGTCCTATGATGCTCATCGTGTTCTCTTATATAATATAATATATGTATGTCTATCCGTTTGTTGTTCGACTTCCTCTAAATTAAGGAAAGTATAATAAGAATGTAGACCTATATTTATATTGACAGAAATATTGTTTTAAATAGAAGTTCTTTGAAGTTAAGGAAGCTTATTTCGTCCTGCTGGCAGCACTAGTTTCTCCACCTTTACCGAAATGCTCCGATTGCACGAGTCCTAATGAATCAATAAGCTCAGATAATTTTGCTTAGTTGCCAAATTGTCTCATTTACAAGCTGCAAGCTAATAATTAAGCAGGCATTTGGCAGCAACAGAAAATTGTCCGCTTAATTCGAAAGGAAGCGAAAACTTTTTTATTGGCTCTGCAATCCGAGCGACTTTTCTCCTCAGCATTTCAATTCCGTGAACTTTTTTATCAGACCTTTTACAGTTTCGTACTTAACTTTGCATTCACTTGGCCATCGCCTTCCTCCTGCCTTGGCAGGTGAATGCAGAGGAGGGGATGGCAGGGAACTGAAAGACGGCAATTAATGTTAAGCCCTTGGCACGGCCCAAAGGATAGTTGGGCATTTGGCGGGGCGAAAAAATCGAAAGAAAGGAAGCAAGCAAAAAAAAGGAAAAACACAAGTGCAGATGGAAGGGGCAGGGGATTGCTTTTAATTAGGAAAAGTGTTTTATACTCCAATAACATTATGGTAAGCCTTGCAGGATAAACCAGAATGAAGGGCTGCAGGACCTCCCACAATTTAAAATTAAGTTCCTTTGATCTCGTCACTTGATGTACTTAAAGTTCCTAGAACATTTCCGCACGTAAATCTTATTTTTCATTAATTTTGAAGAGTATTTCGGCTTCGATAACTCATGTTTCCCAATAGCCATTTGGTATTTATCTCTGTTTACCATACTTTATGCTTGACTGATTTCCACATTAAGTGCGACTATTTTCTTCGCAGAAATATTTTTTATTATAACAACAGACAAACAACAATAAAACTTGAGATACGGTCGCAATTTTAGTATTTTTATTTTTTGCTTATGGCTTCCACAAAATTGTTTTGAACCCACATTGAGCGTATCTTCGTAAGCTTTTTAGTGAGTAAACAAGATTTTTGATGCCGCATAATTTAGCCACCGCCAGCCTGCCCCCCAGCTCCCCGCCAGCCTGCCGCTGGTAATTTGTTTTTGACGCATTGCTGATAACGGCGGTGATGATGATGTCATAATTTCATTTTGCCCCTCCATTGCCCGGCCGAAAATCAAAACACAAAGCGTTTAAATTTCAACGATCTGTACGCATTCGATATAATTTGCATAATATTTTAATTTTGCATACTTATTGGCGCATAATTAGGTGGCTGTATTGTAGGCAGGACCCGCGGATGAGGCTTATTGTTTGGCTTCCAGCCCAAAATATGGCATCCGAGCAGATTTCAGTTTTTCAGTTTAATTCAGCTATGAACCAAACTGTATAAATATGAAATATACACCTTATTTTTCCCAAGAGCCTTTGATAATCACGAGTCCCACCAAGCATTTAGTAGAGTCCTCACCTCACTGTGTTTTGTGTGTTTCTTATTTACGATCTGACCACCGTTCGTACGCGCATTTTTAATGGACTCCGCGGAGCACTGTCACTGCCCCCATCGATACACTCAAACGGCGACCGGGTGCAAATCGAACGAACATTTTGGGTGCCAGATAGTGTTTGTCTAAGATCCACAGCGGTGTCCCAGAGCCGGGGCCAGCTTATGTAGGAGTGGGTACTCTTTTTTGCAGTCCCTTTTCCCGGCTCTGGTTTTTTTTCCCGACCGCTCCAGGACCGAACGAGCGAACACAAACACACTCGAGCTGCTGAGCGTTGCCGGATATTGGCTTCATACACCGCCAGCCAATTTTAAATTGCCAATATTGATTTATACGCCGCATGCGTTGCTGCCACATGGGGTACGAAAGCCGTGCCAAGGGGCTGCCAGCTGCCGGTGTCCGCTGCCGGGAGTGGGAGTCCTCGAGTCCTGGAGTCGTGGCTCTTTGCCTTCCTCGCCCCCACCGAACTTCACTCCGGAGCATTGTTAAGTTGCAATTTTGCAGGTGGCTGTCGGGGATGCATTGCCGAAGACGGACGTGGCCAAAGTAAATGGCCAGGGGATTTCAGGTAGTTAACGCTACCAGAATTTATTGGCCGGGCTTTAATAGTTCCACCCGCATGCAATGCAAATGTGCTTCAAAATACACGGTGAATAATTTTTGGTTTATATTATTCAAGGTCTTTATATTTATAAATGAAAAACATTATTTTTGAGCTAAGATTAATTTTTTACTTCTCGGGCGTATACGTAATATTATGAATTTCTTGCTTATAATTTATTAATGTTTATCTTAGAAAATGAAGTTAGCATTTACTTGTTTTTTAATATTTTTTACAGTGGACAACCATATATGTGTGCTGCGTAGAGCCCTCACATATAGTATTACTTAACCAAAATGCAATTGGATATGCCATCAAAGCGAAAAAATCATCTGGCCGCCGTTTCTCCTCGCCATCTCCTTTTAATTTCCTCTCCTCCATCTCTAAGGCACACTCCATGGCTTCCCTGGTTTGTGATTTCCCAAATCCCATTTAAGAATTCCCTTTGTGGGAGCCGGGGATACACGGAATTCGGTCTCACCCACAACAGTTGAACAAACTCCTTTGCATAATTCATGCAAAAAATTCAACACAACTGGCATTCGAGTCCCACTGAGTTGCTTGTATATTTTCTCAGGGATGATCCTGCTTCTAGTTCTGCCTGCGTTGTTGTCCTTTGACGGAGTCAGGTCTACACGTGCTTTAACTTCCCATTCCAAGACATAAGTGGGAATGTGTCAAGTAATTTCTACTTTTGCTTAGTGCTTAGGAATGGCAAATGGTAGCTCTGCATTGTGAATTTATACGAATTGAATACGTATCTGTAGTTAAAAATAATAACAAATGTAGAGAAATATTTCCCTAAACTCTTCTCTTTCGGAGTCGCATTTTTCCAAACTATTACCTTTCAAGGACTGCACCTGGGAAATTATAGAAAATTAATTGCCCGCTTCCGTAATGAACGTCATTATAAAACTGTCAACTGCATTCAGTTCGGTATTGTGACCTGCTCTGACACATAATGACTTTTTTCCTTGCTTTTACATTAATTGATTTTTTTTTTAATACAGCATAAGACTTTTGTTTTTATTGTGCACAAAGTGAATGGTTTGGAGCCTTTTATTTAAACAATGACAAAAATAAATAGCTGCCTTAATGAATTTCCACATCAAACATGGCCGCAAACAAAGGGAATTGAAAAAATAATTCGCGTTCATCTTTCAGTCCTTTAAATATCGCATAAAAATCATTTTAAATTCCCCTCAAAGAGGATTTCCATAAAAACAACGAAAAGAATTAAAAAGGGGATATGTGTAAAAAATAATAGTAACAATTACGAAATACGTTAAATCTACGTTTTGGGAGTACGTTTGATATATTTACAGCTAAGCCTTCTTTCAGTGGCAGCTGCCCCAACTTGTTGCAGTAAACAACGTTATTAATGCATAGCGCCAAATTAGGTTTATACATATTTGTCTTGCTCCTGGCCATGAAATAACCACAAAGCGCCTGGGGGCAAAGGAAGGACACCCAAAACGAAAAATGGTAATACGTTTTCCATTAAATTTAATTTGCATGGTTTTAGGCTCAATCCGCTTCCGTCTGTGGCCTAAATTTCATTACGCGTAAAATATGATTTTGTTCTCACTTCCATTTGCATACAACTCAGAGGATATTGGATTTTCGGTTTCGCGTTGGAGAAAATATTGCACTGATGAATTTCTAAAATAAGTTAAAATAAAACTATAATATATATTTGTATTTTTAAAAATAGATACTGAAATTAGATTGGATTTCATTTAAATACTCAATGAAATAGCTTCTTAAAAACGGCGTTTGATAAATAATATGTCCAACAAAATCTTTGAGTATTATTTTATTAATTATTATATATGCACATATGTATTTCTATACAACACAGTAACTGGCCGCATACAGACAAAAAAAAAACAAGTTCAATTTCTAAATGGACGAAGAGGAAATTAAGCGTCAACCTTAAAGCGGTCTTAAAGACCGATTTGGATACGATGTTCGAGCAACCAAAGTCCATTGCATTGCCATGGTAATGCTGCAGCATTAGGGGTCTGGCATTGTCCTTACCACTGTCTGTCCTGCGAAAAAGGAGCTTCGGTGTTGTCCTCCACTTCGGCACGGGCTACTTCCAGTGCCGCTTTTATTGTTATTTCGCCTGCATCATTATTTCAGTTGGCGCCTTGACTCTGGCAAGTGAAGGTGGAGTGAGTTAACAGTTACCAGTTCCCGGTTCTCGGTTCGCAGCAGGTCCTGCCCACTTCCGGATGCTGCGGCAGTGTCCCTTGGCATTGTGCGGGGCTGCCTTTGCTGTTGTTGCAGATAAAGATAAATAGTCTCAGATAACGCTCAGTTATTTGCAAACAAATACAATTGCGGTTCATTGATGGCGGTTTCATTTTGCCTTTCGCGGCAAAGGCGAAGGCGAAACGAGCTGCTTGTGGAGCCAGTCCGGGCCATTATCCTGCGGTCCTGAGCACTGAACCCTCCTCGCAGCCTCGCAGTTCTTAGTCGAGGCTATTCAGATTCTGCTTCAACACGAATTTGTCGAACGTGTGGGTGATGAACTCTGCGTACCACTTGCCAGCAATACCCAGCCATTTCTACAGAGAAGGGAGTTGGTACATTAAGAAGGGAAACAAGAGCTTTGGGGAAAAATGAGCTCAAAACAAAGGGAAACTCCATAGTTACTATTAACATTTCAGAGACCTACACGATGTCAGATTCATAAGTAATATAGATAACACTCTGTGTATATGGTATGATAACTTGAGAGTAAATTCTTAAATGATTCTTTTAAATGATTCCCGATATCACAATAGTAAAAAAGTTTCTATAGTTTTGTTTCTTAACCGATACTTACTGCTATGAACATTGAATTCTCCGGCTTGAAGCCCCAGTAGCCGTGGGCCAAGCCCAGTACGAAGGCCATCAGGGGCTCCTGCTCGTCCTCATCAACAATGTACTTGAGCACATTGAGCGTAGTGCCCCAACTAAGCCGATTGTGCAAGTGCAGGAACAGGACATCGCTGACGATTTGCGCTCGACTCAGGACGTGGATTTTGCGGTAGTCTGCGAAGAGCGTGGCGGCCAACAGCTCCCAGGTGTCCTCGTCATACTGGACCCTGTAGTAGCCCTTGGCGTGCAAATTAAAGACGATCCACTGATCCTTGGGCACCGAGACATTTAACACTAGGCGCTCCTCGGCAGGATTCATCCAGGCCTTGGGCCGCAAGTCAAAGAAATTTGGCTCCGCCTGGACGGCGTAGGTGACGGGGATCCACCAGCGCTCCTTCCTGCTCTCGTTAAAGGCGGATCTCTGAGTAAGGAACACGGCAGTGCCGTTTCGCCTGACAGTCACCAGCGGATATCCTTTTTGCTGGGTCCACGTGTCCATAATGCTTTTCAGTGTCTCCGCGAGAGGCGGGGAGTCCGGCTGCCGTTCCCGGGCCAGCTGTAGCGATCGCCAGAGGAAATAGGGTGTGCTACCGCCAAAGGAGTTCTGCAACAGGTGCCGCTGGATGCCGTCATAAAAGGTCGCATTGCCCAGAAAGCCGTTCAGCATGACCATCAGTGCTTTGGCCTTTTGAAACAAAGAAGCTTCGGTCACCGTCTTCTTGACTGGCTGCAACGGGGCCAGGGTCATGCCGCCCACCTGCGCCTCGTACATGAAGGCCATCTCACGGTAGTGAAGCAGCACACGTTGCAGCACACCCGGCTGCAGGTGATCCATGCCCAGAGCTCTAAAGAAGCCGTTAAGGCCTTCCGTCAGCCAGAGATCTGACTTCGAGTCGACGGTCATCAGGCTGCCAAACCACATGTGAGCGATTTCGTGGGCAATCAACTGAATGGCCTGCATCTTGGCCTGCGTCATCGGACCCTCGTCGAGTTGCAGCATCTCCTTGCTCCGGTAGACTATGAGGCCCAGGGTCTGCGTCGACGGTACGGGAATCTTGTCAACCACCAGCTGGTCGATCTTGTCCAGCGGCAGGCTTACCCCCAGCCGATCCTCGAAGAACTGAAGCAGCTGTGGCGCCACACGGGCGGCTAGGGAGGTCTCGGGCAAGTCGCTGGGCCGCGAGCAGGTACGGAAGTGCATCGAGCTCGAACTGACTGCCTGACTGAAGCTGCAGGTCAAGTTGTTCACGGAGAATGCCAGCTGGTAAGTAGCAATCGTTGGTGTCACCTCGTGCACTGACCACACATAGTCGGGCAGATCCGGGCTGATGGGAAGGTAATCAATAGGTTACAATTGAACCCACTCAAATAGATTCGAATTCGCTCATTTTTGATACTCACTTGGGCAGTATCGCTCGGACTTGCATGTTGCTGAAGCTCTGGAAGCGTTTGTGATGACCCATTGTGACATTGAACGTTGCTCTAAGCGAGGGCTCGTCGAAGCTGGGCATGGTGTTTCTGATTTGGTTCCGCTCGAAAAAAGTCAGCGAGTAAAAGCTGCAAGTGAGGAGACGTGAGTCAAGCTTGAGACTCTGGAAAATGCATTTGCTTACCTCTTTTGCCCTGTCCTTGTATTTGCATAAGGGCCAACGAAATAACCATCGCTGCTGTCTTCTAGCAATCGTCCGAAAGATATGCTCAGGACATAGGTCCTGCCCAGCGTGAGGCGCCTGCTGAAGTTCAAGATCATATATTTTCGATCCTGATTGAATTGCACCTTCCTCAGCCGCGGCTCGTCCTCCGGACTGAGCAGGCTAATATTACGCGTGTTCACCCAGAATGCACCGACATGGAGCACCACCTGTTTGGTGGCCTTCTGCACATAAAGGGTGATCTTCACTGTGCCCTCATAGCGGGCGGTCGTCGCGTTCTCCAGGTGCGTAATCAGCCGCAAATCGTAGTGGAACGGCACCAAGAACATTGGCAATCGTGGCTCGTCGTAGAGCGCAGAGGACATCGCTAGGCCCGCCACTTGGCAGACGACCAGCAGGAGCAGTGGGTGCAGGAATCCATTAACCTTAAGGGGACATATCGACATGCTGATTTAATACTTTCCACTCGTCCGCGGGCCTGAGATTCTGCAAAAGAAATCAAAAATTGTATAATTTTAAACACAGCCAATTTGAGAGAATTCTGACAAAAAAAGAATCAAATACTATTGGATAAAAGTGTGTTGCTACTATTATTATCTCTCAACTTACTCCCAATCTTGGTAATTTGTGAGTCACGTTTGCTACGAATGATCTGTGGTATTTACAGATCGAATCAATCGAAATTGGAACATCTAAATGCTTTAAGTTCACCCGAGGCTACGGGCTCGGGGATTATTATAAGGGACCATTTCAAGCGGGAAAGAAGCGATTCAAAAGTAAAAGTTACACTCGCAGGCCATCTTGGCAGCGTCTTGACTTACTTTCCGGCTTTCACTTCGGGGGCTGGCACAAGTTTTGCAACTTTCTGCGATACGTGCGTGTGTCGATTTGCCTATGTTCCTATGTGCGAGTGTCTGAGTCGGTGCGTGTGCGGGCCGAGCGCCAAAAAGTATGTTAAGCACTTTGGTCCCAGTTTGCAGGCGCACTTTTGGCACAGCCTCGAACAGCCATATAGCTGCTCGAACGCATACGGATCCGTATTCGTATCTGGCCTGCGACTTATACGTGCATGTAATATGTGTAATTTATGACTGACGGGATGTGTGCGCTTAAATTATGTGCAAAATGCTCACAAAAGCCGCCCGGCTTTCGGGGGCTAACAAACTTTGACTCAAAACTTTGGCCGCAGCCCCTTTGCCGAATGCCAGAATATTGACAGTCACGTGTGGATTAGTTATCGGGCTCGAGCTGCATATGGCCTTGCATATTCTTCCGCGACGTGTTGAATGGATTCTCCAGGTCCTGAGGGTCTTCCTTCCTTAAAGATACAACAATTTAAGCATTTATATCGTCCATTTATGTGGATACTACAGCGGATATTGTTGGGGGAAAGAATACTAACGGCGGAGGAGAATATGTAATTAAAAGTTATCTTAATACAAATAAAATGCTACTCAGTTTCTGTTTATATTTGTGATCAAAGAGAACAATAAATAAGGAAATTAATTTTATATAAAAATAAATTAAAAAGTCTCCTCTAATAGGAACAACGTAAGCTTCTCTAAATGAAATCACCACATAGATGAGCTAAAGAAATCCCATTTGTTTCCTCAAGTTCGGCTTGAATGTAAATCCGAGCCTGCAAAGACAGAAATTAGTGCAAGAATGCAAGTGTATTTCACTCTGTAAGGTATGATCATTGTTTGGGGGCCTCCCGAAAAAACCAGGCTCTATCAGATTATGCTTTATGCCCCTCAGCCCTTGCCCAACGCATTTGTTCAACTCGGTCCAAGCCCTAAATGAATTTTCATTTCCAATTACTTTACGATTTTGCCTTTGTGTGCCTGATGACTTGTCCCTGTCCGCCGCCCCGTCCGGGCTCTTCCCGTCCCCATCCGACCCTGGTGGCATTACAATTCGATTTCCTAATTTTCAATTTTACACGTTTGGCAAACACTCGAGTCGAACAGCCCAGATCGAAAGCAGGACAAGCGCCCAGAGCCCAACCTAGCCCTCATCCTCATCCGCATCCGGATCCGGATCTGCATCCACATCCTCACCCCCATCCCCATTCAATCGCTGCGCCATCCGTATGCAGCGTCGGGCCAGAGACTTTTGAGAAATTTTAATTAAAATTGAATTTTCTTGCATTTAATTAAAAGCTTAGCTGGCGCGCATGAAAAATGAAAGAAGCCAAAGAAAAACTCTGCTCGTTGTGGATGCGGATGCGGCAGGGACAGATGCAGGGGCAGGGCACTCGAGTAGAAGAGCATGCACTCGCTGCGCCAGAGATATGGGAATCATCATCCTCAGCCGGCTAAGGATGGAGATGGACCGCCCGGCATCCATTGCCCAGCCCCAGCCCCCATCGGAAAAGGAAACGGAGCCGAGGATATTTTCGTTTGTTTACACAGCCCGGGATGCAGGCAGCTCCGTACCCGGAACCGGGGCTAAATGCAACACTGACAGCTCCTGTCAAAATAAGCAACTAATCTCTCTGCTGCAATATTGTTTGACAGGCTCACAGCTCACAAACGCACACAAACAAGCCTCGCACCCCGAGCCCTCCGCTATTTAAGGGCTTCCTGCCTGCCGGTTGTGCAATTGATTTTCACTGGAGACAATTGCCCGAAATTTCAGCCATGGCTGCTTCTGTGCAACAATCATCGGCCAATTGGATTTCGGGCTGCGGCCGGCTAATTAAGTTTTTCAGCCCCACTTCCTGCAATCCCCCCAAAATGTGCCTATGCCGCAGCATTTTCCACTATTTCCGGCCACGAAAATGCATCACAATTGCGGATCGGCTCGGAAGTGGCGAACAATTGGAAAGATTCACCATGCCATTTTTAACTGGCCATTCAGGGTTATCACTTTTGAATTGGAAACATCGAGTTTTCGGGCTCTTAAAAGTCAAAACCATGTAGAAGGAAGGAAAACAAGTTAAAGATCGTAAAATGCTCGCAGCTTGATAATATTTAAGATAATATAATAATATAACTTCAAACTGTTAGTTCTTATTCCTCGAGAAGCCAAATTTGTTTAAGCCAATCAATGAACTTTGTAATTTTTCATATTTTTAAGCTCATCGAGTAATGCCACAAAAATGTTCCTGTGCCGACCAACTGGCCAGGCAAGCGATCAATGGGGACCCCGTCCTGCTGCCGAGATAGTGCTGCTAAAGCCACATAATTGTTTTAAATTTTTCATAAATTCCCCCGCAAAATGCTGCACGATAAAAATGCAGCACACAAACCCAGCTGTCGTAGGTAAATTTTCGAGTCTTGGCTTTCCAGCGCCAACGAGCCGGCACTCCTCGAGATCCGGCGGCCAAGAGCCGAGATCCCAGGACTGTGGCAGGCGGAAAGCGGAAAGGAGCGGGATACTGGGGACCGACTGCAGCGATAGCATAAATAGTTTAATATAAAACGCAGACAAAGGCCGGGACCAGAGCCCTTAGCTCATCTCATGTCCGCATAGTTGGTGCAGCTCGCTGCCGAAGTTTGTGAAGCGTTTCTTTTGTCCTGCGGCAGGAGGGAAAATATTTAATGCACCCACAATATTTTGCTTGGCTGGCAAGTGATAATGCACCGGCCTCGGGCCGCAAAACGGGATGGTCCCCATCCTCCGGGGGCCTCCGCCTTGGCCTTTGGCAGCTGTACAAAGGACCGGTCCGTCGGGCCACCGAAGCCCCAAATATCCGAGGGACGGCCCAAGTGGGCGCTGGTCGTCAAAGGAGCCGATTCGCTTTTTATATGCATATTCAACAGTGTGGAAATAATAAAGCCAACTTGCCGACAGTTATAGTTGCTTCTCCCAGTTGTCTAGAGATAGTCGAGATGCCGGAATCAGGAGGCAGGAAGCCGGAAGCACTCATTGCCGGCACAGACATTGCCAGAAAGGAAGCAGGGAACGACGACACCAAGTCCTTGGACACTGTTTTCCCTTCCTGGAATCAATGCAATGCTTACAATCAGCTATTACGTAGTCGAAAATATAACAAGGTAATATTTATAAATGAAATTCCAAATGCATTCTACAATCTTTTAAAGTTAAAGTATTTTCAAGGTAATCTTTACTCCCTTGTAGGTTAGCTACACCTCGAATCTACATCAACAAGCTAACTTATTGTATTGAAATGTCTCAAAAATGGAAATTGTATATTTAAACAGCATGCCGTAAGTTATCAAGTCATTATGCACATCAGCTTTTCCACTGACATAATTAAATATGCGTTTCCTGCGTAGGCGAGATGGCATAAGACGACCGAGCGACGATTAGCTGATTTGTCATTCAGGACACGCTTTAATCGAACCCACCGGTCGGTCCTGCATGCCGAGCCACCGAAATTGAAAGTGACATTTATGACACAGACGTTCCTGGCGCGACAGCATCGTTTCCATCAGCGGCATTACCCCGACGATGCGCTGCAGCATTTCGTCCTGCGGCACTGATTTGAATTCTGTCAACAATTTCACAGCTCGACGACATCTGAGAAGGTGGAACGAGGCGCTGATTGGGCATCTCATTTTGATGGGGAGCGGAGCAAATTTAATTGTTGTCAATCTGACATTGCCAAATTAGAGCTGGCTGACGGCTGTCTTCGTTCGTTTGTGTTTGGCTTTGTTTTGTCCTCTGGCAAGCTGAAAGTTCTTTTTCCATGTCTAGCTGAAATTCTTTGAATTTCTTCCCATAGATATTTTCTTTTCTTGCCTACTCAAAATACATCGATCCTACAAGATCATTAAGATGATCAAAAAACTAGACCCAAAACCAAAAACGATAAAAAACTAAGTCAAAACCTACACAAAACCAATCTAATTCCATTTAGAATTCAACCCTAAACTATCTCAATATCAAAGCAAGACAAAAGATAATATTTCTAAGTAAAGTGATTAAGTATCTCCAATTATTAAGAAGCTAATTTACAATCTAATTGTGACTCAATTTAAAACTGAAAGCATAGATACGTTAAATTATTTATTTATTTACATATTGTTTGCTTAAAGTGCTAAACTTCAAGTGTAAGAAGCCACAGCTCAGTAGGCTCTACGCTTGATACGATAATTTATTATTAATCTCACTTTACATCTAAATGCTTCAACGCAATTATAGTTAGTTTTAAGAAAAGTTTTTCTCACTGTTCTGCAATGCTATATGTTCATAATCAATCTCACTGTCTGTCATTGTCGGCAGACCTTGATAAGTTTCCGCTTTCAATGTCATGGCTACAGAAAATTGCTGGTTACCGGAGCTTCTGACACTGCCAGCTGCCTTGGCCGCCGGCCTGTGGGCACTCCTAATTTGTGCTCAGCTTTTTGTTTTCCTTGTTTTTCTCTCCAGCAATATTGTGATTCGGGCCATAATTATTTTTCTGGGTCCTTTTGAAATGCACGGGACGTGAATGCCGGCCCACCAGTGCATTTCGGCCCCACCTACGACGTATTCCCCAGGATGCGGCAACATTTTGCTTGTCACGCAAATGTTTCGTGTCAGATTTTCCCTGCTCCGGCTAGCTTCCTGCTGGAAATATTTTTTAACCGCATACACACTTACACCCAGCATATACATATATACCTCTGCACAGTTTGCCATATTCTTCATAAAAGGCTTTATGTATGCGGCATTAGTATGTAAGAGCGATGCTCATGGAAAGCAGCGCGGCACGTCGACGGTCCACTTGCAGGAAGTTGGATACCCACTGCCAACTGACCCATGTAACAACTCATTTTTGCAGGAGGACTCGACTAGATGACGCTCCTGTTTCGAGATCTCTGGAAATTTTTAGAAAAAAGATTTAAGTAATGCAGGTATAAAGATATTTAATAGTTTATGTAGCGAGAAACTGAAATCAAATAAAAACTAATTAGTTTAGGTTATTTTAATATTAACTCTAAAGAAATATTTTAACTACAAGTTTTCGATTTACTATTTATTTATCATTCTGCATAATTTGAAAATTTATATTTTATATTTTGGCTGATTCTATTTGTGTTTTTAATGCATTTTTAACGCTTTCGCATCCACTGTGCATTTACCGCAGCACGTTC
The DNA here is from genome assembly GCA_008042585.1 of Drosophila punjabiensis. NCBI lineage: Eukaryota > Metazoa > Arthropoda > Insecta > Diptera > Drosophilidae > Drosophila > Drosophila punjabiensis. The sequence goes on along the minus strand of VNJR01006228.1, from coordinate 209,427 downwards.
TGCCGGTCGCCAGCTATATTTTTCAATTTGTAAACATATCCTGCGGTGCCGGCGCTGAGAGTCGGTCTGAAAGGGGGGGGCGGCATTAGCCGGCATCTGGCCACGCCCACGTCGCGGCCGGGATGAAATGCATTTGCTTCATTTGTTTGGCGTGTATTTCATGTCAACTTAATGTTTATTAGAAAACGTCTACTCAAATTGCAGGAGCGAAGAGGAGGCAACGGACGCAGCGCCCTGCCCCCGGTTTGCAGCTGTCAAACGATGCCAACCTTGCGCAGGGAGCTCATTCATCAAGCAACGGAAGCCCAGGCCAGAAAACAGTTTTTAATACTCCATTTTGCTCTTTTTTTTTCGCTTAGTTCTCTCAAAGTCAACTTGAATTCCCTAAAACAGCCGGGAGGTATTTAATCGGACTTCCTGCGCTTAGCTGTCATGACAGCCGAGTTCATGAATTATGCTTTGATGAACTCGGGTTAACTTAAAAAGAGCTACAAAATATATACTCAGTTTAGGGAAAAATTCTGATAGTTATATTTACAGATTCTTTGATCTACAAGAGCAATTTCAAGACCTTGAAAATTCTTAGAGTACGCATAAAGTCTTTCATGAGATGCTATACATTGATTGCTATACATATTAAGAAGGCTATCGTATCAACACAGGATGTCTTAAGTGGTAATTGTGATTTCTTATTATTATTTATATTATTTTAATCAATTTTTAAACAATTCTTCTTGTGTTCTTACTGTCTCAGTTGAATGATGCACCTCTTCAGGTGGTAGTTAATCCAGTTGCGCATCTGGGAAACATCCTTGTCAGCGCTCTTGATAGCCTTGCACCTCATCCTGCCGTTAAGGCTGTCTTCGCATATCGAATAACACCTATTTCCTCTTCAACCCCTTAAGGTTGTACTTGCCACAGTCAGTTGCCTGCTGGAGATGTTCGAATCGGCTTAAGATGTACTCTACCTTAGCACTATCTTGTCTAGACACACTTTTTTGAGCTAAGCACCTACAGAGCACCGAGCACAACAATGTTATTGCAGGGAACTCCCAGCCAAATGATCCCGAGCGTAATCGAAGAGCTCCGCGAGGTCGAAGCCATTATCAGTTCGATTTAATTGGAATTGAAGCACATTTCAAGCTTTTGTGGGAATTCAAGCAATCGGAGTACAAGAATGACTTTTATTGTCCATCTATTTTTAGCCTTGCGGGGAATTATTTAAAGTTAATATCCGTAGATGTAAAGTCTTAATCATTACAAAATCAAATTTCTCGCTGATCTAACCAGAAATCTAGTTAGATAAACGGGGTCTTTCTCTGAGGAGAACACAACATTAACATACCCTCAAAGTTATATGCTTTGCAATTATTCGATTTGTAACCATTCGCTCTTGAAGAATGTTGGCTTATCAGCTATAATTATAAATAAAGAGAATATATATATATATATATATATATATGTATATATATTACTCAAACAGTATAGCATTCCATCAAAAAATTATGTATATGAGGCATTTCTATGTACCCAAATCAGTAGCCAGCGAGTCTCCGCGCCGCGTTGTTCTGCTTAATAGCTTTTCCTCGAATTCATTTTTTGAATCATCTAAAATTTTAATTATATTCTCGGAGATCTTTGGAAAAATATGAAATCAAATCGAGAAAAGAATTTGATGTTTTTGACAGTTCTTGCTTTTGCTTGCTTTTGTGGTACTTTTGCGGAATCGATAGATGTAACTGATGAAGAGTGGAATGGAAATTTTTGGGAACCAAACTCAATACCAACAACAACAACAACAACAACAACAAGAGCAACAACGACAAGTACAACAGAAACAACAACAACAACAAGATCAACGAAAAGAACAACAACAGCAAAGCCAGTTACTAAAACAAAGCGATGCGGCTTGCTCAACGATAGGATATGTGTGAATCGCGTTGAATGCCGGACGACCACAGGGAATACCTTAAAGTTAGTTATCGACCTGGAGAAACCATCCCTCAGTGGCTGTCACTACCTCGAGACCTGCTGCCATCCCAATGACAGGGTGAGTATGCCGAACCACAACCAAAGCAGAGCAAAGCTCGCCAGAGACCGCCTCATTTCGGAAAGATCTGTTGATCTGATTTCAAACTCAAACTCATAATCCCGCGACCACGCTATGCTGCTTCCCAAAGTTTATTTACTCAATTATCATATATTCCGGACTGTGGTTAATCCAAATATTATACAATTCATTGCAGGTATCTGCGCCTTACCTACAGATGGAATCTAGTTACGAGCAGTGCGGAGACAGTAATGTGGGCGGCCTTTTCATGGCCGTCAAGAATGGCGAGGGGGAGTCACATTTTGCCGAGTTTCCCTGGACAGTGGCTATTCTCAAAGAGAACGAAGAGTTCATCTGCAGCGGGGCTTTAATAAGCGACAAGGTGATCTTGACCACGGCCACCTGCATAGCGCCCGAGCAGCCGTTGATTGTAAGAGCCGGGGAATGGGACCTTAGGACGGACAATGAGCTAGTGCCGCATAAAACTCGGACAGTTGACAAACGTATTATTCACCAGGGGTTCAGTTGGGAGACCACAGACTCTAATATTGGCATGTTGATCCTGAAAGAGGCGTTGCCGAGCCTGAGGCACATAGCACCAGTGTGCTTGGACAACGGGGGCACCGATATTGATTTCGACAACTGCTACATCTCAGGCTGGCATTTGCGACGATCAAACCGATTCCCGAAACGGGAAATTGCTCTCAAAATAAAGATGGACTTGACCAAATCCTCTGACTATAGCGCGGGCGGACATATACTTGGGCATATTCAAACCGGGAGGCCAGTTGAACTGATGGGGGCTCCTCTAGTTTGTCCCACTGAGGACAACAGGTACCACTTGGTGGGTGCATGGAGCTACAGCATGGATGGTACCTTCTTCACAGACGTAAGGCAGTACAGTGAGTGGATTAGGGATCAGCTAAAAGGGCACAACATTGAAATTGAAGGACTCTGACTCCTGCATATGACTGTAAATCCGATTTCACCATTATAAATACTAATTTTGCAAAAATATAATAAAATTTATTAAAATATTGATTGGGACTTTGAAAATTGATTTGTAAAATAATGTGGCATAGAAATGAATTAAGATCATTGAACATTTATTCAGCATCCCGGTCCGCACTGGGAGCCCTGGCAGATCTCGCAGAGGGATGAGTTCACCTGGTAGTACTCTGTGCAGGTGCGCTCAGTTGCGTAGTAGTCGTAGAGCTTGATGTAGGCCGGCCTCTGCATGGCCACGTCGTGAATCCTGGCCGCCTCCACAGTCAGGCACTTTGTGTCGCCGGGGGTCAGGAAGTCGAAGTATACGATCACGTGGGAGTCGGCGTTCTTTGTCTCCACGAGCTGCACTCGGGGAACGGACCTTATCTTGGCGAGGGCGTTGGCATCGGCCACGTAGCCGGAAGGCAGCTGGACCTCCATGAGGGCCATATTTGATGGCTTGTTCCTCTCTGACGCTTCTCTGGGAGTATACTCGGCGCAGATGCCTAGCACCAGACGGTCCCTGGGTGAGTCCATTACCCTGGGCGTGATCTGGAAACTGGGCTCCGGCTCCTTCTTGGCCACGTTGTACTGGCCCTGGAGCTGAACGAGCGCCGTTCCGAAGCCTTTGGCCGAGACGTGCACCTTGCGAGTCCAGCTTGGCACCGGGCGTTTCTGTAGCTTCACTGCATTCTCTGGCCTGACCTGGACGACGGAGCTGGAGGATTGTTCGGGGCGCAGGAAAACGTCCATATGACCAGCGGGTGATCTGGCTTGCAAGGAGAACTTCGTTAGCGCCTGCAGACCCACAATAGTGTCCTGGGAGGACTCAAAGCCCCCGTTGCTATTACGCTGTCCAATAAGCCACTGGACAATGGGCATGGGATCCACCGTCATGCCGTTCTCCAGCATGGCGAGCAGGATGTAGGAGGTGATCTCAACGTTCTTGCTAGTGCTCTTGGGAGATTTCGACCACCACTGGAGGCCGTTCTCCTTCCTGGCCATGCCGTCGAGCCTAGTCAAAAGAGTTTTTCCCTTGTTGTGGCCTGCCTTTTCCAGAGCCAGAGCGGCAATGGCGAGATCATAAAGATCATCTGATTTATCCACTTTTGAGGCTATGAATCCGACGGCTTTGTTGATTACATTTTGGTATTTCGTAACGTGTTCCTGCGGATAAATGGTAGAGTTAGGCTAACATATTGTTTTCGTGATATGAAAATATGATAAATAGGTCTACAGGTTCTTTGAACTTTTGAAGGAAAATATAAAACTTTAACTATTCATAGTCTCACCTCGTTCTCGTAAAATGCCAACAAGACGAAAGATGTAAGCGCAAAGCTACTCCCATAATCCGAATCAAATAAAACGCCCTTTTCCTGGAACTCGCCGGTTGGGAGCTGACGGGTGGCGAGAAAGTCGAGTGCAGCATTTAGGACGCTAGGATCGACTGAAGTATATTTTTTAGCTTGGTGAAAGGATCGCACCACAAACGCTGTAAGCCAGGTGCTGCCGGGCGTGGAACTAGTAAATGAGCTGTAAGAGCCATCATTGAGCTTGTAGCTCAACTCTCGCTGGTAGCCAATATTTAAAAAGTTTTTGGCTTTAGCGGCTATCTCAGGTTCGCTACGATTGGTGGCCTCTAGCAAGTGGAGCACCAGGATATCGGGCACAAAGTTGACCATGTTTTGCTCTCCACAGCCCGTGGGTAATCGCACCAAACCATCTAGGTTGTCAATCACGGGCGCCTGGATATCACCACCTACATTTAATATTATTATCTCAGAGTCCACCACAGCATCTGATGGAATCTCCACTTCCAAAGTCTTCTCTGGGGCGTCCAGGCTTCGACGGTGTAATCGACTCTTACTGTTCAGGTTGACGAGGAGCGGTCGGTTGACGTACTTGGTCACGCCATCAGGCTCCACCTTCAATATCTGTTCTATGGAGTCTCTGGCCCACGGGGAAGTGGCGGCTATCTTCAAGGAGATCAGTCCCACCCTCTTGGGTCGGATCATGAACGAGAGGCTCCGGCCGCTGTTGGCTGGAATATAGACCCGTTTGACTCTTTCGTTCTGGATCACGGCCTTCACAGAGTTGGCATTAACGGCTTCAGCGAACTCGTACATCTGCTCGGAGTTGTCCATCCTCACTGTCGCCCACACTGGCTGGTCCATGTAGTTGAACACCAACACCGGAATGGCAATTACTTCACCTAGAGACGCACAAATGAATTTTATAAAGACAGTTTCCAGGAAGTACAACACTCCGTAGTGAGAGTTCAATTTACCAAATTCAATTCAAACAATATATCTTATGTCTTGTATATTGCCCAAACTTACCTCGCTTAACAGAGTACGGCAGGTTGGTTGTTATAAAAAACGGCTTGAAGACACGAATTCTGGTTGGACTTTTGGTCAAGGCAATGCCTGAAACGGGGTTCAGGGAGAATCCAGTGATTACCCACGAGGTAATCGTGTCGGGGATATTTGCCGTCACGTTGCCATTATTAATATCAAAGCTATGGGTTAGGAAACACAGATTCGAGTTAGGTTGAAAGACTGTTGGACTGAACTAGAGGAAGTCTTACTCGGATATGTTTGAAAACAGCCAGGTCTCCGGAAACTCCTTGCGAACCGGAAGAGGTTTCTCCTGGTCGGTTGGCTGTGCAGTGGATACGGGAGCAGTGCTTGGACCTGATATATATAGTTTTAATTGTATTTAATGCAATCATTCCTGAAAAAGAGACCCAGCATACCTGATTTTTTTCCCTTCCTAACTTCATGAGGTTTGTACAGCCCGTTTTCACAATTGCCTTGATCTAATAAATAAAAGTAAATTAAGTATTAGTACAAATAATGGACTACAAGGGAAACATGACTAGCAAGATCTGCACAGCCACAGGTTTACTTTAAAATAAATAATTGAAAGAAATTATAATTTCTAATCTTACCCCAGTGTTCATCGTTGCTTATTTGGGCATTGGTTATTGTGACCAGGCCGGGCGTTGAGAATTTGCCAAGGTCGTTGAAGATTTGGTCTCGACTGAGGTCGTTTCCGGACCTCAGGAGCAGCACACTCTGGTCCACGGCCAGCAGCCCCACGAAGGAGTGGGGATCGGTCTTCACTCTCAGACTAACTGGAGCGCTGGGCTCAGCACTTTCCTGGGCGGTAACTTCAATCTGTGGGCAGTTTCAAGGGTGAGTGGTCGAACTGGGAAACGATGCTTCGAGAGGTGTCCTACCGAGTTGCCGAAGTCCTTCTGAAATTCGATCTTCTTCTCGTCGGAGCGCATGACCCCATCCTCTATGTAGTGAACGTAAATCGTGGCTTGGGGAACCATGTCAAAGGTGGGCATAAACTTAATGTTTTGACTCGATTGCCCAGGCCGCACCGACACATACTTATTAAAAAAGATGTTGCCCCGAGCGACGATGGTGAACGTAAAGTACGGAAGGTCGCCGGCCGAAACGACATCAACTGAGACCATCTGCTTCAGCCTGGGACTGCAATGGAAGGTAATACAACGTGGTGGGACACTCGGGGCAATACTCACCTGACTGTGTTCACCTCGATTTTGAGTGATTTGTCAAGGCGCGCAACGGGTTGTGTGAGAGTCTTAGCGTCCTTATATGCTACTGTCACATGGTAGTTTCCACATAATATATCGGGCAGCATTATGCTTGCAGTGGCGATGCCTCCCTCGTTTACGGGGACTGAAAGATTTCGCGAGACTCCACAGCACGCGAACGTGAAGTGCACATTCTCGAACGAGTTGCTGACTGGGGATCCATCTACATTCTTGACAATAATGGGAAACTGAGAGACCTTTCCCGCCCTGAATCTTTTCGGCCAAAAGGCGGACTCGAGACGATAGCGGTGCTGGTGAAGGGTCACGTAGTTCGAGCCGTTGTGACGGAGGTCCGTCAGTTCCTCAGTCACTGTGGCGACGATTTTCAGGGGAGACGGGTCAGTGGCCGCGAAAGGGAGCTCAACGTTGACCTGGCCGTCAATGTCGACGGTCGTCTCCTGCGGCTTGCCCTCAATCGAGACGGTGGCCTTGCCCTTGACCGGCTTTCCGAAGGTGTACTTAGCCCTGATCGTCGCCCTAAGGCTTCCTGCGTTGGCCAGGACGTCGTTGGCTGTGTGCACGGATACCTCGAACTTGGGAACCACGTACTTGTCTACCACGAAGACTTTTGTCTCACTGCTCCCGCCCTGGATCGAGACGGCAATCGTCCAGTTACCCAGCACCGGCTGGTCGGACAGCCGGAGCTCACCAGAGTACACTCCCTTGGTCGGCTGAACGTCTAAGATCTGGGTTATCCGGTTCTTTGCTCCATCGTGGATGTCAATCTGGATGGGCTTGTTGATCCTGGCGGGTTTCGTGTTTCTGTCCAGGAAGAGCACTCGGAACTGCACCAGATCGGTGGGCTTGTAGGTGGCCTTGTCCGTCTGGATATAAATGGAGGTGCCATCCTCGACGTACTTTATCTGGGTAGTTTCCTTAAACACAATGCCACGAATGCCCTCAGCCGTGAGCTTGTAATTGCCTGCGACGAGTGTTTGCACGGGAAAGGCAATCATCTTCGTGGACATGGGCTGAAGCTCGACCTCTTTGGCTATATTGTAGGAGGGTCCACTCAGAGTGACCTTGATAAGACTAGGTCCATCTGCCCTATGCAGGGTAAAAGCAACGTTGTAATTAAGGTTGGACCTTATGGTATCCGGAGCTATAACTGTATAGGTGCTGCAAAAGGAGTCAAGAGGAGTGATTAATGTTTTGACTTTAAAATTTTTAAGTTTTATGTAAATAATTTGATTAAATAGTTAAATAATTTTTAGTTGTTTTGGTTTACATTTAGAGTTATTGTTTTATTTATTTTATTTAAATCAAACTAACCCGGTGTCCTTCGTGGTAAATACACATGGAAAAAGGAGGGACCCCAATAACAGCCACAGTATTTTACAGTGCATTCTTATGCTTAATTTAAAAACTTTTTAGCACTGTTGACCGATCAACTGAAGAAGACGTCACTCAATGAGATGTTGTCGTTGATTGCACCTCCTTTATATATGTCTCAGCCGGTGTTCTTTAGAATTGCAAAACAAAAATATTCCGGGAAATGTGTCATTTTTATGAAATTTTAGCGGGCATTCTGAGAATTCTTCAGATTAAATTTATAGGAATTAATTTTGATTAGCAACAGTTTTCGCCATGTCCGGCTGTTTAAGCTCTTAGCTTTAGAGTTTATGGATTAAAAGTAAGCTTTAGAGTTGAAGAAATTCGTAATCTTTAAACTACTTACAATGTGTGTTAAGTGATGTCTCTTGTTATTAGTTTAAGAAACTCTACTGCATTTGCGTAATAAGTTTTTGAATGCAATAAGACCTTATCTACCGACTTTTAAAAATTATATTACTAAGAATTCAATATTTACATGTTTTGCAGAGATATGAAATGAATACTTGGAATTTTGGCCGCTTCGAACTTAAGTTCACAGGGGAATTAAGGTTGGCAGCATTCAATATTTTTATTGTGGGGGAATTTTATGGGGAAGAAGGTTATCTGTGGTTATCTCTTATTGTTCCAAAAAGTTCTAGATTACTTTTATTTGTGCCACTTATTAGGAAAGTGTATTTCAGCAACCCCAATGCCAAAACGTTGACTGCTTACTATAATAACTATATAATAATAATAATTAAATTAATTTTTAAAGAATCTAATTTTTTGCAGTACTATTTTTATGAATTTTGCTCAAGTATTTTTCGATTTTATACTTTTTAAACAGATAAATTAAAAGAGAATCCCTCACTTATAACTATAATAATAATACCCTGTAAGGATATAAAGATGACCAATATACATTTCGTCCTTCCTTTCACTTATTCTAAATATAGCATATAAATATCTTGGTTCTTTTATGTTGAAAGTTCAAAAAGAAGCCTGAATATTCGCATTGCTTAGACTTCAAGTCTGTTTAAATAAATTAAGCGAACTTTTTGTTTCTCACAGGTATTCCCACACACACCCACACACACACATCGAGTCCTTTAAAGGCACCGCCAGCCATAACCGCATGTGGTGAAATTAACGCCAGCACATGGCATTACGAGGCCGCATCCCGGATACGCGGCCCCTCCTCTGGCCCAAGCCCAGCACACAGAGTATAGGACACAACCCCCGCAGATAGGCCCCCGCCGAGGCATTTCAAATTTTTTATTTCCACACACTGGCACACAAATGTTTGTACATTAGCAACATTTGTGCAAATGCTCGGCGTCGTCACAGGTGCTGATTATATTGAAAATTATTGGCGAAACATGGCAGCTTCAGGCCCCCGTGGAGCTCGGAGCCGTCAATGGGGTTACAGCGCTCTGGAATGGGTTTGGGTGAGCTTGGGCTTGGGCTTGGGCTTGGGCGCTGCATGTCGACTATAAAAATTGATCGCATACTTTGTGGCGCAACGACTGCAGGAGGATATGCGGGTGCGTTGTGGTCCAATCATTCCCATTGAATGCTTTCAGCATGCTTAAGCCTTGCCTGAAGGTTGAGCTTCAGTTGAGCAGCAATACTGTAATTAACTCTCCAAAATTACACACTAGTTACACTAGTTCTTAGCCTTCTCATTATTATTATTTATACTAAGCTGACTGTACCTGACAATAATTTGAAAATTGATGATGTGCGCACAAAGTGTCAAATATCGACACACGTCGTGCGAGCCTTGGAGACAGGACAGCTTTGCAGCTCTGAGGAAAATAATAAAGAAGCCATCACGTGAGTGATGTCGAGTTGAGGAGCGGGAAGAAATTGACAAAAATTGATTGAGCGCACAAGGGAGAGCGGAGCACAGGTGAGCTGATCGGGGGGGAAAAAGGGTGCTGAGATGGCTTGAGGCGTCCCTGCTGTCGCCAGCTCTTTTCTTCCCACTTTATCAGACAATTTTTCACCTTTAAATAATTTCGCTTGACTTTTTATTGTCCTCCCCTCGAGACAAGCTTCATTGCCGTTGACATGCAATTTAATCTACTTCCCTTCTGTGACGCCCTTCACGCGCTCTCACGTTCCACCTGCTAGAACCCGTCGCCAGGTATGCAAATATGTTGCCAAATTATATCAGACCATTTTTATTAAGACCTGGATGGGGCAAATCATCTTGCTGACTACCAAACAGAGCAAATGTGCTCTGTATTTCTGAACTCTATGAAGTAATATGTTCATTGATTTTTCCGACAGTTTTGAAGTTGCCATTTAAGTTAAGCATACTCCCCAACTCTCCAGGAAAGCTCGTACATAAACTACATATGCACATAAAAAACATAATTACACAAATAAACAAGATCGTTTTTTATTGTTGCTGCAACACAGACACCCAAAGACCACTGTGATGTCGCAAAAAGTAGCATTTACCACCAATGGAAAGGAAGAATTATTTGATTCGGAGTAAGTTGAGTCCTTTTTATGGGTATGATGAAACATTAGACGTTGAACTCACAGCTTCGAGGGCTATGGCGAGGAAGAGGAAGAGGAATGCATCGAATGGTCTTCAGAGGTGAATCTAAAGAGGTAAGGGAAAAGTTATCCTTACCGATCGTATATTCTGACAAAGGGAACCCACCTCTCCCTAGGACTATGGCGCACATCCTTGACTACAAGATGTTCATTGCCGCTCGCCGCATCCAGTCCTTCTGGCGAGCCCACCGCGCTCGGAAGCTGCGTGATATGCGCTGGAAAGCGGCTATAACCATCCAGCGCACATGGCGCGGCTTCTGGCTGCGGCGACAGCTGTGGGACATGGTCGAGGAGCGGCTGCAGAAGGCGTACCTCGATTACGTCAACCAGATGGCCACCCGCATTCAAGCCTTCTTACGGGGCTGGTACGACAGGCGGCACATCCACGACATGTTCCGCCTGACCCGAGTCCAGACCGGGGCCACCGAGGATCTGGTCCACTGCATTATCCAGAGCCTGCACCACATCAAACGAACGGAACATCTGCCAGGGATCGCCTCGCTGCAGGAGACCTGCATAACGAATATTGAGAGTCTTATGAGCACTCTTGCGTTCCGATTCCACAACGGTCGGATGACATCCATCATTCTAAGGAAGAGGGCCAAGCTGGAGGAGGTCCGCAGATACTTCCGGGAGTGCAGTTTCCAAACGTTTGTTCCCTATACGGGTCCAAACTTCAGTTCGTGTGCCCATTACACCAATGACATGGCATTTGAGGATGTCGGGAACACATTGCTCGATCCGCGAATGCACGACATTGCCACCGAGTATCAGGCCTTTCAGCGGAGTCAATATCTCAGGGACTTGCAATCACACTCGGGGTCGCGTAAGTACATGTCATAAACCAAGAAAATCATCGCATTCCTAGAGCTTTATTTCATATTTTTATTTTATTGTATGTTTATTTATTCCTCAGAGAAACGTAAGGAGTATCTCCAAAATATCAAAGATCGGGAGAGAAAAGCAAAGGAAAAGTTTTGCAACTCTGTGATCTCGAGCATGCGTGGCTGGGCGATCTGGAATGAGTTCAATGTCGGGGTCAGGGACATTTTTAGTAACCCGGAGAGACAGGAGCGCTTCTTCAAGAAACTGGGGATGGTGCTTCAAGAAAACGGCATTAACTGTAACTGCGTAAGCCGTGTTTTTGCTGTTTACGATTGTTTAGAAACGAACATCAACGCGGGCCCTGAAGTATAAACTCTAGCTGAATCGTATCTTAATATATAGCACAAGACCTTTGTTTCTTTTTTAGAGAATTATAAAGATGAGCCTTCTTCGAAGAAAGCGAATTAGTTCTTGGACAGCTTCTTATTTTGATTTTGATCCTTCCCGAGAACCCGGCGAAGTGGCAACATCTGCACTTGACTGCTTACTAATTAGCACCCATTTATTCACCTTTGCCTTCTTTAATTTCGCTCCTGCACCAGCTCCCTGGCCTCCCTCTAGTCCTGCAGCCGCATTCTCCAAGCAGGCAGCCGCATTTTTCATGCGAGGAATTTTCCTTTGTTTTCAGCAGGCATTTAATTTATTTTACTCCCGGCCGGGCCAAGGAAGGCCCGGCATACATACATACTCGGGCAATTTGTGAGCTGCGTGGTAAATCTTGGCGTGCTTACCTATAAATATTTGACATGGCTACAATAGCTTCCCCCGATCCAGAGACGTGGCAGCCACACTTGGCCCAGCCCACGACTTAACCTGCCCTGAGCCCTCCACATACGTGCAGGAGCCGCTTGGAGCTCCTGGCTCCCCGGCTTCCTACGTGACCACGGACTGGGACTGGGACTGGGACTCAGACTGGCATTGGGATGCGGATTCCGGGATCCGGAGAGCTGCGGGCTGGCAAATTAGATTTGCCCATAATTAATATGCACGATATGTGGCGTTAACTTGTGTGAAAATTACTCGGGCCTCTGACGTGACGCGGCGCGGCGCGGTTCGTGTGGAACGCGAGCACAGAGCCATCTACTCCAATTACCATCTATCTCTTCGCCACTGGCGGCTCGGCGGCTTCGATTGCCGTTCCCACCCGTAAGTATTTCCTAATTAGTTGTTGATGACGAAAATACGTGGCAGGCGATGGAAATACAGCCGAAAATTAAATATGTAAGGAGCTGTGCCGCAAAAATCAATTGTCAAATTGGATCTCCATCAAAATAGGTTACACAAATTAGCCAGCATAAATATGGTCATGAATTCGGGAAGAGATTACTGTTGATTTCCCGATATCAATTCAGAAGAGAAAATATCTGGGAAGGGTCATGAAAGTCCACGTTGAGGTAGAACCCATTGCAGTTCTTATAATAACCAGCTTTCAGTTATGAAAAGTGTTTCATATGTTTAGTTGAAAATGTTTATAAAATGTAAGTTACATTTTGATTTTGCAAAGAACTCATTGTCCCATTTGTGGCGCCTTGGAAAAAGGGGTCTTATCTTCCTGGTCTTTTTCCATTCCTGGCAATTGGGATGCTGCCCCAGACAAACTTTTAAGTTTTTAATTAATTTGTTTTGCTGCGGTCCCGGTTGCCGCAGCGCAGCATTTTTCCCACCTCCCACTCCGCCCCCGTCGCCACTCTGCTCATTTTTCTTTCGGCGGCAGGCGGGCGAAAAAAAAAGGTTAAGTGGTTTCATTTGGCAAACATTTACCGAGTCTCGAGCGGGAAGTTCCCCAGCCACTCATCAATGCCCAAGTGTGTAAGACTTTTAATAGGCTTTTGTGTGGAAAATAAATTGATGCGGTGCACCTGTAAAGCGCTCCAACAATGGGGCTGCCTGAGCCAGACGAATGTCTGTCCGTGTGATGCGGCCAACCGCATCCCAGCCAGAAAGTTCTGGGTCGGCTAGGACGAGCTACCGAAATTCAGTTAATTTTGAGTAAATTGTTAGAAAATTGTTGTTGCTCGGCTGAGTGGGTGGCTCATGTGGGCAGGGCTTGCGGCCTTGACTCGAGAATTATGGCATTTAATTACCAAGTGTATTGAGATTCCCTTTCTACTGAAACTTTAACCACTTTCCCTGTGGTAAGTGGGTTTTAATTACCTTGCTCTTGTCTCAAGCAATCTGAAGAGAAGATGTCTGCTTAAGAATAGAATTGATACAAATTTATCATTCATACGACTTTCTTTGTTTGAATAATCTCTTTATTTCGGATCACTAAAAATTCGTAAAGTACTTTAGGATGTACTCCATGGCCGCTGGGTTATCCTGCTGCACCAGGTGTCCCGCCCGAAAGACCCAGAACATGCTGAGCCGCCCGCCGTGCTTCTCGTAACCCTCGAGCACTCCTTGTATGCGAAAGGGAGAGCGGGGCGCCTCCAGGTATTCCCTCTTGTTTCGCCACTTCAATCGCCCGATCCAGCTGACGGTGCCGGGAGTGGCACAGAGTAAGTCCAGTATTCCCGAATAGATGCCCACTCGGATGGGGGTTTCGTCTAGAAGTCTTGTGACTGGAGAGATAGGTTAAAGTTAAAATAAAATCGAAATACAAAATAAAGCCTTAAAGATAACATGACAGTCGTGGTTACCAATTTGGGTGGCTGGCTTGAAGATTTCCTCGCTGAGTCGCATGAAGACCGTTGCGTTCTGCTCCATCCAAACAGGCATCTTTTCGAGACCCAAAGCCCGCGTGACGTTCGTCCGCAGGAAGTGGCTCATCTGCGGGTCCTCGCCATAGCGGTAGACCTCGTCCTGATGCACGCGCCGCTGGGTATTGTAGATGAAGACCCCGCCAGTCCTCGTGGCGATCTCCTCCTGGATATCACCCACCTTGGCAAGGGCGCTTTGCCACTGCTCGCCGTACACGAGTGCGGCTAGCTTCCCGGCCAGTTGCGACACTCGGCGGTACCCGTCACCGTCCACGATGCCCATCTGGAGCATGTAGGGAGCATAAGCGAGGATGCTGTCCAAGGGCGAGGTCCAAGGGTTGCCCACGACCACCGACTGCAGTCGGCAGTCTACGCGTCCTCGCCGCTTGGCCAGGTAAAGCTCTAGCGCGAATTCCGGGGCCATCTTGCCGCCGTAGCTCTCCGAGAAGATGTGCAGGGGCACTTGGCGAAAAAGCGGGTGCTTCTTCAGGAAGCTCTCCACCAGCGTGACCAGGTCGAGGGCTATCTGCCGGTTAGTGCTGGCATAATGTCCGTGATCCTCCACGTAGGCGAAGCCCGTGCCCACGGGGCTGTCCACGAAGAGCACGTTCATGTGCCGCACCCAGCTGCTCTCCCGTATCCGTCCCTCGATATCGATGGGTCCCAGCTGCTCGAAGCAGCCGCTGCCCGTGGACGCCACGCCCGGACCGCCCTGCAACCAGATCACGAGGGGACGCTCCGTGAAGCTCTTCACGTTGGCCGTGGTGTGGAAAAGCCAGTAGAAGAGGTGGGCACCTTTGCGCACCTCCACGTAGTCCCAGTCCTGGTCACCGGGTCCAATGCCGACGCGTCCTAAGACAAGAGTCCTCCGGGGTATTATTTTGTCACATCTGAAGATATCCCTTGCACTCTTTTAGTCCTTCAAGACGTACCCACCTTGCACCGAGATCATCGTTATGTGGAAGACCAGTCCCACTAGCCAAAAATTCGTCTTATTCTGAGTTAGCTGCATTGTGCGATCGCAGTCCACCCAAGGGGAAAGTGAAACTAAACGCGAATTCGGCCTGCCTCCGTGGCGAATGCGCACTGATCTGGCAAGCTTTTGGCCGGTGGCTAATTTTAAATTGGTAAACATTCAGAGTTCAGATAAACAATAGCAATACAAAACAATGGTCGGTAGGATCAGTCGGAAGAATACCCTCTGTTCAGCTCTCACATCTAGTTTATATATTTAATGGCTTCCTTACTTTCTTAATGAGCTCTCTGAATCGAAACTGCTCGCATTCATTGCTAAGTACAGGGTATTACTCAGTACACACCTTGGAGACCCCCAGAGAGCTGATCGAAAAGCTTCTTGGGAAAACGTTGAGAATTCCGAGAAAAGTGGCAATGTCTGAGACCGCAATGTGTACCCCTAAGCGAAATCAAACTTATATATTCACTGTCGAAAGATAAACATTGACCCCACGTGCTATTTAGGAGGCCGGAACACACTCCGCTTGTTTACACTTGGCTGGGCGTCAGAAAAACAAAAAGAGGAACTTGATGTGGGCATCTGGCGGTGCATTTGGTTCCGCCTCAAGGCGGCAATACATTAAGAGCTTTATTTAAATAACTTAAAAGGACTAACAACACATTACTCGGAGGAATCGCTTTCATACTGAGTGACTGCTCTCAGGACATACTGCATGGCCGTCGGGTTGTCTCCGGGCGCCAAGTGACCCGACCGATTGATCCAGTACATCCCGAACTTGCCGCCGACCTTCTCGTAGCCCTGCAGCCTTCCCTCGATCACGATGGAAGTCCGGTTCGCCTGCAGGTACTCGCTCTTATTTTCCCAGGCCCAGTCCTTGATCAAGGCCAAGGTGGCCGAGGTGGGCACCAGGACATCCAGCTGCCCGGAGTAAATATTAATACTGATGGATGTCTCGTTTAGCAATCGTGGAACTGAAAGTGATATGAAATCATTATTTAAGTCCCTTACAAAACTTGGCTTGAAGAAGCCCACAGAACCGCTTACTCGTAGTCAAATCCGATTGCAGGCGTTCTCCATGCAAGGCACCGAACACCTCTATGACCTGGGCTGCGAAAATACTGCCGTTGATCTGCAGGGCCTCACCCACATCCTCCTGCATGAATCTCACCAGGTCATCCCCGTAGCCGTAGGTGCGGTCCTCGGACGGATCCACATGGGTCTGCGTATTGTACAAGAAGACCTCCCCGGTGAGGTTCTGCATAAGGCCGAACCACTGCAGATACTCATCCGTGGCCTTCTCGAACTCATGCATCTTGAGGGCACTGAGAATCCGCTCCTCCTGTGCATCGATCTGCGCCACTCCATCCTCATCGATCAGTCCGTTCACAAACATGTACTTGGAGTGTTCCTTGCAGATGTGGCGGGTGGATATCCAGGGGTTGCCCATGGTTACGGACTTGAGGGTACCAGGTTTTGCCACTTCACCCAAGCTCATGGCCTTATCCAGGCGGATGGCCAACGCAGGTGCCATCTTACCGCCGTAGCTCTCCGAGAAGATGTGCAGTGGAACCTCCTTGAACTCGCTGTGCCGCTTATAGAAGTGCATCATGAAGGTCATCAGGTCGTCCGTCAGCTCCTCGCTCGTGGTCACCAGCAGGCTGGAGTTGTCCACGTAACTGAACCCCGCTCCTACGGGACTGTCCAAGAAGAGGACGTTCACGTGCTGCACCCAGTTCCCTTCGCGAGGTTCACCCTTGGTATCCACGGGTCCCAACTCGAGGAAGTTACCAAGGGCGGAAGAAGCGCCTCCGGGTCCGCCCTGGAGCCAGAGGACCAGCGGACGCTCCGTGTAGCTACTCACGTTGGCGGTGGTGTAGTAGAGCCAGTAGAACATGTGAGCTCCCTCCCGTACGTCCACGTAGCCCCAGTCCTGCTCCCCGGGACCAAAGCCCCGTCGGGCACTCGTCCAGGGGACCCCTAAAAAAAGACTCACGATCGCCAGATAACCGCACCACATTCTCGCAGGTGTGTCCGCCAATTACTGGAGTCTTCGGACGTGGATTTTGTCTATTTATTGGCCTGGCTCGGACACCATTTCGCGTTCGAATGGTCGAAATTTGACCATGAAAATTTGATGTTCTTTGTTTTTGCTGAGAGGTATATATAGAAGAATTGTTTGGTGCTTGACCCCTGCATTCGGAGAAACACCCTGTGAAATTCTAAATTCTGCAAGGTAGATTTAATTTCGAGTTATGCAATGCAAAAATACTGCTACAAAGATTGTTTCGTAATATTTATGCAATGCCAGACTTAAACATATGCGAGTCAGCATTTTTTCGAATATTAAATCTTAATAAAATGTGTACTTATAAGACTTAAGGCAAGGTTTGTTGTATATTATTAAGATAATTACCAATAAATAAGATAATAACAGTCGAATCAATCAAATTTCTTGTTTCGTGAAACCTTATTTAAATGATTTAATTTAATGTTTTGGGTATCTAATTGTCGAGTCCCTCGACTTTTACTTGTTATTTGCTTTTTTTATAAGTGATCACCACTTGCTCAGGGCAAGTTTGGCAAACAATTCTCTTGTGTTTATTCAATGCCAATTTATGGCATCCTAAATTATAAACAATTCGCAGCAGCGATCTGTTTTAGCAGCATTTCCAATTTATATTTCTCTGCTATTTTTGCTTAACTGATTTTATTTTTGCTTTGTGGAATACAACTGATATTTATAATTTATTAGAAATTAAATATTTTAAGTTGTATCGCTGTCGTACTGTGTGACGGCTTTCAGGACATACTTCATGGCCGCCGGGTTGTCTGCGGGCGCCAAGTGACCTGCGCGGTTGATCCAGAACATCCCGAACTTGCCCCCGACCTTCTCGTAGCCCTGCAACCTTCCCTCGATCACGATGGGAGTGCGCTTCGCGAGGAGGTACTGTGTCTTATTGATCCAGGCCCAGTCCTTGATCAAGGCCAAGGTAGCGGGAGTCGGCACTATAATATCCAACTGGCCGGAATATAGATTGACCTTGATGGAAGTCTCGTTTAGCAGCAGGGGAACTAAGAGGTGGCACACAAACACAAATGCTAATTATTATTAATTCTCTTGGGTTTTTGTTTAAACACTCTAGTCCTTGAATAAATATATTTAAATTAATTTTAAAAGTTATATATTTTTCGAACGATTGAAGTTCGAAAATCGTAATTTTTGCTTTTAGGCTTAAATTTCAAAATTGAACATCCAATATATAGAATAAATATTACTCACTATCATCAATAGTTGCTACAGATGTGTCCGCATATAGGTTGTCGTGGGTTAGCCAAGATTGAACCCCGAAAACGCTGCCATTAATTTGCAAGGCTTCACTCACAATGTCCTCCATGAACTGTGTGATATCTTCACCATAACCGTAGCTGCGGTCCTCGGACTGATCCACATGGGTCTGTGTGTTGTACGAGAATACCTCACCGGTGAGTTCCTGCATGAGGCTGAACCAAGAAAAGTATGCATCCGTGGCCTCTTCGAATTCATGATCATCAAGGGCCTCGAGGATCCGTTTCACTTTATCGTCTACCTGCGCCACCCCGTCCTCGTCGATCAGCCCGTTCACGAACAAATACCGAGAGTACTCCTTGCAGACATGGCGAGTGGATATCCAGGGATTGCCCAAGGTGACGGACTTCAGGGTTCCCGGCTTTCCAAATTCACCCAAGCTCATGGCCTTATCCAGGCGGATGGCCAATGCAGGCGCCATCTTGCCGCCGTAGCTCTCCGAGAAGATGTGCAGCGGAACCTCCTTGAACTCGCTGTGCCGCTTGTAGAAGTGCATCATGAAGGTCATCAGGTCGTCCGTCAGCTCCTCGCTAGTGGTCACCAGCAGGCTGGAGTTGTCCACGTAACTGAACCCCGCTCCCACAGGACTGTCCAAGAAGAGGACGTTCACGTGCTGCACCCAGTTCCCTTCGCGAGGTTCACCCTTGGTATCCACGGGTCCCAACTCGAGGAAGTTGCCGAGTGCGGAGGAGGCGCCTCCGGGTCCGCCTTGGAGCCAGAGGACCAGTGGACGCTCCGTGTAGCTGCTCACGTTGGCTGTGGTGTAGTAGAGCCAGTAGAACATGTGAGCTCCTTCGCGAACGTCCACGTAGCCCCAGTCCTGCTCCCCGGGACCAAAGCCACGGCGAGCACTTGCCCAGTGAAATCCGAGGAAAATGCACACGAACGTCCAGAATCTGCACCACATTCTCTCAGGAGATCGGACAATAACTGCATTGGCTGCAGCGAATTTTCGTCTATTTATCGAACTGATTTGAACACAAAAGTTTTAATTCTCTTGCTTGCTCTGTCTTCTTCTAAATAAAAGCTTGACCAGGTGCTCTAAAATATAGATGTTTTGGTAACAAAATATCATACTGCCTTAATCTTGAAAGAAATAAGTGAATTTTAAAAACGGTTGTCTTTAAACTGGCCGTTTTTAAATGTAAAATTTGTTTATATTGTATGAAAGGCAATGTAAAACAAATTAATCTTTTATTTTAGAGGGTTACGCTACACTGGACATTTAACAGTTCGTTTTTGTTTTCTTAAAATTCTTATTAAATCTCATTGTCTATGAACCGGTTTCCGCAGATTTTGTAGAATTATTTTATACATTCGCGGCTAATCTTTTTTTCTTTTATGACATACTTTAGGGATCCAACGATAAAACTGAGCTGCATATTTTTAGGGGGCATAAACCAAATTTATAAGCTATTGAAGCTACACCTGCAGGAAGAACAATATGAGTTAAATTTTAACGATAATAATGATAAATATAAGTGATTCTTAATGCCTACCTTTTTCTTCCTATAAAATATCTCATAGAGCTGAAATGTTCATTCATTTCTTGTATTTAACGCCGATGTTTTTGTGTCGTAATTCTCAAAGTTAAAATTGCTTCATTTCAATTCCAGCGTGTCCACAACAATGGACAGTCTGGGTGCCAGAAAAATGCCTCGCGGAGAAGATTGCTCGGCGAAAGGGGTTGGAAAATGAATCCGATTTCCGCACTCTGTGGCTCCACCCGGAAAAGTAATTAACAAATGTTTGTTTGTTCCATGCAAGTCAAAAACAGGACGGCGGCAAAAACTTACGATGCGAGCCGTGCAAGGAGGACTGCTTTTGACAACTGCAAGTGGTTGGACCCCTCACAACTGCCACGCCCACACCCACCACACAGCGCCCCTGCCCACACAGGCCACTGCCAATTTTCTCCGAGTCGGAGTGCAGTTTTAATGAGAGCAGCACCTGGCGACTGGCTGCTGCCTGCTGGCGACTGGCGACTGGTGGCAGCAACGGCTACTGTCATCAGTGGCAAGTTGGCGATGCCAAGCGACCGCAAACGGAAATCAATTTGCCACGGGAGCAAAACCCAAATTGCCAGTTGAATGCGTTTTCGATTGTCCATTAAGCAGTTCCTGCAGCCGGCTTTTTGCCGTCTGCCAAAAGTCATTTTCAAGCAATTGGCCCGACTGGCTGGCTGGCAGGGCAACACGGCGCGATGCCCGAGCTCTGAGCCAAAATGGAAAGAAATGGTCTGCTCCCGACACGGGTTATTCGTAATTTTATTTGTCTTCACTTTAGAGTATCAAATAGAAGGATTTCTTAACTCTACAGATCTGTAAGTAATATTTATTTAAAAAGGTATTTGCATAAAATGTATAAAAGTTCCAAGTTTAAACAACGAAAGGGAAAGGAGAAGAAATATTAATTAAAAGTGTATCCAAGCCTTTAACCCATCAATTAATTCTTGACTTTTCATAGTTTGTAAATTTCTGTTTAATAAATTAAGCTTGTATGCTCAAAAATGTCGTCTCTGCAAGTATTTTTTAGGGAACACACACAGGCATTGCACACACTTCGAATAAATTTGTGCAACTGTGCCACGCCCCCGTATGCAGATTCTCAGGGGGGAAAATGCAGATGCAGTCGTCTGTGAAACAGCAGCTAGCACACACTCTTCTCACACACACACACAGAGTGTGTTCAATGCCGAATGCGCACACCATTTGACGCTGTTTTCGGTGTCACTCCGCCAATTTCGACTCCAAATGTCTGTCTCCGTCGCCGGCACTTGGTTGTTTTTGTCACGTAAATTACAAGTTTTTCAGCTGCGTAGCCGAACTTGGCCAATGCCCTCTTAGCCTCTACCGTTTCCACTGCTGACGCCGCAATTTTTCACACTTTGGACGAAAACGGTTGCCGAGGGGTCGACCGAGTTATAAATACTGGTAATGGAAAATCGCCGGCGGGCAGACACAAATTCAAGAACAATGAAAATCTTGCGAAATTAATCTTCCGCAAAAGGTTGTTGTAATTAGATTGAGTGAATTTTAATGGTGCGATTTAGAGCATCAAATAAAGATTGATGGCATGCTGAAACTCAGATACATACTTTGTGGGCTATGAGGGGTAATCATGGCAAAGCAGGGCTTACATTTTATAGTCCTGTATTTTAAGGAAATCCCTGGAAAATTTATAATTCAAGATGAAAAACTTATTGAAAGCTGAAAGACTTACCAAGTCAGAAAATATATTTTCATTTATTATAATTCCCTTTATTTTAGGAAAATAAAAAATACCCAGAACTGGTGATGAAATAAAACAATCTTTATTTGGCTTCCATCAAGGCTCCCAACGCACTCCATCAACTTAGGGTCACACTAAAATTATCTCTATGGCTAAATAGTTGTACAGTTTTTCAAACAGACACAGACGAACAAAACAGTTAATCCGCCCAGAAACCACAATCTTAACGATAAATCCTCGACAAACCCAACGAAAGCAAACATTTAGAACCCTTCTTATAGAGTAGGTGTATATGTGTTGCTGGCATACTTATAGGTATGCCAGTGAGAATGTGCTCGATGTTTATTTACACTTGACTTAGGGTTAGAGAGGTCCGCGCGGGAAGGCGCACGAGTGTCGATGCGGGATGCCGCATCTCGGAAATGCAATCGTCCTTACAGATACTTAACATAGGCATAGGTATATGTGAGTAGGTATAGTCGGTATGCTGGGGACCGTTCACTGTCGATTCGCTATTTGATTCACTAAATATGGGTTCCGTAATTGCCGAGCCCGAGCAGGGCTCCTCCACTCGTCACAGTCCCGCCTGAAGTCCATCTCTCCTGCCAGTGGCCGGCTTATCACCGCTCTTTCCCGTCGGAACGCTGGGCCGCCAACAGGTTACCCCGCTGACCCAGAATCCAGATGGTGGGCCACAGCAGCACGAGCAGGATGCGGTTCCAGTCGAACTGGCTCGGCCGCAGTCCGGCGGCGGCATCTGAAATAACACAAAACAAGATTGGTTTAGCCCTGGCGAGAGATTGGAATCTGTTAAGGGAAGGGCACCCGGCGGCCAAATTAATCTTTGAATTAATTGCTTCCAGCTTAGCGCAGAGCATTAATAAATCGCTGCCACACAAGGATGTGGGGGATCGGGGCTAATAAGGTGCTCGGTCCTTTTTCGTTAACTTTGATTTAATGCCCCACAGTTTATCACTGTAATGGCGTGCGTGTAAATGTATCCCCTGTGCATTTGTTCGGCTGCCAGAAACCATCAGGCCCAGTTGGGTCAATAGCCTTCCCTGCGCCCCTCATTAGGGCGTGGTCGTTGCCCGTCTGTGGGCTAATTTTTAAACAAAGGCCGCAACAGATAAAAACCCAGCCTCTAATGACCGGAACTTAATCAAATGGGATATCTATTGATTACCTTTGGCAATGGTTAAGTATATCCCTTCGTACAGGAAAATATCCTTTAAGTTGATGCCTGAATTTGTTGTTTAATCTTTGATTAAATATGCTTTAAATTGGTGCCTGAATTGATTCTAATTATAATTTCGTATCCAACATTTCTTTTAAAATTAATTTCTATTTTAAGAAATTTGTAATAGGACAAGTTAGTCTTACTCACTTGAGTGGATCAGAAAAAGTTCGTTGTGCTCGTCGGCTTCGCCAGGCTGGTCAAAGGGATACATATTCATGTCCGGAGATCGCCCCGAGGCCAGAATCCTGGGACGGTCCTCCTCGATCAGCTTCTCGCTCTCCTGGGCGTAGATATCATGGATGCGGGCCGAACACTTCAGCTGTAAATGAAACCAAAAAGGATTTGTCAAAGTTCTGGTGACTCAAGAGCTCCCGTCTCACCTTTAAGCGACCCTTGATGAAGTGGTGAACCGTCACAACAAAGTTGATCTCCAGCACTGCAGATTCCAGGTGCTCGGCCAGGTGTCGCTGTACATCGTAGACGCGCAGATAGTTCGGTGGCACCTGTATGTCGTTGATCCACCAAGTGAGGTTTGCCGCCGGCTTCGAATAGTCCGAGGAGCAGTTGCCGTTCACTACGTCGCCCAGGCGATAGCGCGAATGGATGCCAGTGATAATGGGTCGCTGGGTGGGCAGTTCTGGATCGAAATTCGGCAGGATTAGTTCCGGAGTGATCCAGGAGAGTTTGGAGGGCACTTACCAACCACTTCCATGTCGGCGGCCACGATGGAGGTGTCGAAGGTGGGCGCATCGGCGGACACTTCGCAGGCAAACTTCCCGGATATAGAGGTGGGCACATTTCGCAACAGAACGTGGCTGGCATTTGATTGAGTGGTCTAAAAGTTGAGACAGTTTACGTAAATTAAGTTAAATTATTCCAAAATATGAGAAAAGTAATTAATTATATAAGAAATTATTTAAATCCTTGTGTTTCTAGTGAGACAATTAGAATTTAAGATAAGTTATCTAAGAGGTGTTCCCTACAAATAATATTTACTTTTAGCCCAAAAGTATACTTAATTTCTTTTATTACACTATTCATAACAAAGAAACTCTGCTTAGTGGCTCTCATAATAAAATATATAAAGAAGTAAATAAATAAATACAAAAATTGCACTTCCGATCATTAAACTCTGTATTTAAAATTAACGCAATTAATTGCCTACAGGGACACGCAAAAACGTCCCTTAGTCAACCCACAAATATATATTTGTCGACCGCATTTACGCCCAGCACTTACATAAGATAGGCGTTAACCTTCGTCCTCTTTGCTACTTTTCATTCATTTGATGTATTTAATTTATTTCATGCGTGTTTTTGTCCTTTCGCAACGTCGTTTTTAATATCGAAATGTCAGCAAAAGTCAACAATAAGAGTGCAGCAAATGAAAAGTCAAAATTGTTAATTAAAACTTTTTAACATGCATAAAACAAACACAGCCGCACACAGGCCCGTCAAACCAGGCCGATTGTTTACACTTCTCCTGCTGCTGCTGCTGCTGCTGCTGCTGCTGCTGCTGTTGCTGTTGCTGCTGCTGTTGCTGCTGATGTCGTTAATACCAAGAGCAACAACAACAACAACAGCATCGAGTGCGCACAACAACGGCAGTTGCCTACAGTTATTTAAAGCAATTTACACTGGCAACTCTTTCTCGTAGTATCTCTTCTCAGTTTCAATCAACCTCATCATCCGCATGGAGTGCATCAGGATGGAGTGTTGACACTTTTGTGGTTTTCTAGCCATAAAACTTAGTTGTTCATTTTTGTAGTTGTTGTTAATTTATTGACTAGAAAATATTACCATGTTAAGCTATTTAAATAGCTTTAGGCACTGAGTTCCTTGTAACTAATTTTATTTCTTTCTTGATATAAAATATATTTAGTATTGTAAGTGTTTTTAAGACTTCGTTAACTATTACTATTAAACCAATAAAACTGCTAGGACTATATTAAATATAATCAAAGATTTAAAATTAATTTGTTTTGAGTTTTAAACCCTTAATATATATTAATAATACCTGTATTACTGTAAAGTAAAAGTAAAAGTAAAAGTAAACTTAGTAATAAGAACATATCCAAATAATTGCTTAATAAAAGGTTGTCATGTGACTGTTTTCAATTTAAACTGAATTTATAGCTGTAGCTATTTTGACAGCACTCACCTCGACGTCGATTTCGTTCGTTTTGGTAAATATCTTCCAGGCCGGATTCTCCTTCGGCGTGAAGCGGTAGAACTCCCGCCGGCCGCGATACCACTTCACCGTGTAGAGCGTGTCGTTCTCGATGTCATAATTGCAGATTAAGAGCGCATTATCGCCGCGCTTAACGGCGGACGGGATGCGAACGTTGACATTGCGCAGCCCCACCGTGAGACCTGCAAGGGGGAGCGGGTGTTAGCGAGTGTTGTCATGGGATCGCAGTGAACAGCAGCCCGTGGCTTAAATATGACAAGTTATTGTGGCTTAATTATGATCCCCTCGAGGATTACACGGCATTCACGCCGTCCTCTTACTCTGCGACTCAACGTGAGAAACAAGGCAAAAATAAAAACTTTAAACTCTGAAATTAATCTGTGAAAGGAAATGTATTCACCGTCGAAATGTAATGGCAAAAATTGCAGAAATCACAAAAGGGCAAATTGAGATTTTTCAGCTATAATTGAAAGCTTCATTAAAGTTAATTATTTTATTTGTAGTAATGTTTTATCTTGTAAGATATCATGAAAGCAATACTGTATTTCTATATTTAAATTTTGATCAATAATCTCATTTGATTCTTACTAATTTTATGTGAATTCCAAACATTCCACATCAGTGAATCTTTGTTTCGCTGGTATTTTAGCCCGCGGCTTTCGCTCGGTGTACCGCAACCTCGTCAGCCATGGGTAAAAAGTGGGTCAACGACCATGAAAACATGAAAAGACCCTCCAAAAAATATATAAAAACCCGATGGTATCCACAGCCCGCGGGTGGGAAAGAGACAACCGGAAGAGCCGAACTCAAAAGCTGATTATAACAAAAAGATTGCTCGATCTGCACCTCGACCGAGCGCCCCAAGCTGCTCGCCTGTTCCAAATTATAAAAAGCTTCCTAGAAAAATTAAAATCGAAAGTGAGGGTCTCGCTCTCGCCGAAAAAACACCCCATAAATCATAAGGGGGCCCGTCGTTGCGTAGAGTCGCCGCCATGTAGGAAATCGAGTTGGGGCAGGCGACCAGGGGCCCAGCAGCCTCCGCTGCCCCGCTGCCAAAGGTGGCCACATAGTTCCCCAGAGGTCAATGAACCCAAGCGGAGCGACGAAGATCTCGGAGACGTTATAAAGCAGAAGACCACACCGATCAACCGGTGGTTGCTGTGCGGATAGATTTGAATTTTTCTAGTTACCATTGATTCTAGATATATGCTAGAATTTATATGTATGTACATATATTACTGAGACAACATCTTTACAGTTTTTGATAATTTCATTATTTAGTAGGTTATTACTAAAAGAAAATTTAAAAAGAAATTACCAAGATATAACTATGTTTTGCGTGTTTTATTAATACCATAACTTGTTGTATTTGCTTTTATCATATCAAATACTAGTCTACTAATAATCTATGAATAAAATATTAATAAATATTTAATAAATAAAATATTAAATCGGTAAGATAAGAAGATTCTTGAGATTCTTCAAATGATTTTGTCAAGTGTTTTTTAAGCTTGCTTTGATTCTCCTTTTAGCTATAATATCTACAAGGAGTCTCTTAAGTCCTAAAAGGGCTAGTTTGCGCTAAAAAAAATAAATATATAAAACTAAATTTAAAGGTGAAACCGGTTCGATGGTGGAGGGGGGACCTGCTGGGGTCTGTTTAAACAATTGCTCCAACGCCGTCCGCACTTGGTAGCTGATTTCGCTCCGCCCGTCGCCGTCTCCGTCTCCAACTCGGTTCGTTTCTGGTTAACCTTGAATACTAATTGCTGTTTCACGTTGATTTTAATGGCACTGGCTGCGTACGGAGCTGTCGCCGCTGCCGTATCAGCATAAAATTTCATGCTGCCCCACGGCGCGGCTGGTGCTCATCGCTGGGCGCCGGATCGAAATAGTACGAAAAAACTAATCTCATCCGCGGCGCCGGTTTTCTAGCCGGCCGCCGCCTTCCGAGCACCACGAATTTGCGTAAACAGAGCACTATTTGCTCTGTCGAATGACGCTAAATGTGCTCTCCTCCGCCGGCGGCGGGCGGTGATCAATCCCTCGACAGACTATTTAGAAACCGTTGCTGTTCTATTTTGGCCAGGCCAACAGAAGAGGCAGCGACTACTGCTGCCAACATGCTGCTGCTAGTGCTGCTGCTGCTGCTGCTGCTGCTGCT
Source organism: Drosophila punjabiensis (assembly GCA_008042585.1). Lineage (NCBI taxonomy): Eukaryota > Metazoa > Arthropoda > Insecta > Diptera > Drosophilidae > Drosophila > Drosophila punjabiensis. The sequence continues at coordinate 182,146 of VNJR01006228.1, read as the reverse complement.
GCTGCGGTACGTGTTCAATTCAAGGAAACCTTGAGGTTGTCGTCGCGATCGAACTGGAAAACCTTGGAAAACCAGAAGCGGGCCCCTCCACCGTGGAAACAATAAAAACAACTAACTAAGTGCCTGAGAGAGGAGCGCATGAACGGACAAAGGGCATTCGGAGTGGCCAAGAGGCAAAATTTTTACTAGAACTTTACTGCTGAGAACTTGAAAGAAACCATTCTGAACATAATCAACAACACTTAAAAATAAGTAACAGAAATTTGAAAATATTTGTATATATAATTAATAAAAATATATTATTATTTGTATTATGTTTACCAAGCCACAATTTAATTGGTTATAATATATAACTGAGTTTAAAGAAGTAGAAAACATTATTTGTTCAATAAGATATAAATATTTACAGTCTAAATTATTTTGATATTGATATTGTCATGAACAGTTTGTTTTTTATTTCCGCAGTTTACAATTATCATTAAATTGCAAACTATTTCTATTTCTCCAAAAGTATTTGTTAATTTTCCTTTTAATTATATAATTTGAAAGCTATACCTATAGTATAACGTTCGTAATAAATATCATATATCATATAATGCAACATGTAGATGCAATCTCCGACACATAACATGTATCTGAGTCTCATTCACTCCACATCCCTTGAGATTTGCATTATTTTCTTAACTCATATCCCTGTATCGTTCGCTCCCGAGTCCCTCCGCCCATTTAAACAGGGCATTAAGACCCGCATTACGGGCGACCTGCTCTTGACGGCTGCCCTTCTCTCCCCCCGCCGAGTCATCATTGTTTAAGTTTCGACACAAATAAGAGCAGCGAAACAAAACAAAACAAAATAAAACAAAACGAACCGAAACCGAAAAACGAGCAGCAGAAAACGAGGTCAGCAGAAGCGAAGAGGCAACTGAAGTGCGAGCCACTCGGCATTATGTTGGCCTGTTACCCGCTGCCGGTATATTATCGATCATGTTTTAAAAGCGAAAGTGAAGGCGGCGGCGGCGGCGGACGGACAGGCCGAGCGAGCAGCTCGCCCGCCGCTGCACAATGGCTCCATTTTTCAGAATGAGTCCAAAAAATATATATTTCATTTCAAGCTGCAGAACAACTTGCATCGATTCGGAACTTTGAATTATTATTTTAACGTTATTTTAATAAACAATTTAATATTCAGAACAATTTAACAAGATATCTGATATACAAAATTTTTGTTTTGTTGAATGTTGTATTAATTTATAAGTTTCTTAAATTATAATTCTTAATTAACAATTAGCAAGTGATGTCTGGCAGTATTTATTATAATTTACAAGGATGTCGAACTGATAAACAATTTCTTCTTTGAACATATTGCAATTGTAAAACGGTGAAACATTTAAAAAATATATTTTAAAACAATCGTCTATAAATATAATTGTACAAATATACTATTGAAAATGTATTTTTAAAATTCCCTAACCGATGTATTTGATTGTAATTACAATAATTATTAAAACACAATTCAAGAGAGCTATTTTTATTTACCGGTTTTCGAACAGAAAAAACCTGTCCGAAATACTCCCAACTATATTTAAAAATAATCTCTTATAATTTAACTTTAAGTTTAAATGTGTACTATTGAAAAATTATTAATTTAATAACTGAAATTAAAATTAGTAGAATAATTTTTAAAACAAAAAGAAACAAAAACAATGACATCTATTTTTCTTTCAGTTTTCACTAAGCGCTCCACTGTGCAACGCTGGGCGAGGTGTGCGAGTCGCAGATACGGATACAGATACAAACGGGACGCAGATACAGATATGCCGCGCCGGCTGACTCTGTCTGCTCGCCTGTTCGCCGAGCAAAGCCGGCTATCGATTTCTACATAAAAAACGAAAGTGAATGCGTTGCCTCCCGACTCGCAGGCGATGCTCCTCTTCGCCTGACCCAGTTTTGGGCCGCGTTCGCCGACTTTGGCTCTGACCCCGCCCAAGGTTCAACGGCCGCGACCATGGGCCCCAAGGTGAGCGGCCGCCAACGGTGTCACGTTCAGGGACCGCCCCTGACCGCCGATCGCTACGACCTAAGCCCACGGCACGATAGAAAGAAAAATCAGACGCCTGTTGCCCGCACCAGGCGATCAGAGCCCGCAGCAGGCGCAGAACGCTCTGTCGCTCGGGGCGGTTTCTCTCTTTTTCGGGGTTCAACGAACTCTCGGAACGGAAATTTTGGAGATCGTTGACCGCGCGCCCACCGGTAGAGGGAGAGAGACAACAAGCTGACGTCTGCGGCAATGGACTCGATTCGGTGTGGAAGAGAGAGAGAGAAGACCAAAGAGGAAAAGCGAACGAGCGATAGCCAAGCTGGTTATACCTTTATCTTCAGCAAACAAAGCGACAGTGGACACTCGCTGCAGTGGCATAAAATGTGAATTAAATATTTGTCCCACACTTTTGGGTTTTTTAAGAAATTCAATCATTTTAGTTAAGTATTAGGTAGGTTTCATTATTTAAATCAAAATAATGATTATTTTACACATATTTCAGTATTCAACAATTCGATTGGTTATTAATTAAGGTTGATCCTTAAATGATTTAATAAAAGAAATTATTAATTTAGGTTGATATCAAATCAAAAATGATTTAATAATTTAAATCAAATGATTTAATAAATGATATCATTTATATTAGAAGAACACTATTTTATTTCCAAATATTAGTTGTTCTTATATTCTATCTAAAACAGCAACACATTTTATGTTTTAATTTACAGAAATCAAAAGAGGTAATTATAAATTGGCTGAGACAAAGTAGCAAAATTTATGGAAATAATATTGACTTTTTGACTCAATCCTTACTGAACAAAAATTCTTTCATTGAGACTTTACATCGCCTAACCAAATGTTTAAGCTCTCTGTGTATTAGATCTGTAAAATAAAATGTGTATTTTATTGTTAAAGTATTTATTTCTAAATATTTATCTAAAGCTGTTGTTAATGCTTAAAATGGTTTTCTGGTATTTTAAAAATACAGGACTTTTAATAATTATAAATTACATATGTATATAAAATGTAAATTAGTTCATTTTGTTATTAACACCCAATCGTATATGTAATTTTAATGATCATTATAATATATAACTGCAAGTAATTTTTGAACCAAAAATTAACAGACAATATTTGATTAAAGTGTCTGGAACATAAACATGAAAAATAGTTTCCGCTAAAAACCTAATGAAATTTTTTATTTTCGATTTGTGATATTATTCAATCGAATTGCAAATTCATCTTATTTTAGGTTTATTTTTATTTATTTAAATATCATTTAATTTCTCCAAGTATTTGGTTTTTTTCCGTTCCTTCACCCCTCGGAGTGTTCCCTGTAGTTTTTTGATTAGTCAGCTAGGTAAAGTTTCCATTTTATTGTAGAAACATACTGAGCAACAAAGTGTTACCCAGAACCGACGTTCTGTATTTGTTGCTATTTTTCGAACCCCTCGCGGAACTCACTGGAAATGTTTATAAACTTTTGCGTGCGCCTCCCCCTCGCGGTATAAAACATTAATTTTTTTGTTAAATACGAAATTATAAACTTTTTGTAACAAGCGCCCAGAAAGCGTTTGAAAGTCGTTTGACGCCTGCATCTCGCCCGCGCCACTCGCGTGGATAAGTGCCGAGGCCGAATCGCCGGGGAAATGTGTGTTGTGTAATTGAGTGCGGCGGGGAGCGGAGGGGCGAGGGACCCAGTTGATAAGCTATATAGCTATATAGCTACACATGGCACACACAGCTGGAGCGATCTCAGCGCGGACGACAGGCACTAAGCGTAAGCAGTACGCCCCTATGAGGTCACAGAGTACCCGAGCGTGATCGCTTCTCTCGCTTTGTATCTGAATCTGGGCACCGAGGCACTTGTGATTCCGATTCCGATTTCTATTCTTATTCCGATTGCCGCTCTTCGGAGCTGACCATTTATCCAAAATCCCAGGCGTTCAGTGATCTAGTGGCAGCGGGTATATCTTTTCTTTGCTTTTTGGATACAATAAGATTTCAAGTGTGCACTCAAAGAAAACGGTTTTATGGGATTTGCATAAGAATAAGGAAGCGATGCACTGCAAACAAGTTTGTCAGGCTACCGATGAATTATTAAATTTATAACAGAGTCCAAGAAAATGTAATTTATACTCAATGCAGAATATAATACAATGTTTACATAATAAAAATCTGAAATGTTTTCGAATTTGTAAATTAGTTTTAAACCTTTGATTATTAATGGTATATTACCTATAGGTTTGTGCAGGTACAGTCAAAATCAAAGACTTATTTCTAACTCAACTTAAATGTCCTATCCACCGGTTTTTTATTTAATTATACCTTTTATCATAAATTTATTTACTGAAAATGACTAAAGATTACTTTAATTTAATAATGATATGTTTCTTTTATTTTTAATTCCGTTTTGTTTATAACAAAAACATAAGACCTAAAATTGACACATCGATTATATTATATTTTATATTTATATAAATTTATCGAAAAGTATTTGCATTATAGGTAACAATATATTTTGTTCCCATTAAAACTGTAATGTAATCTTAAGTGTACCCTAACAAAAGTTACCTAAATAAACATAAATTATTAATTTAAAATGTTAAAGTACTATTGCACTTTTGACTATACTTTCCCAAAAAAGTAACTATTTTCTTACAGTGTACCCCTAACGTTTATAGAAATGATTCCAAAGCTCGCCGGCGAGTGTTAATAAGCAAATTAACCAAATGCCAGAAGCGGCGGTACAATTTTTCGTATTAGCATTGTACATGCACAGCAAACAATAAATACACACACATGTTTTATCTGCGCGTACACACGCGGGGCGTCTGTGTGTGTGAGCATCGTACATGTGTGGGGTCGGACACACACGGCACACACACTGACACTGGCCAAAGAGCGAGTGACTGAAATGGCGCAGCGCTTCGCTCGCTCACTCGCTCACTCGCCTCCGAAAGCTGCTCGCCTATTCGAATTAGTACAAAATAATACCGTATTTCCTAGAAACTTACGGATTTACCGCTACGCCGTGTCTTCATCGTCAGCAGAGGGAGCAAGACTGATGCAGAGAGAGTGAGAGTTGGAAAGGGAGGGAGATAGAAGCACGGAGAGCAGCCACTGAAGGGCAACACTCATACGCCCCGTGCTCCGAGTTTCGGAATCATAATGGAACAATCGCTGTCGCGGCGTGTGCACGGATTTTTATTTTGTTTTAACAGCACACCGCGTGAAAAAGTTTAAAACATTTTAAATAGTTTGCTAATTGAACAGGGGACCAGCACGTACAAAATAGCCGATGGTTGCACCAGGAAACAACAAAAATGTCCCAGTCAGCGAGTTGAATTTCACAGCCTTGTCATCGGCGTATTTCTGTGCTTTGTTTTTTCGGTTAAAATTACGCTTCACCAGTGGGGAAAATAACAAAAGCCGAAAGCTATCAAGCGTCATCGATATCCACTCGATTTTAAGCCTGAATTATTTTTATTTCGGCTACTGTAAAAACGACGCTGCACAAATATTTTAATTTGAATCTAATCGTTCTTATTTAAAGTTACATAAATACATAAACACCTGCAATATGAACAAAATAAGCAACATGAACGAACACAGTGTTTTTCAATCAATATATTTTCACAATGCTTTCGCTATGAATGGTCTTAACTAACATATGCTCCCTACTTTTTGGCAAATTTTTAATCTTAGAAAATTGCCTAAAACTATGCCAAGTTTACAAATATAGTTTCGTTTATACATTTAAAAAAGTTAATGGCTTCTGTGAAACCTTACTCTAACAAAATCCCTGATTCTCTTTGGTATATCAAACACTTCAAAACTTATCTCAATTGGCGTTATCGTATGGCTTTAGTTCGCTCAAAATCCAGTCCAAGTAATGAAGAACACTAGCGAAGAGTACGGCAGAATTGTCGGTCTTCCAGTCTCCGCTTGACAGGGCGATTCCGGCGACGAAAGTAGGCTTTTCAAAGCAGAAAAGTCCGGCTCCGATATTACGAGGACTGAACATGTTATCTGCGTCCGTGGCACAGAGCTTTCCGGATAGTGAATCGGTTCCTTCGCCTAAGCTATAGTCGCAGTCCTCCCGGCTCATCACGAAGTAGTTCCTGAACCACATTATATCAGAGTCCGGGCTGCTGGACTCGGGCTGACCCCAGCCGACGGTCTGGCAGGGTTTTTCCGTAAAAGCCGCATCCGGGGGCGGTAGGCAGACTGGAATGATGTGGGGGAATTGACAGAAGGGCGTCTCCAGATGGAGGATGGCTATACTCTCGTTAATTGCTATGCTGCGCACCGAGCGATTGAGATGTGCCAGCGGCTCCACCTCCGTCAACCGATCCCAGTTGCCGGCCTCAACAAGGAGTTGATCCTGCGGACGGCCTGCAAGGGCTTGGGCAGACGTGAGCACGGCATCATATCGGATCAGACTCCCTGCAGCAATATAGTCGTCCTTAAAGTAGATCCCCACCATCCAGGGATTGGCTTCAGGCTGAGCCTCTGTCTCGCTGTAGGTGTCATTTTTCGTCACTTGGGGCACCCCGCATTTACTTGCTTCTTTCATGTCTTCCTAAGGAGATTGACGATTTTTAATGTGTTGTTTAATAAGTCTTTAGTACAGATAATAAGTGTTATTATTATACCCTTGCAGGTTATTTTAATTTCAGTCAGAAGTTTACAGCGCAGTGAAGGAGTCATCTCCGACCCTATAAAGCAACAGCCGAGTCTATCTAGCGATGTCCGGCTGTCCTTCTAGTCTCTCAGTTTTGAAGCTCTCTGAATGAAACTTTGCAGATAGACTTCTATATAATCTCACTCGTATATATGTCGTACCGAGAAGGATCGGTCAACTATATCATATAGCTGCCATGCAAACGAACCGTAAATATGTTAAGAAAAATGATAACTTCACTGTTTTTTAACATATCGTTATCAACTCTCGGTTATGAACTTTATATAGTGTTTCAGATTTTTGGATTTAATTTTATATAAATCGGACTACTATATCATATAGCTGCCATAGGAACGGTCGGGAAATTTTTAGAAAAAAAATTGAGCTTTGTCAGTTTTCAAAATAAATTCCTCTACTTTGATATACAAGTATTTCATATTTTTTTTTAGAATTTTGTTGGAAATTTCATAAAAATCGGACTACTATATCATATACATAGCTGTCAAACAAACGATCGGTAAATATGCAGACAAATTACATTTTACTTTACATGTAAAAATGTAAAACTGAAAAAATTGTATGAATATGAAAGTAGTTCATATTATATTATATTGGGATAGATTATAATAGATACAATTGGAATCTGCAAGGGTATACAAATTTCGGCGTGCCGAAGTTAGCTTTCTTCTCGTTTTTAATGAATCTCTTCTTCACATAAGTAAACATCAAGTCTCTCAGTACTTGAGCTTATCACTAAAGCTTATAAACATATTGGGACACCTCGAAATATATAAAGCGATAACAAACAAAACAAAAAACAAAACTTTCTTTTAATTTTTAAATGGTTTTCAAATAATGTAGTGAGCTTACATGTGTTACACGCTGTGTTGTAGTCGGACCGGTAAAATATTTAATAATATCAATATCATCCAAAGGGAAAGCGATTACACTCAGCGCAAATGTGGCGATTAAAAGACAATGAAAGCTTAATAACAACGACTGCCTCATGATGGTTTTGTTGTTTGCGGACGCGAACTCTCCGGTATATTTGGCAAACCGTTCCTCTCGGATGCTGAATGCGAACTAAACTTAATGAGAGGATCGCTGCTTACTAAGCTTTGAGAAGAATATTATTGTATATTTGCATACAGCCTGCAAAGTCTCTCACAAGCTGTACGCACTCAGTAAATGACACAATATGTATATAATTAAACTCTGCCATTCATGAATTTGCATTTGCTTTCCAAAACATTTGAAGCAAATCTATGGGTTATTCAGAAATGATTGCAGAGGGTTGAGCGCGTCGCAGGACTCGCACTTGAGAAATATCAATGATGAAGTAATTTAATTAACCCATTACTCATGTGGTTTCTTCTGAACTTAAAAAGTAATGATTTCAGGGGAATTTACTTGTGTAAGCGCTATGGACAATGGTTGTTATTATTACTCAAAATCAGAATAATGACAACAAACTCTGATCGAAATGAAGGAAAACTGATGGGCTGCCCGACATAAGTAATAACTTCATCTCCCAACGCGGTTCTTATTAATCAGAAACGTTTTTATCCCACAGAAAACAAGGCTCTTTGTCGATGAAAAGGGCCGAAATGTGGCTGCTGTGTAAATGAAAGCACATTGAGCTGAATAAGTTGCCTGACATCCGTCGCTGGCACCTCGACTTTCCACGTTATTTCCGGAAAAATCACGTGTAAGCTGGGCATGGCCGGGGACCGGCAACAAAGGTGAGACACCTCCGTCAGCTGCCCTCGTCATCCGCAATGCTCCGGGGCTACTTTACACGGTGTCAGGTGAGCCGGCAGGTGAGTGGTTGGCTGGGGGGACGGGGACGGGTAAAACTGTGGGTGCCTGGTCATGCTGCCTGTTGCACTTTTTGCACATAATCATGTCACATAAACGGACGACAGGCCAGGATATGAACAACAAGCTGCCGCTGCCGCTGCCAGTGCCGTTCCTTTTCGTCCTTTCGTCCTGGCGACAGGTGACGCTTGGCTTTAGATGGCCTTTAAAAAAAAAAGAAGGGAGAAAAACGAGGTGCCTTCCAACTTATTTCGCCAGCTGTATCCTCAACCCCCTTTTCACTTTATGTTTATGTTGTGTGTTGTGGGCTGTGACGTTGGCCACTGACACTTGGCTCCTACCCGCCTTTCCTGCTCCTGCCCAGCTCCTGTCGCCTGTCTCTGCACTCTGCACAAGCGGATGTGACCTGGACACCTGGAAGCCTGGACACGCCGGGTGTTAAAATAACAGGCACCGAACATATTGACTTTTAAAATAAGCATTATGGCGGTAAATTTTTATGAAGCCCCCCCACCTTCCCGTGTGCGCTGAGTGCGCCAGACAGCTGAGTGATTTATATATATTGTTTAATATTATTATGGCTGGCAGGTGGCCATTCGGCTTTGCTTTCGCTTCGCTTCGCCTTGGCCCTGTTCCGGCCGACGGATGTGCAAAATGCGAAAAATTGAGCACATTACAAGCTTCGACTGCGACTCCGTCTGCGTCTCGGACTCCGTGTCCGTGCCAAGTCTGCTCGGTCCAGGCCCTGTCCATGTCCAGTCCATGTCCATGTCCATGCCCATGTCCGTGTCCGTGTCCATGTCCCTGTCCACGTGTGGTTGGCAATAATTGTTAAAGTGTGTGGTCGGCTGGGAAAGATGTGGGGCGAATGATGAAGTGGTGGCCCACGGAGGAAGGAAGCCGGCCAGTTTTGCTGCCGCTGTCAAGCTCGAGAGGATTGCTCTCGTAAGCCTCGAGAGCAGTTAATGGTAATTGCAATTATCCAGCGAGCTTTATTGGTTAATGAACGAGCACCGGCTTAATGGCACCGGGCTGAGCAGATGATAATGTGCCGTCCAGATTGTCCATCTGAGCCAGGGCCTGGAGCTGGAGTCGGGGCAATGATCTTAGCCTGAAGTGGTGAGAAAATAATCTTATTCTGTAGGTACGTCTTACTATACTTGTCTTACTTATCTTTGAAAAAAAGAAAGGAAAGTTATGTAGTTCTTCAACTTATTTAGAGTTAGAAAGGTGCAGTCCCTATAAGGTGACTCTTAAATAGTTTTAAGTAGTTGGATTCTTAAAACCCGATTGAAGCCACTCACTTTTATTGAGTTCTATCCATCCTTATCTCTTAGTCTCGTATTCACTTTAAAGGTGCACCTTTTGATATCCTCCGCCTACCCTCTGTTGCTATCTTGCAACGATCCGCCGTCACCTTCCCAAGTACATTTTGGTCCTTCGAGTCCGTATTGCACTTACACTTACTTACACTCACAATATTTTTAATAAATCACTTAGCAAATACTTCCTTTCGGTTCTTAAATAATCCCTGCCACAGGAAAATCCATATTCAATTGAATGGGGGGATCCCTTAAACCGAAACACGCCACTAAAAACGATATTAATGCATTGCCGTGGCTGCATAAATGGTTGAGGGGGAAATTAATTAATAAATAAATAAATGTGTCCACAATTAATTTCCATTTTGCGTGACGCCCGTTTCTTTTCGACGCCATTTCCCGATTGATTGCATTTTAAATGTGTTTGTTCAGCAGCACAGCAGTCTCCCCTTTGTCGCCAGAAATGTAGCGAATTTCACACGCCGCCCAAAAATTAAGCGGCGTTTTTACAGCATTTTTTGTTGCCTGCCCTCAGGGTTCCCTGTTCAAATGCATAACTGCTGTTTGCTCACGAGTATTCAGACAGATCATTTGGGTAATTATCGTCGGAAAAAACAGCAAGGCTTTTGTGTGGGCTTAACCAGAGTGGCGCCATAATGTCATAAGGAGATTAATAACATAAAAAGTACTCTTCCATATAAGTAATAAAGCTAACTTACAAAAGTACAGCCAGGATCTGAGTAGTTTTTCTCGCTCTAAATACATATATAAGTGCTTAATCTATTAATAATTAAGCCCAGCATAACAGCTTTGTATCTAATAATGTGGCTTCAATTAAAGTAACTAAATAACTTAGCACGAAGTCGAGATATCACACAAGCGATTTGAAACCAGAGGATATGCTCCACCACCGTAAAAGCCACAAAGTGTAATTGAGGCGTTGCGGTGGTGGCTTCGGTGTTGCCAATTATAATCTACCGGAGGTGAGCTGGGCGATTTCAAAGAAAACTCCTGAAAGGAGTAGTAGGCCCCGCTTCCCCACTCAATTCTCGGCTTTGAAATTCAATTCAAGAGATGAAATTCAAGTATCAAAAGAAACAGCAACCGTTCGACCCAATTAAACAAGCGTTTTTGCACTTTGCACGTGGTGAGTAATGAGATGGACACTTGTCAGTGTAATTAACTAAAAAAAAGTCTTTAAAAAGGTCTCTAATAAAGTCTTTATATTCTTTATGTTTTCCACAGTTTTCGGCAAGGCTTCCTATACCTGGAAAAACTCTGTCTGCTTCACCAGAGCAGTCCTCTCATTCAGCTTCATTGCCATCTCAAGACAGGACTCGTTTCCTCAAATCAAGATCCCGGCGTAATGTTCGAGTTTGTGTTCTTCGTGATTCGGCAGGTCTGCGAGTTCATCTGCCCCATGAAGATCTTCCACGAAATTCAGGAAATGGAGCAGCCAGTGAGCCGGGAGGAGTGGGACATCTGGGCGGACATTTGAGATTTGATTCGGCGGCATGGCAACCAAACAATTGATTAATGAGGGGGCGGAACGGAACAGAGCGGAGCGGAAGCGGTTGGCTATAAAGAGATCTCTCGTTTTTCCCCTTGAGTTGCCCTCGTTACTCGACTCCGATTCGCACATAATTTTCGCATAAATTGTCAAATAATTTAAAGCCCTCCTATTGAGCAGGAGTCAAGGTAACCTAAGCCTTCAAATGGAATTTATTGCTCCGGCTTAGGCTGAAGTGGGTATCAGAAGGAGAGAGGGAGACGTCGGTGTCGGTGTCTACTATCAGGTGGCATCGTTGGGTGTCGTTGAAATGCCAGTAATTGCGTATTAAAATTATACACCGGGGACCATTTGTTTAATGAAATGTAGTCGTGTCTGTGAGCTAATTAGCTTGTCGTTCGCTCGTATTTATGCAAAGTAATTGAAGAACCTCCTCTGGGGGCGACTAGTTCCTGTAATCACTGGCAACACTGGGTGGGATTTTCATTTTCCGCTCGACCAGTTGATGGAGGAGAGATTTTAGAAGTAACAGAAGTGTCTCTTCCTCAATAAAATCTTCCAAGTTATTATGACTTTCTGTATCTCAGCAATATCTAAATTGATAAACCAAAGTCCAAGTAGTCTAAGGACTATTCGGTCCATCTCTAGTTCGCATTCCGGTGGCCGCACTGCGGAAGTTGTCACCTCAGATGTATCCGCCCAGCCGCCTGCTTTGCAATTCAAATGCTCCCCCTTTGACCCCGACTGGGTCCCAGCAAAGGCATTTCAATAAGCCGCTCTGATGTCCGATGTCCAATGTCCGAGTGCAGGGCGAATCGTCAATCGATTGACTCGCAGGCAATTTGTTTGCTTGTCGCATTCGAACTATTCACCCCACTCTCGCACGGTGACAAGTTGTTCTAAGCAGCCCTGACATGCCACACGGCTCCGCCCTCCTGCGTGTTTTTCCCTCGTCTTTTTTCGCCGCCCCAGCAGTTGACACAATTTGACTTTTGGCTCGAGCGACGCCCCGAACTTTTGAACTAATCTATTTGTATTTGTTTAACTTTGTAGCGATAAAGCTGACATTGTCCTGTGTCAGCCTGCGTGTGTGTTTGCGCCCCAAGACAGGTGCAGACTGTGGTGGCAAGGGGTGCCAGGTGATGCAGGTTCTTGGGGTCGAGGCTCATCCACCGAGAAAATCAAGTGGATTATGATTGAGACAGCTTGAATCCGCTGTAGAAACAAGGAAAATAGATGGCTTTGAGGACTCTATTTGGCTTCAGAATATAGAGAGTAACATTGTGGAAAATGTGCTTTTTATTTATATTTCTGAACTTATTCGCAATCATTCACTTTAACTGTTGAGGATACTTTCGCCTCATGACGCAGCCGCCCAGCCAGATAATCGCAATTGCATTAACGATAGATATAGCATTGCCTTCTGAAGCCTTTGCCAATTATGAGGATATCTGAGTCGAGTCCCCTGCCCTCTGCTGTCATTAATACCGCAAATTAGCCCGGAAAGTGCAGGGCGAGGGGAAGTCGAGCTCAACTAATAACTTCTACTTGCGTAAACAGCCCGTAAACCAATTTCTCCCGGCTGTGCTTTCATTAGCGCTGCCTGAATGGCCAAAGCCCCTGATTCTCCGATTCCCTGCTCTCCCCACCCTGAATAGTCCTTGGCCCCCAGCTTCGTCCTTGGCCCGGCTAAACGATTATTGGACTGGCAGCGTGAGTGTGTGGATCCGGGCGCGTCCAGGTCCCATAGAGTTGAAGCTGCCGCTGCCCAACTGATTGCCAGATTTGTTAATTATGCACGTTATAATTAATGTTCTCTGCCGTGGGTCCAGCTAAACCACCCCACCCCACTCACCCACAGTCAGCTGCCGCCCACAACCGTCTCACACTTGTCCCGGCTAATTGTCAATAAATTTGCGAGCTCAAAATATCATTTCGAACCTCGCCGCCGCTGTCATGCTGGCTGTCAGTTGTGCTTAATGCTTAAATGAAATCTAATCACGTTCTAATTTCAGTTAAGTGTGACAGCGAATTGTGCGACCCGTCGACCCGCCCTAGGCCCCTGACCCTTGACCCCTGGCCCCTTGTCTTCTCCCTGTCTCGCCAGTTTCCGTTTCCGTTTCTTGTCTGCTTGTATTTCATTTCCGCCGCTTAAGAGGGACAGTCTCTCCCTATGTTTCTTTTTGTGTCGTTTTTGGCGTGCTTCCAGTAGGTAGGATTTGCATTCCATAAAGACGTTCGAGGTGAAAATAAAAGTTCGTCTTTAATAGTTGTCATTTGGGAGAGGTCCATAAATAATTTCTGTAAGAGTTCTACGTTTGTTTTATAACAAATGAGTCTATTTAAGTGAAAATCTTAAACTCTGTTTCATATTTGCACTCTCATTTTGTTTTCCGCTCATGATTAGGTATAACCCCGATTTTCGCGTCTGACTGAAAAGTTCCAGCAAATTGCGCAACTGGCGTTGGGGCTTCCACGACCGCAACTCCCATCACTGCATGTTTCATAACTTTTCATTTGAAAATGATGCCAGAGGGGCCGCCGAAACTATTTCGTTTTCAAATTAGCAAACGGTTTTCCCTTCGAAAATCTAGTTAATTAGCGCTCAACAACAAACAACTCGGGGAGGAACAACAACGCAGCATCATCGCTATCATCATCATCATCATCAGAGGCAAAGTCATCATCGTCTTTGGGAGCAGTCGCCGAACTTTTTCCGACGCGAAAATAGTTGAAAAACTGGGAATGCCACCCGCCCGTCCCGTCCCGTCCGGGACTTCCACGGGGCACCAAAAAGTATGCAATGCAAGAGAGCGCTCGTGAATTAAGCAATTAGCCAACTCGGAGCAGGGAGCAGCCGAAGAAAAAGGCAGGATAAAAGCGCCGAATTGCGAATTAGCCGGCATCACAGCTCCGCCTATATTGCAGCCAGAGTGTGACGTGGCCCCACCGCCTGCTAATTGACCAATATTCCCGTCTTCGCATCATCGCCGAATCGAATCGAATCGAATCGAATCCTGACATTGGTATCGGTATTGGTTTCGGCCCGGCATTGGCATGGTAATTGCAATCGCAGGAATTCCACTGCCGCTCCAAGGACGAGGAGCCAGTGCGGGGACAGGGCATAAATACGGCCAATAAATTGAATTTATTTCAGCCAGCTACCAATTCCAATTTTGAGCATTAGCTGCCCTTTCTTTCGGTCCTCTCAGCCAGAGTATGCTGATACTTTCGTTGGCATAATACTTTTATAGACCTAAAATATGTTTCGTATCAAAATCACCTTTAAACAAGATTTGAAATGTACTCTCTAGTTCTTAAAGTTTCCCCTGAGTTAATAATTTTGATCATTTTAGAACAGCTAAAACATATTAAAGGATCTTTAATCGTAATAATATTACAAGCAGCTCTCACAATATAAAATTCATAACTTTATTGATCCTTAGTCTTCTTATAGTGTATATGAGATTCGCCTTTTAGGCCAACGACTTCCCAGCTTCCCTTTTGTCGACTGCTTTTTGGCACATAGCTTATTGATTATTTTTACTAATTTATGTGCTAATAAAATTGTCAATTTGTATGCGTGCAGCGCCGTTTCGAATTGAGGCGAATTCCAGTGCTGCGAGTGCCTGCGATGTCCTGCAAGGGGGTGGTCTGAGGACAGGGGGGTGTGGCCCGGCTGACAGGACCATTAGACTTAAGTGTCTGCTGTTGGCCAGGGCAGCAGGGCTCCCCTCTCTCTCTCTTCGCTTCCACTCCATCTTTGGCCAACAACTGAGGGCATCCTGCCAAAGGCGCTCACAAACGACGCTGCAGGACATTTCTGGTAATGATTTTCCGTCGCGTTAGGGACCTGGCTTTGGCTTTAGTTTCAGATTTGCGCTGTGTCCGCGGACAAGGGGAATCTCAACCGTTCTGTCCCGGCCTTTGGACTGGCTTATTATGCCGCATTTGAGTTTAAATACGGCCGCAAGGATTTACCCGATTGCCTTGGGGCTATTGATAATCTTTTGCAGCGAGCGATTGGCTCAGTATTTATGCAAATGTTCTGGAGAATTATGGCAAGTCTGGGAATTGAATGAGCAATGAACTGGCTCTGCCTCCCCCTGAGAGAGACAAAGGATAAGGCTGAGGTAAGCTTGGAACGCAGGTTGCCACTTGGGAATATCGTATTTAATTCAATTTCAACGAAACTTTTAGCGCAGTTTAAGTAAACAATTTGTTTAATTATTTTGAGGCGAGTTTGCTAAAACATTTAGGATATATTTTTAAGTGTATTCTCAGTTATTGAATCTATACTCGCTGTGAAACTCTAAAAAGTAACTCTAAAAGTGCAAATAAAGAGATATCTTTACACAACTGATTAAAAGAAAACCGCTAATTTTGCCGGCTTTCATTGGCAAGAACCTCTCTGGCTTCAAGTTGGCAATTTCAAGTCGAAAACCCTGCCTACCTTCCTCTCCTCGGACATAAACAATATTTTCGCACATTTCCCCTAAGCACCCATTTCCACTTAGGAACCTTTCTGGCCCTCTCCAAAAGCAGCAAGGCTTTTACGGCATTCGGGCCATTCTCGACGCTAAAGGTGGGAAAATGGGTGGCAAAGATACCCCTTGACAGAGCCACTTGATGATGAAGACATTTTGCCAGCTAAAAAATCGTATTTACAACATAATTTACGCTTAAAGCGGAGAAGGAGACGTGGCGTGATGGAATGATGGCGGCGAAGGTGAAGCTGAAGGGATGCGGATCGCCCATTCAGAGTGCCGCCACTCAAGTGCCACTTTGCCATAGTTGTCCCAGGCTCCACTCCGGCAGAAATAGCACAATTTTATGGCCTTTAATGGCAAACTTTTAGTGGTCAATGCAATGGCTGCCACAACAACATAGAGGCTACCGCCAAGAAAGAGCAAGCTGACCCGGCAAAATGACGGACAAACTCCGACGCCGAGTTTCCGACTCCGACTCCGGCATGTTAAATTATGTAAAAATATAATATTCTTGAACAAGGCTGGCCAAGGAAGTGGCGGCTGGGATGGTGAAAATTGTATTACACGGAGTCAAGCCGAGTTCTGCACTCGCTGCTGTTTTCCGCCTTTCAGCCTTTTGATGTCGTTGCGCGAAAATTGAATAAAAATAAAATTGTAATGCGTTTTCGCAGCGGTGGGCGGGCGGTGAGTTTGCGGTTGAGAGCTGAATGAGATGGAAATTAAAGGAAATTTTGTAAATTAATGAGATGTTAAGCGAGTGCCGCAGACGCACAAATTTGACGTAATTAAAAGCGGGTTTCATCTCATCCAGAAGTAGACATGGGTTGGCGTGTAAGCGAATATTAATTTACTGTAACACATCAGACATATTTCTCGTGTTTTTGATATAGAAAATAAATACTTTATTACACATTTCTTTACTTTATACACAATTTATTATTTAGTTGTTTATCTAAAATCTCATTGGTCCTGGTAAACATACAGATGAATAATTCCCTTTGCTCACTTTTGATATAAATAGAAACATAAATTATTTGCAAATGTTAATCGTAGTTAAAGGTTCTTCTAGCTCACTTTCCTAATTGAATTATCTTTGTTAATATTTATTATTTAAGAACCAACTCTCACTTTTACTAAAATTCATCTGTTACTCTTAACTCCAAGTCTCGTCAAGCATCTCAGTTGAGACAGAAAATCCATTAACGGACCTCATTAGCAAACATGTAAATGTGGCCTATTACTCATCTGAGACGAAATTAATTTATTGCTTGCCAAACAGAGGCTGCTAATGTTTACTTTCGATCTGCTTGCATTATGCATTACAAATCTGCTAATATATTTGCTGAAATATTAACCGATATCGGGGGCCGAGAGCAGCTGGACACACTCTCTCCCGCCCTGTTGACTCGGCGGCCCACACGGAATCCGGCTAATTGTGCCCGAGTTTAGTGCGGGCCAAGCTGACCCCAAATCGCAGCCCAGATATCCACATCCAGATACAACCAATTTCGTAACGCACAAAAATTGCCCAATGTCCTGCGATGAGGAGGAGGTGGAGGCAGAGGAGGCGGAGTGGTCCTGCCACTCAAAGCCAGTCGAATGTGGAACACATGGCGGCCGGGCCGGGGCCCTATTGCTTTTAGTCGAAGCTCGCTGGCTGCTTGTTTATTTGTTTGTTTGACTGATTTGCCGTTGTTTATTTTGATTTCCGGCTCAAATGCTCAGCACTTGGCAGCGGGTGTCCTTGTCGATTTCTACATTGATTGTGTTGTCCCAGCAGGAGTTCGATTTCCTCCTCGGAGCGTGTGTTTGTGCAGCAGCAGATTAGTGTTGACAAACAGGCAAATGGCAAGTGGCAAAGGTGATGGCCTCCTGCTCCATCGAGCCCGGGTAATCCCATAAACACCTCCCCAACTGGAGCCATTTCCGGTGAAAAGGGGACGGGGACAGGCACCCTTTGTGTGTCTCTCTACCGCTCTGGGAGCATCAAAGGGAATCAGGTCCTGCCGGTGGAAATGGCATTTCGATTGGCCTCGATAAAGAGTTTACTGCGCTTTTTTGCCCCGACTTTGGCCCGATGGCTTCGGCCGGCACTATTATTTTGCATAAAAAATGCATTAATATGAAATTGATGTATTTGTTCTGTCATATTTTTTCGCGACGCGGTCCTTGTTAATGTGTCACAGAGTCGTAATTCGCGTTTTACTGTTTAACATCAACTGAGCTCGGCTCAGACACGGAATAACTTTTAGTTGTTCGGTAAAAAATGTTTAATATTTCATATTTACGACGACGCTGTTTTTTCACGGCGCCTCGTAAACTGCGTAATGCCGTCGAATTTATGTTGATAATTTCAATGCAAGTGATTAATTCCTGGCAAAGCAGCTTACACTGACCGGAATCAATGGGAATCGCTTGAATAGATTAGCCTAATGAGTTGAGATTAAAATGGATTTTAGCTATTAAGCATTTACGAAGTCCCATAAAACATCAACAATTAAAAAGTAATGAATATTTATGAATAATAAGCGCGACAAGAATCAATGGAATTAGATGTTGCCCGATTAAACATGAATTTGTACTGTTTTTTGCTTACATTTATTTTATTTTTACAACAAATGAGCTTGAAAAGAACTGTATTTGATCATGTTTTCTATAATTTATATGCTAATATGAAGAGATATATATGTTTAATAGTAGGTTTGCCTTCTGCTAAAGTTAAACTTCTCCAGCAAACAGTAAAAAGCAAATGAAAATAAAGTGTAATCATTTCACTCGGACTCCGTTCTCCGCTTGCATTTCTGCGGGGTTTCTGTGTAAAGGCGAAGCCAGTCGCAGTCGCAGACTCATAAAATGTTAATTCAGCTGAAATTATATTGCAGGCTGCTGCATTTTTGGGATTGACTCTAGATACACATTTGTGTGAGCAGCAGTCTTGTCCGCAAGCGGAGTGCGGAGTTTCATTGGGGCTGCAAATGAAAAAGTAATTACAAGCAATTATAAAACGTCTATTTCACACATGCGCCAGCACCCCATTCCGTCTGCAAAAAATAAATATATATATATATAAGTGAACCGAGAATTATCGCAAACTTTTGCTCACCAAACTTTTGCAAGCAATTAAATATATTTGTCACTTCAAAATGGCTGACAAGCCAGGACCTCGCCGAAACCGCAGCAGGATCGAGATCGAGAGTTGTTGCCGAGCGGAGGGGTTGTCAAACATTAAACTCTGCAACATCTCTGAGGCGCCGCCCAGGGCTCCCGCTCCACTCGGCAAATGCAAAGAACCCTCAACCTTAACGTAAAGTTGCCCAGTAACTGGCACTCGTGACAAGTTCTGGCAAAGTTTTCTTTTCGCCGCCCTGTTGTGCAGCAGTTAACTGCAGTGGTGAAAATTTATAAAGTTTTAATCATGTGGAGCATTAGCAACTCTTTCCGAGCTCTGTGCGTGCATCAATCAAGATGTTCTGGGAAAAAGAACCTCATACCGATCATTATAGCGAATCTTTTCGGTTTGTTGTAGCTGATATTTAAATTTTAGGAAATATTTAATATTTCCTACATTTCTTATAGAAATTTTAATAGAAGTGTGACCATACAGTCAGAAATGAGGCTAAAAATTATGTCATTCTGAATAACTCGTATATAAATAGGACATACAAAATGAGTTTTGATAACTTAAAAAGGTTAACAATATCAGATTCAGAAAGAGAAGAGCATTTACCAAGTGAAACATTCACATTAGGTGAAAAGAAAAGTGTGCCCTTGCCCCACAAAATGTGGCTAAAAACAGGACATTTTGATTTTTTTGTTTAATCAAGAGATCTATGAAATCCTCTAAAGATCATTAAATAGAATTCTTAAAACATATTTAATTATGTTTATTTCTATAAGGATTATATATTCTAATTATGCAAAGAGAAGAAAACCTAGAGTTTACTCTTCTCCTCTTCAAGATTATCAGAAGCAATCGAAGCTACCATTTATCATATGAAGTTCGTAACCAAACTTTAGTTAGTAAATGGCAGTAGATGGTCCCGAAAACATAGATGGAGCAGAAACCATGGCCAGGCCCCCACAATGCTTCTCATTTTTCCCAGCTCCATTAGGGGCACTTCGGTCGGCGAGGGAAACCAGAAGGGACACTCTGGATGCAGCCAAGCGGAATCAATTAATCTTTACTCGCAAACATTTGCCAGTGGCCCCAGTAGCCGAAAAAACAACGCCGGCATGCTGACATCTAAGGAGTCCCGGGTCAGAGTCCTGCTCCGAGTCCTGCTCCGAGTACGGCTCCGAAAATGTGTATCCTGGTGGAGTGGCCGAGCTCCTCCGATGCTGAGTGAAACGTTTCAAGAAACTGCAGCTTGCAGCCATGAAAAATGATAAATTTCACTTTGTCCCGCCAGTCCCTATGCCCCCGCCCCACCCGACAGCCCGTCCTGGGCCCTGCCTGTCCGATGCTATTTTATTATTTATCAAGCTTATTACGAAAGCAGCAGCGTCCTCCTGGGAGAGCGTATCCTTCAGCTGCAACTGTGCAACACTTTGGGAGCGCTGCACTGGGCGGGGATTGCCGCTCGGTTTGATATTGAAAAATTATTGCTTTTTATGAAATAGTGCCATAAATTATTCGTAATACATTAACAATTATTTAGTAGTTGTTTGCCTTTCCGCCACTGGCCGGCGTCTACTCAAATGTGTGATATATGGCCCGTACTTACTCAGGCGAGTCTCGACACACAGGAGTGGAAATTAATTTAATTTTGCAATCAATTACCTAAAAAGAGAATTAAGAGAGAAGACGAAATATTAGTAATGCGAAAAATATATAGGGAATACTATCTAAATATATTTATATAATAAGTAATATTTCAAGGAATCTCAATGGGAATTTGGAGAACGTTGAGAATGCTGAATTTAATTTAAAGCACTTGAAAGAGTTCCCTGTCCACAGTCAACGATTTGTTCGCAAAAATGACTAAAATTTATTTATTTATAATTCTCTTGCCTCATTTTTGGCACAATCACCCATTAAGAAGCGCTCACAACTTATTTTGAGCCCAACTACTTCACTGGAGAGCACCCACAACAGTTTGCAATAAGCCGGAGATTAATCTTGAGCCAGACTTTATGTCACATTATGCTTCCCCTTTTTGGCATATTTACATCGACAAGGGAAGCCATCAGGCGAGTAAACACCTCGGGAGCGGAGTCTCCTGCCAAGGACACTTTTATTGATTTATCACGTCTGGCGTGAGTTATAATTGGATGCCACGGCAGGATGTGGGAGCTGACGGGGCATCCAGATCCTTTCCCTGTCAAATGCGAAGTCGGGCCGATGCCGGAGCCGGAGCCGGTGACGTCTCCTGGGCAGATTTATGGCATCTTTTACGAGTGCCGCTCGCCGCCTTTACGATGCCACCACGGCTCCTTAAAGCCTTTCGGGTGGTGCAAATTGTGTGATTAGCTGCTGAAAGTGTAATTAAATTTCTGAGGCGGCACTTTGAGCCAAGTGATTTGTTTGTGAAGCGCCGCATAAGATTGTTTAAATTTATTAATTATGTGTAATTAATTAGCGGGCAAAAGTCGGTGTGAGAGAAGCGTTTTGTCACAGCTATTCGAACTTAGAGTGGCTTAACTTTTAATGATTCTGTGGGTGTTAAGGTGGGGTAATTATTATTCGATATTACTTGACATTTTTTTGCATAAATTTGGTTACCAATTTAACAAACTCACAACCATTTAAACTCCCAACTTGAAACTCCGCAAAACCATTCCGAAATTGACAAAATATACACACATTTTAGGTGGCTAAATTTACATTGTCCACATCCCGATATATTTATATTGCCGCGCGATCCAGAGGGGCTGTCGAAACACAACATGGACCCTGCACATGGCGTGATAAAATATTTTAGGCAAACGATTTTTAATCATTCGTTGGCACCTGAAGAAAAACAAACACAACGCCAAATGTACCGGCAGCTCTTGAATTTTCGGCCAGCCGGCAATGTTTGTCCAGTGTCTGCGGTGAAATTGTTATCAAAATACAAACAAATGCTGCTGAATGCAATTAAAGGGAGTTGAACTTCCGCCTGCACATGCACTGCCAGGTTCCAATATGGGGAAATGGGGCCGTTTACAAGAAGTTCCCCACTTGTCAGCCGGTACTCGATGGGATCAGGAACGCAGATAGTGGCTGTAAGGGGGAAGACCAGGACCATTACTCGTGGTATAACACACATTTTCCCGGCCGGGGGAGCCCTCTGTCGGTAATGGCCTGCCCCTCAGCCATCCGTGGCCGATAGGCGGAAGCATTCCGCCTCCTCCCTGGCTTCCTAGCCGCCACATATGCTTATAATGGCCTTTTGCAACTGCCACACAACGGCAACTAGCAACTACCGACCAGCTAGCACCACGAGTCCTCACTGATGTCGAGTCGTCATTGTTGTCGCTGAGGCATTCTACGACTCGGTATAGAGTCAGTCGGTGAGGAATCTCACTTGGACTTGGCTACAGGCTACAAACTTTATAGAAAACCTTTAATCCAGCCTAAAATCTGTGACACCCAGGCTTAACTCTTTACTATAAACTATCTACAATATTTTGTTAATTTATTAAAATATACTTGATAAAACACAGAGTTAAAGTCATTTAAGGATGCCGCCACAAGGCAGTGAGTTTCAAAAATCAAAACAACAGTTTTAAGAAAGGGTATCTAGAAATATCCTTAAAAATCCTTGCTTTTATCCGGCTATCCTCTGTATTCATCTCCTTGACTCCTTCCCCCTTTTTCGCATTCTCTATTGTCATTTATGCTGCTGCTGTTTGTCGCTGTCGTGCCCGTGGCTCGTGTCCTTTAATTGTGCCTTTTGCAGCAAATGTTGTTAACACACACACTCGCACACACTCATTACTTGGCCCACAAGCGGAAGTCAATGACTTGGGGCGGCGAACGCAGAGCGGTTAAAATATAAATGGAGACGTTGCCACTAGCTTTGGCAAGGACCTACATGGTCCTCAATTGCTGCGGATAATGCGACCTTTGGCACGCGCGAAGGCGCTAAGGGATGTGGCCGGGATATTAAGTCATTTCGTTTTATTAGTTACATCGCACCGGGCACCCGGGCTGGCTGGGGTTAAGCATATGGGTTAATTGCATAAATTAAAGCCGAAAGAAGCGGCCATTTAAATTATTGCCCACCACGTGTCGGTGAGTCGAGAAAGAGGGAATAACAGGACGTACAGGACGAGGGCGGCGAGCATAAATCATTGTTGGCATTTTTAAATTGGCTTTCTGGGCCGGCACATTCCGGTGCTGCCGCTGTTGCCGCTGTTGCTGCTGGTCAGGATTAAGGCCAGCCCGAAGAAGCTCCCAGAGCAGTCTGGCCGCAACCAACAGGAGAGCCGGACCGGAGATGGAGGCCAGCCGTGGAGGCCAAGGCGAGGCGAACGGAAATTTAACAAAAATTGAGTCAATTTGAATAAGCTATGGAAAAAAGGGAGGACTGCAGCAAAAAGTACAGGCGAACCGGCGAGACGAATGGAAAAACATAATAACAATGAAAGCAAAATACAAAGCCAGCGGAGCCAAACTGGAAAAATCCCAAAGAAAACGAACAACGCAATGTGAAATGGGAAAGTTGGGGCAAAGTGAAAAATAAATTTACGACCACAATACCTGAGCATTCGGTTGTAGAGTTCGCGTTGAAGTGAGACCAGAGTTGAGGGTCTTTAGGGATAATGAGTTGAAAAGCAAGGAATTGCCATATTATATCCTTGCAGGGAAAATATAGTTATTATATAAATTGGATCACTATATGGGTTAGCTGACATAGGAACAATTGGGGAAATTAACAAATAATAGCAAATTGTAATAGAAAAAAGTCATATTTCGACGTTTTTTTGTATATTTTCATATATATCATATAAGGTTTACCTTGAAATTTGATCTTTTTTACGATTCGATAATTAAATCCGAAAAACTTTCTTAATACCCGAAACCTACCCGATGCGTTGCTATCACAATTAATTTTTGTATCTGCAAAAAAATCTAGTTCTGTTTAACTCTTCTGCGTTCGATTGGATAAACGAAGTGCCCATTTCAATTAAATAGGCGAGTTAAAAACCTCTTTTTACTGTTAAAACAAAATTGCATCTTCATCAATGTCAATTAAATTTGCTTTACTTTCGATGTCTGTTAAGAACTAAAATATATTTTTTAAATAAACCAACTTGAAGCCATCCGAAGGAGACTAACATTACGTGTCACTAGTTCATAAGCATAAACCGCCATTAGATTCATTCAAAGTATCTTGTATCTTGGTGCAACCGGATTCAATATGAATCACAATCAACTGTCAGTTGATCGAATCAGCATCTCACTGTCCTGTCACGCGGAAGGACACCCCGGGAGTTCGTGTAGCGAGTCAAGTTCGCCATGTTAAATCGAAATAAGTTTTCAGCAACATTTCGACAAGTTTGCCAAACACTCGAAGGCGTCAGCACGCACACATAGCCCGGCCACGCAATTGCTGTCAATTTTAGCGCGGAAAGCGCGGAGTATGCAACATAGAAATATGATTGGGGGGCCGGGAAAAGTTTTCCGGGGGCGGAAAAGTCTCGGACAGCCACGTCCTTCGGACCCAATTTCGATGCGAATCGCTCCAGTCAACTGCCACGCCAGGACGACGTTGTTGAGCTGTCTAATGCATTGATTGATGAGCATGTCATGAACTCGTGACATTGATAGTTATAAATTATTATTATTTCGACATTGTACGCTTGCCGGGAGCCGAGTGCAGAAACTTTTTCTCCCTCCGGAGCTTTCTTCCCTCCGTTCGGAGGACATAAACATTTGACAACTAATTGACATTTAAAGTGCGCCCAGGAGCGAAGGAGCCGCATACAAATGAAACTCGTTCGAGTGATGAATCATCTGGCATCTCGATAACATGTCAACTAAGATATAATGATCTTTAATTATTTTGTGACTATCTTTATACTAAAGAAGGATATTTTTGTGCAGAAAATGCTTATTATTCTTTTCAAATAAATAAGATAAATAAATATATATCTATACGAAACCAAAATTATCTAGCAACCTTTGCTTCAAGCTTCACTTTAAAGTATTAATGACCAAACACATTTTCCATTTTGTGTTTGTTTACCATTCGCATCGCATTGGCATTGTTTTTGCCGCTGTTTATCATTTTGGCATCTTCATCGCTGTCATTAGGCTCCCATTATGCTGCCCACCTGCTAGTTTCAGGACTCGCCGAGCTCCCGGGTTACCGGGCTGCCGCGCCTGTTGCCCGCTGGCGACCCGCCCACCTGCCGTTTTATAAATGTTTCAAAAACACACCGAGCCAGCGAAACGAAAGCAAACACTACATAGTCATGGTGCCAAGAAGAAAAAAGCATTTATAAAAGGGAGGAATTTGATAAATGCTTCTTGCGGGCTTATTTAATGTGCGCCAAGTGCGTTCATTGTGAGAAATCATAAAAAAAATATGGAGAAAGCGAAATTCAAGAAGGACGATTGCGGGCGGGACTTGCCAATTTTTTATTAAAGTCCCTTGGACTCCTTTGTGAAAGTTGGCCAAAGTGAATGTACCGTCGATTTTTTAAGTGAATGTAATGCGGCAAAGCCGGGCCTCTCTAACACCGAGTTGAGTTATTGAAAAAGTTACGAAATATTTACGAGGCGATTCGTCTATTGTGCCTTGAAAAGTTTCTTAGGCTCTTAAGCTTTTTATAGTATATTTGTCATTGAAATATTTAAATTTAATTAAACGGATAACGAATGTCTCCTCGCTAATCGATAAAATCATTCCACTTTAAGTGCGTTTAAGAGCAAGCAAGTGTGCGATTAAAGCCCATTTCGGGTCTGCCTTAAAGCTGGTGAAAACACTTGCACACGGCACCGAATGAAATTAGCATTATTCAAAATATTTCCACAGCTATGAATATGCAATGGGAGATCCACGGAGCACGTTCTATGGCTTTGTTCGACACCGCCGTCCGCAGCCCAGGCATCAATTCTCGGAAGCGGAGTGTGCAACACATAAATACGTGTATATACTATATATTAATTTCCATGCGTCATGTTGGCCACGGCACATGACGTCACGCTAATGATGATGCCACCGATGATGATGATGATGATGATGCTGATGCTGCCAACAACAATTCCAGCGGGAGCCTTTACTTGGGTCTGCGCCGAGTTTCAGCAGAAAGTTCCCGCATATTCATCAGGAATCAGCATAAATAAATATATATCCTCTGCGCGGCGGAGTCCCACTCATATTTATATTTAATTTTTATTGCATTATTTTGCTTCTCCTTCAGAGGATTGCCCCCACCGATGTGTGCAACTATTTCAGCTGATTTGAGCGAAAACTTTTTTATAATTCCAACAGCGGCTATGAGCTGATTTTTATGGCTTTTGATGCGAGATGGAGATCGAGATTGATACACGATGTTGTTTTTCGCTCTGACTCATGTTATGGGATGTGAATTTCGAATCAGAGGAGAGCTTGTACTTGCCATAAATCCATTTATTTGATAATAATAATTCTGGTATTTGCGAATAAAATAAAGCATACACATTTTAATAATGTCTTAAATAATTTAAAGTTCAGCAAAAAGAAAAAGTCTGAATTAAATGCAGGAATATTTAAAGCTGCTTTAAGTTAAAAATTTTTGGTATTCAATAATCCTATAACCTCTCCTTAATCTATTAAAAACACTCTGCCTGGCAGGACGAGAGCCTTGTTTACTCGCGTTTACCGGACACAATAATTATTTTTAATTGTAGGCAAAAATATTTGCGCATTCGTAATTGGCAGTTCTGCACAACAAACAGAACGCCATAGCAATTGCATTGTGCTCTCTGTAATTTGCGTCCTTTCATTAAATCCACCTCCTCTCGCAATATATATGTATTTTTCACTTGGGCTTTTTTATTGGGTTTTGTTTCGTCCAGCCTCGCCATGCCCCCATTGTCTGGCCACATTAGCACTTGGACCAGTGAACTACCCAACAACGAGAATAAAACATTTCACTTCCTGTACGGAAACTTTATGAAAATAAATCTGAGAAAAAATATATATATATGTATATAAACAAAAGAGAGGCGTCGAGAAACGCTGCGGACGGGAGGAAGTGCTCGTAGGTGTTGGCTTAAAGTTGGAGCTCGGCTTGCGGGATTCCTTGATGACGCATTCAACAGCTTGGAAGTAATAGACCCTAACAAACAGGGCAAACAAAGAGCCGCCTCCCCGAAGGAAGGGCGCTGCCCTTACAAAAATACTAAAGGGAAGCCCAGAAAACTCAACAGAAAGGCGTCTGGAAATTTAAGTGAGAACAGGGAACTTTTTGCAAGCCAGTTTCTATACAAGGATACACAAGGAAGGACTACTTGGACCGTGTGATGTGCGACACTCCTCCTCCGAGAAATGAAAGCAATTGTCCCATGTCTACAGGAATTAGATGTCTAGAGACTTTTGGTATTAAATTTAATGAACACAAAAGTATTTAAAGAGACTGTACAACTTCATAATTATTAAATTATTAATTATATTGCTAAATATTGCTTAAAAATTATGCAAATATTTGTTTTTCCTAAGCACCGTTGATTCTAAGACTTCTAAAGTTTGAACTATTTAATATGCTCACTGGCAGCCACACATTTTAAATCAATTACGAAAATGCTATGCTCAATCTTTCAATCAATCAATTTGAATTGGTTCGTGGGTCGTTCTTTTCTCATTCACTTAATATTGAATGCCATCAATAACAATAATTTTCATAAATATGATAAGACGTAAATCACAAAGTAGCAGGCGCCACAAAGTGCCCGGCCAAGGGTCCCGAATCTGGTCCTGTCGCCCGGGGATCTACAGCTCCCCGACTCTCTGAAATTTTGTGGGGTCTGTCAGCACAGAGAAAAACAATTATGGATACATTTTTGGGTATTTGGAATAGATTCTTAATATTTTTGTTGTATGAAAACGTGATAGAGCAGGTGGCAAGCGTTAAAACTCTGTCCGAATCGTTAATAGATTTTCTGAATGAAAATCGCTCTTATAAAAATGATCTTATAATCAAAGCCTCAGTTTTCCATTGATTTTTCAGGTATGTTTATATTTAAGACTGGTCTTTTTTTACAAAAATCCTTTTCGAGGCAAATTTTCTTTCCGTGTTTGAGTGGTTCTCACCGATTGTCTGCAATGTCACTTGGTCATGCGAGGCACGCGCTCCTCTGGAAAGGACAACAACAGCGGGAGAAGAGCAAAACAGCAACACAAAAAGCAAAGCAAAAAAAAGAGTAGCTAAGCAGGACCTCGGCCCCTCTGGGGGAGGTGGTGTTCGCAGGACGCGGAAGGACGCGACAACGTCACGCGGCGTTGTCATGGCGCAATAAAAATAAAAATCTAATTAGTATGCCGTTGACAGTTTAATCGTGATTACGCTGGCAAAAATGTCAGCTAAGCGGGGGCCGGTGGGTGGCACCGGGTGGTGTTTCAGTGGTGGTGGTTCAGTGGTGGTGGTGGCGGGGAAAAGCGTCAACATCAACATGCCAACAGTTGATTCCTGGCGTTCTCTTCTTTTTCCTGCTCCTGGACGTTGAGCCCGGCATTTCCGGCAGCCGCCACATGCATCGCGTGCGTGTCACAACAACAAGTGTGCTGCCAGTGTGTGTGGGCATGGAACATGTGGGTGTGCTGTGTGTATCGGAGGGTGTGTGTGTGTTATGGTGGGTGTTCGTGCTTTGGGCGGGTGTCAAGAGTTTAGTACTGAAAATCGTTCAACGGTTTGTTGGCGGTTTCTAAAACGCAAAGTCTAAAAATATCAGCAGTAATAGGGAGTAGCAGGCGAGACTCTAGAGGAACTGCTAGAAACGAGGCTGGAGTTGAAGGGTAAGAAGCTTAAAAAACATAACTTTTTATTAATAACAGTATTAAAATAGTGAAGACCTAATTTAGAATGAAATCTTAAAGCTTTAAGACACCGTTTAAACTGATTTAAAATCAATGACAATTTTTCTATCCCCCATTGTAATAGTAAGTTTTTCTATTAAGAATATAATAAAATCAAAATTTTGACATGGAATGGATTTATTTTTGGAACCACAGCACAGTGCTATTTCTGGTCTGCCTCCCAGACACATTCTCCCATCGAAAGCTGGCCCCGATGTTGGCCATTGAAATGCGTGTCTAGTGAAGGATCCGCGCGACGTGATGTGAATTTTTTAGCAGGTCCTGTGGCCGCTTGCCTTTGTTTCAGTGCCAGTACGAGTGGGTTGTGCCCAGGAATATCTGAAATATGACTAACTTGGCCCAGACTGGCGATGCTTTCGGAGCCGAGCGGAGAACAGTCACTTGGCCAAATGCCAGCCAGGAGTCAGGGGTCGCGGCAGGCTGGTCCGAATTAAAATTGGACCTAGACCGGAAACGGAAGTCACTGTGATGAATTTCCCGGCCTTGCATTTAAGGGACCTTCAAGTTCGGCTGACAGCGCTGCTCGAATTTTTTCAGATTTTAATATAAAACGATGGGGATTTATGAGCGCCTCTTTTACAACTTTATTATGGCCCAAATCTCTCACAATGAACGAGCGCTCAAAGTGCCGGGAGGGAGGGAGGGAGGGGCAGGGAAATATGAAATAAAATTAAAGCTGCCGGAAATGCAGACAAAGCGACAACTCATTGCAGCAGCTATTTTGCCCGGAGTGTCAGACGAAGACGGCGG
Organism: Drosophila punjabiensis; assembly: GCA_008042585.1. Taxonomy (NCBI): domain Eukaryota; kingdom Metazoa; phylum Arthropoda; class Insecta; order Diptera; family Drosophilidae; genus Drosophila; species Drosophila punjabiensis. The sequence goes on along the minus strand of VNJR01006228.1, from coordinate 152,524 downwards.
CAGCGGGAATATGGGAAAAGTCGGAAAACTGAAATGAAATCCGAGTCATATTGCACTTGGGGGGAGAGAGCGGCGAAGTGACAAACAAACAGTCATCGCACCAAGAGCGAAATATTAAAGAAAAATGTGCTAAAATATTAATAAAAAGCGTTTTTGCAAAAGAAAAGTGGACCCAACGTTCGACGGAGAGGCGGAGCCACGCGGAGCCAGCCGGCTTTTGCAATATTACGAAAGTGATGCCCAAAGGATCGGGAATTAAATAAGGCATCCGACTGTTCACAGCGAAAGCCAACTTGTCAAGGAAGATTGACCGGACATAAGAGCCAAAGCCGGAGACATAATAGGACTGACAACCAGCAGGTGTAACAGCCCAGCGTTGTGTCATTGCAGATCTGAATGGAACAAAGCCGCCTCGGAACAATGCGTCCTGTCCATGGAATCTGGCTTCAGATATATTGGAAGTCGTGCTAAGCCGAATGGTATTTCATTAAAACTTTAGGGGTTTGAAAAGGAGTCATTCGATACTTTGTTTTAGTTCCTTATTTTAAACTAATAACACTATCTATAATATTTCTAGAATTTTATTCCTTTTCCAATGCCCCTGAAACACACATATTTTTTGAGCTACTGTTCCGGTTCGTTCTGTGCTACTCGTTGCGGTTTAATGCGATTTGTCGAGGCATTTCCCGAGTGACAGACAAATGGGAGAAAAACAAGGACATGTCCGGAGTTGAAACGTTTTCACAAATGGAAACCGCAACATAATTGAACCGCAAATGATGCGGATGGTGCAGTCAACCTGAGGGCGAGTGGGTGGAAAACTGATTTGTGCAGTTTGCAACCGTGCATAATTCTCGGTTAATATTTCAGGCCAGTTGTAAGAGTTGTGGTCGAACCGAAGTTAGGGAATGTAGAATCCTTAAACAGGTGACAAAACTGGGCTTTCGTTTTCAACACACTCACCTGGCAGGCTGGCTAGGTAAACGGCCGTGATGAGGAAGAGTCTTCGCAGTTTAAACGCTGGCTTCTGCATGTTGCTGGTTGACCTTTTGCCCGCAAATGTTATTGTTTATTGATAAATCAGTTAATGTTTTATATCGCACTGCGTCCCGCGAACGATTTAAAGTCATATATGTATGAGCAATATCCGCTGGCCAGACCGCAGAAATCAATTTTTACATTCGCTAACTCGTTGTGTCATCCTTTGTTTTGTGCGCTCAGCATGTGCAATTTCCTCTTTTTTTCGTCCCCTGATTGCTTTTACTTTTTTCTCTATTTTGCGGTCGCATTTAATGCATTTTTCATTTTCCCTGGCCGGTGCCTTCTTCGGTTTACCAGTCAGCCACAATTAGCAATCTGCACAGTGAGTCGCATTGGTATTCGCTCTCGCTCCTCGGCGGCACCTTCGTGCACGTGGAATGTGAATGGGAATGTGAATGCGAATGGGAATGTGAATGTGAATGGGAATTGTGTAAATACGCTCGGGTTAGCTGCATTTCTCATTGAACTCGATTTGGCTATTTGCATTTTTCATATCCCCTCTGCCTCTTTTGCATATTCATTTCCTGTTTTACACAATTTTTCCACTTTGCTTCTATGTATTTTATATGATTTCACTCGGCTCCCGCTGGGGACTGGAACAATGTTGCTGGCAGATGATTGAACTAGAGTCCGTTTCCGATTTAGCCTGAAAAATGGATGAGTGGAGAGGGTAATAGGATTAGACTTAGTTGTGAGTCGACGTATTTTTTTTTAAATATAAACCATACATCACAAAATATTGTATTTTTATTTGTTTAATTTTTGTAGTACTTATACAGAGATTATTGAATTAGTAATTTGAATTCGGGCAAGTTGAGTTTTTAGGCTCAAAACAAGGTCTATCTATGGTAGTAAAGCCACAAACAATCAGTAAAAAAATATCATTAAAATTTTATTAAATTGCTAATGAAACTAAAAACAAAAGCTTTCCATTATAAATGTGTTTTTATTAATTTTTAAAGTGAAGCATTCGCGTAACATCGTAGCGCGTTACGCATCTTATTGATTAAATTATCTCAAGACACTTTATAAATCACAAAACCAAAACCATTGCTTTAATTTTATAAAATCCATTCGCTCCTTAGCGGACTCTTATCCGGTTTCGTGTGACACTTTCTTGTCTTGACAACCCCAATCATCATGAATCCAACATCCCCGCCAGGATTTAGTGCCTTCAGCTCAGGGGAAATCCCACGGGTCTAAATCATTGACGGACGCTTTAAGCAGCATCGGATTCGGGGGCCTGGCGAGGCGGGAAAACAAAACACGGGCTCAGTGCATTTTCCAACTGATTTGAAAATCCAAATGTTGCCCATTAGCAAACCAAATACGTACAGCCACGCCGCAGAAGGGCGGCGACTTTGGCGGTAAGGGAAAGCCGCCCGGTTTTACATGGGAAATTGGCAAAAGCCAAGCCATGAAATTGTACAACACGATTTTCACATTTCGTACATGACACCATTTCGCAGAGACTGCCACTGCCACTGGCGGGGACAGTGGCGCACATGTGGGTAAGGCGCCGCCTACTTGACATGCCCTGCGTGCCTGGCGAAAATTCACTTATGGAAATCGAAGATTTTCTTCTTCCAGCCAGTAAGAGGAGCCAGCGCCAGCGACGTTACGAAAACTAAACTGATATGAAGTATCAGTATTCGGTATTCAATGTAAATCCTTTAAGCCGCAAATGCGCTCGAAAGGAGCCCCGGCCGCGGATCCTTCACCCTTCACCCACTGACAGCTTGACTGCCGCTCTGATTGGAGTGGAGGAGCTGCGAAGAGCGACCTGGATCAGCTCACGGAGTGGGTTTCGGTCCCGTCAAGTCGTCGATATGTGTGCCAAGTGGTGGGTCGAAGGGAGCTCTTAGTGAGAACAGAAGCGAGAGCTGTGTGCAAATACCAGAATCAAGTAAGCCCAATATTGCCGGCTGACTGAGGAGTATTTGCAAGTAGACATCGATTCTGGGTCAAATCTGTGTTGAGTCTCTTGCAACTCTATATATTTTTGAATATTCTGTAGTAATATTTTGTAGTGCTGTCAAACAGAATAGAATCTCAATCCCAGCACACTGCACACGCCATGTCCAGTACTACATTCACTTCGGTGTGGTTTAGGGCGACGGACTCCAATGACACGGGAAATCTGATACCAACACCTGAGAGCTCTACCGACTGCAGCTCAGAACGAAGCGGTCGCTTGCACCACCTCCTGCTGGACTACAAGCAGTTCCTGGCCGCTAGGACTATACAACGCTACGTGCGTGGCTGGCTTTTCAGATGCATTTTCCACAGGAAGAACCAGGCCGCAACCATTATTTCCAGTTACTGGCGCGGCTATTCGGTGCGGAGCAAACGATTCGCCATAATCGAGGCCGAGCTGCAGAAGCGCACGATGATGCACTACGACAACGCGGCCATCAAGCTCCAGGCCCTCTTCAGGGGCTGGCAAACCCGGATATTCACCCAGAACTTTGAGGGCATGACAGATCTCCGGACGCAGTACAGCGAGGACATTCTCTGCACGCTGGCCAAATGGCTCCGAAAAATGCGCAAGGACCACTGGCTGCCAGGGATCTACAGCTTACGAGTACCTCAGTACGTGCTTTCAGGACTTGGGAAACATCTATCTAAATTCTGTGATTTCAAATCTCTCTTCCAGCTTACTGACCAAGATCGAGAGACTGTCCCTCACCTTTGGCTACCGTTTCCACAACGGATTCATGCGGTCGGCTCTTGCAGAGCAGCGAGCCTTGCTGGCGAGACGACGCTTGGAATTCCGGAAGGCCCTGTTCTGCTCACCAGCTCCCTTCCCGGGTCACAGCTCGCTGATGAGGGAAATACCAGAATATTGCGTAATTAAGAGGATTGGACCGCAGCAGCAGCGAGTATTCCTGATGTACGACAAGGCCACTCGCAATCCTCTTGTGAAAAAGGTCCATTCAAAGGTCAAGGCGCGTAAGTGTTGTGTGCACTGTTTGTGGCATAAAACATTATGTTATGTTATATCATTATTTACAGGACTCCGATATACCATTTCGGTGAATCGCGACATCGTTAAAGTACGTTTCTGCAGGGACTTAATGGGGCAAGGAGCTATTTTTGCTGCTCTCAAACACCCGAATATAAAGCGCTTTTCCGAAAAGGTCCGGCAATTTCATGCGGCTCTCCAGGAGACAGCCGCGGAGTAAAATTGCCACTGCAGGCCCAAGGTCCTCGAAAGCGATTGGTGCACTTAGGGTGGCCCAGTCCTGGACGACCATCGCATCGACGATCGGCCAGGACTTGGCCAGCCCATCTACACCAATCCGTGGATCTGAAATCTCATTCTTTTGGCTATTATTTGTTAAATTTTATGTTTTCACGGTACTCAGCAGATCAACTTGAGCAAATATATTATACATTTATTATAGATACTTGCATTATTAACAATTTGATCGTGTGGGTGCTCAAAAAACACTCTTTTACATCCAAAAGATAGAGATCCCTTTGGTGTACGGGACATTTATGTCTTGGGAATCCGCCGTACCTTTCCCAGCTTCCTCGTAGCTTTCGAAACTGGACTTCTTGGACAGCTCCGACCATTTCATTTTCCCATAGTCATCAGTCACAAAATTTCACAAATTCCTTGGCATAAAACAGATTTCGTCCCTCGACTGCGAACGAATAAAGCAGGGCGCTTCAACTTTTTTAATGCCAAGGCAACAAAAATTGAAGAAAAGCGGACTCTCGCCCGGGTGAGTCTGCGTTTTTAGCAGCTCACAATTTATTTGCAAACATTTATTATAGTTACTTTTGTTTTATTCGCTTTGAGTACTTCCCTCTTTCCTCCGAGGAGGGGTCACTTTTTATGCTGCATTGTTTTATGGTCGCATCGTGGTCGGTAACGAAATGCTCCGCCATAAAAAAAGCTGAAAAGCGGACGACCGAGGTTGATAAAGCCGAAGCGCCAGAAGGAGAACAGATGTGGAGGACCTCAACCTAGGAAACAAATTAGTTTAAAGATAAGTAGGTTACACAATTTCGTGCAGCACACTTTGTGGCATAAAGTGGCCGTCTTGATTAGTCCGTGGAGATGCTCGTCTCGGGGCTGCTGGCCAGGACGATTGCCAGGACGAGAGGGCAAACACAATCAGGCATCGGGCACAACAAGCAGCAGCAGACTGCACGTGAAAACGCTTAACAGCTGTCGATGGCAGGAGGACGGGTCCCAGGCCCAGGGCCAAGAGCACAAAGCGGGCTTTCGGGGGATCGGAGGGAGCCAGGATTCCGGCGGAGGGCTTTAAGGCATGCCGGAATGCGCCTCCGGCCAAGTGCACTGTAAATACCAAAGCAATTTTCACTGCAAAATTAACAAGCGCCAAACCGCAACACAAGCCCGAGGTGCTGAAGTGGATTGGCTGCAACCCAGAGAACCGAGCTGGCCAAGATGCCAGTGCTTACGTATATAGCCACATCTAAGTCGGGACTCTTCCCCGCCTCTCCCCCCCGCAAGGCCCTGTTTATTTGCCTTTTTGGCCATTTTCGTTTCGTTCGAATGTAATTAAGCTGTCGGGCAAAGAAAAAATCGAAGGTTTACGGTAACTTTATCTCTTTTCAGCTCTCGATTGGATCATCAATCTGGCAGAAAAAAAGACGGACTTCTTTACAGTTCCCTTTTGTGTTTTTGGAGAATCAACTTATTCCAGGTGTTGGCCAGGAATCTAAGAAGCAGAATTGATCAGAAATCGTCCTTAGAAGACTCTTTTTGCTTATTTACTTTCTCGGTTCGATTATATAAACTCATGTTCTCCTGCTTCATCCTTCAGTGCGAATGAGATACTTATGAGCAAAGTATTATTTTATAGTTGATAATTTGATATTTAATAGTCTCAAAACGAGTTTATGGATATGCTCTCGCATCGCTTAGCAATTTGCCGCAATGATCCCATCAGCCTCAACCGGAATTGCTTGGACTAATCATATACAACTTCTTAAGGACTCTAAGCATTCATTCACTTGAGCGTTTTGCTGCTCAACTGACCATTATGCGAAGGCACAAAGGGATTCCAATTAGAGGTCATCGCCAACCCTAAAACCCCAACCATTTCCTTAACCCCAATGTTAATTATGCAAAAAAATAAAGAGAAACGAGACCATGTGCGAAAACGACCAGAACTGAGAGAGAAGCTGAAAGGCGACCCAATTTGGTCATAAACTAACACCAAACTGCCGAACGCCTCCGATTGCTTGGGTCATCAAAATGTGTCAGGCCGGTCCATGCAAATTTCGGACTTAATCATGGGAAATTATATTGGGGAGCACCCTTTGACCCTGGCGCAAGGTCTCCCGTTTGTCAAATGGTCGGCACGGCACAACAGCTGTTCGCCGGAAAATAGTTTTCCCGCCCCCGTCATCCTGCCTTCGCTCGGCTTCCTTCGCTCATGGCTGTCAAATGAGATTAAAATAAGCTTTTCCGTCAATCGACATCGACTTGGAGAGTCCGGGGTCCCATCCCTTCCACATGACAATGCCAGACCCTCGGCACATATCCAGTCGTCGTTGTCGTTGTCGTCCTCCGCCCAGCATAATGGGCCAAGCGAATTTATAGCAATTGTGCACTAAAAGGGTTTTATCCACGCACAACAGCTTGACCAATAAAGCAACTAAGCGCATTTGTGCCCCACTTCACAAAGGCATCGTGCCTCATCTATAGGGTTCGGTTGGGGTTCGGGGAAGAGTCCTGAATCCATGAGCTTTGAGTGCCGGTTTATTGCCAAATTGAGTACTCGGCCGGGAGGGAGCGCGACAAAGCGCTCAGTGTACTGTGCCACATCGGGGGCAGAGTAGGGACTGCGGAGGGCGTTGTCAACAACAGCTGCACAATTGAGATAAACTTCAATTTTCGTAAATTGTTTAGTTTATTGAAAAATCTGCGACATGTGAAGACTCGAAGGGGTCTGACATGTGTGTGTGAGAGTCTCCCTCAGTCTGTGTGTGTGGCACATTAAGCGCTCTGAATTTTAATTCAATTTAACTTTAGTTTCAGTTTTGCAGCTTGCGGATAGTGGAGACAGCAATTTATTGGCACATTTTATTTTACGAATTTATTGGATTTGATCGGAGCTGGACTCTGCTCGACCCGCTGACAACTGGCAGCTGCGGAAAATTGAACTGCAACTTTCCATTAAAAGGGGGGAGGGCAGGGTTGTTACTGTGTGAAAAGTGGATTCAGCAGGGTTTTTCAGTCCATTGAAAGCTGAAGCAACTGTGCGTTGATATGTGAAATGATCTGAATTTAAGCTGAGATACAATATGGGAAAGATACTTAGTTAATCTTTACAGAACGTAGAGTTATACTCAAATGTTTAGGCTCTAAATAAGACCAAAAGAATAGCGAAAAAGCTGATGGTATCCAAAAGATACTCATATAAGGAATGTTCTCAAAAATATTACTTTCCTACACCTCATTTGAAATTCCCCGCACTGGAGTAGCATCCAAATATTGCAGCATAAGCAATGTCAAGAAGGTGCTCCTTGCCTTTCCATTATCCCAATCCCTCCGCACACACAAAGCATTCCGAGTAGATCGAACTTTTGCCTCCTTAAGCTGCCAAATATACGCTCTCCTTATCGAACCCCCAAAGGCCTACCTAAGCACACACACACACGGACTCGGCAGACACAATATCCAAATCCTTATCCAATCCCTTTGCCCCATCCTCGCCGCCACGTACTCGCATTTCCCCGTGGAAAGCGATGCCTGTGTGCGCTGAAATTATGCGCATGCCGTTGATATTCTCCTCCTTGCTTCTCGGCTCGCCACGATTTTCAATTCAAATGTTTTTCTTTTCGGGAATTCGATTTCGCCGGCAAACGGGGAAGGTAAACGATGCGGTTACATGGGCGTGGCGCTGGCGAAAAAGTTTTCGCATAAAATAAGGCAAGATAAATTGTTAATGCGTCTGTGGGGAAGCGATTAGCGGCAAATGTGCCGAGTTTATGTTCGACTTCTTTTCGGATGCCCGACTTGCAATTTAAATGTTATTTTTCCCTTGCAGCGTCAGTTCCAGCCGCTTAAAGCCCAGATGCACTGCGGAAACATTTTCCAAATCAACTCTGTGTGTCTGGCTGCAGAAAAAAGGAAAATAAAATGGGAAATAAACATAAAACTCGCAACAAAAGCGGAGCTGGCTGACTGGAAGCCAAGCTCTCGTTGCCATTGGCAATTTATTTCCACCAGCCGAGCAACTGCAGCTCAGGGATTTTGTCCTCGGCCCGGCCAATTGCTCCTGGCCGAGATGCGAAGGCACTCCAGGACGCATTCAGGTGGGCAATTGGCAAATGCATCAGCCAGCAGGCAGCAGTAGCGAAGGCAGCTCATGATAAATCGTTATTTATAATTTGTATTGTAAACGGAGAAATTTGTATTTTCTCCGGCAAGAGCCAAGACTGAAGTGCAGGTCGCAGGGAACTACCTGAAGGATGTGCTCCTACCGGGCTCAGACATGTGGGAAAGCGAGCTGAATCAAAACGATTTGCTGTGGAAGTGGAAGGTTTTATCGAAGGCAATAAATCTAAAATGGATGAACTTGAGATAGAGTTTCGATTGTGCCCAAGTTGTTTTTTATTACTAAATATTAAACATAATTTTAATTTGCTTTAATTACTCTTTCAACTCTTAATACCGCCTCTATTATGGAATAAAATAATCCCAAAAATGTAAAACACAATGTAAATTTTAACAAAACAACATTCCTGAATAGCAAAATTCCCACAACATCAACTTTTTAGCAGCTATAGAAATGTACAATTTTGTTAACTTGATGTGTAGAACTAGAGGGGAGGCTATGTGAAAGGCAGCCCTAATTTATGGATAATTAAATATTTGCCAGAGCACGCGAGAGTGCCCAGGATTTTCCGCACTCCCACCTCCCACCTCCCCCCATTGCAATGGGCAGATTAATTTAGCATGCAAAGTTTGCAGTTGCGCAAATGTGTGTTTTAATAATTCCATATTGAAATTTTCATTTTCTGGCCGGGCTAATGGAAATTACCAGCGTAACGAATGTTCGGCTTACAGTTTGCGCCAACTGGAGCTGAAGGCCGGGCTCATCCACTAGTTCCTCTTGCCAGGTTTTTCCAGAAGGAAATAAATAAATGCAACTGTCAGTGGCAGCTGAAGGAAGCTGCACGCCAACTGTCAGCGACTGAATGCCAGTGACAAGTTTTTGCGGAGATGCCAGGAGCAGCTACTCGGGACTTAGGACTCGGATGGAGGCTCGAAGGCAGCTCGAAGTTGGCTTTTTAGTCCGCGGACACATTGCGCACTCCGCCGCCACTGTTGCACACTTCCGTTCGCTCCACTGCGTCACTGAGTGATGCATCCGACCCCGCTGGAAATTACCTGACCAAAGTTGCGTAACGAATCAGGCGTAAAGCCAGACGCCTTTCCCGACAGACAAAGAAAAGTGGCCTCCGCGACTCACCTGACAGATAATATTATTCACATTGCCAGGGTGACCGAAGCCTGCATCGGACATAAATATAAGTTTCTAGGTTTCGCAGCTGAACTTTAAGGGAACTATTTGGTTATCGAAAAGAAGTTTTCGAATTATGATGGATTTATTAAATATGATTAAATTAAAACAAGGACTCTTTCCAAATAACACGATGGGAAAGAATAACTAACAGCACAAGTCATATATACCGCTCTAAAATATTATTTGGTATACCTTTAGCTTGATTTTCAAAACTGTCTTTGTGTTAACTTGATCAACTTTAACATAACACTCAAAAATAAGACTAAGTAATTTGCTATTAAATTAAAATAAATTCCAACTTTTTCCATTTTAACCTAACCTAATAAAATGCAAGTTAGAAAACAATTGTAATAATTTATGGTGATGGTTATGTTAAATAAATCCACGGTTAATTTACGTTTGCAGAAGTAAGAACTTGAAGAAGTTTCCTCAAACAATTTATTAAAACTCATAACATTCACAAAATCCCCGCCAACTCGATTCCCACTTTATATTTATTGATTGAAACTTTGGAAACTATTTTAAGCCCGGGTTTGGGGGCACTGGGTGTGACCCAGAACCATTTGGCAACTATTGCCGAGGCGACAATCAAATAAATCACACGTCCTGCGTCTAATTAAACTCGAGCTGCGCGACCCTTAACACTTGCGCCCGGCCCGTTGTCTCGGCCGCATCCTGGCTCATTTGCATAAGGAGCGCGTTTGCCGCCTACCAGCCAAAAGATCAACCGGGGAGCCATTCCCAGCCGCCCAACTGCCTCCCCAACCGACCCTAAGAATGTGTCTATGCATACGAGAGAAACTTTGTCCTCGAAGCCACAGCCTCCCCATTAACCCCTGGTTGCCCACGTCGCGAATAGTGTGAGTGCGGCAAGTGTGTCACGGCGCGTTTTGTTGCATGTGTGCCAATTAAAATCCCTGCCACGCCTCCAACCGCAGAGGATTCTTGATATTTGAGGACGAAACACTTTTCCTTATTCGAAGCTAAAATGTTTTATGAATTCTTGTGAAAATAGAACAGATAATTTAAAGGATACATAACTCTTTTAATAAATTAAAACAAACTAAAGGCAAATAATCTGAACAGAATAAAAATAGTTAATATAATAATTTATATTATATTTCATTCAACAGTCTCTTCATTTACCTCTCCTACACCTTGAGAAACAACATAGATATAAGCAGCTTTAATGCTTCTGTAGAATACCCCCAAAATGTTGCTCACAAAGAACTATCCAACCTTCATGCCTTGGCTTCCACTACCGGAACCTGGGAAAACCCAAGTAGCTTTCTCGGCTTCCCTGCTGCCGCCCAGATCCTGGCTCCTTGCTCCTTTACTCCAAGGCTGCTCGTTGTGCGCATTATTAGCTGTCGTTTATTTTACCCAAGCAGCCGCCGAAAGGAGACAGGAGGCAGGAGACAGGAGGGAGGAGGCTGCCAGGAGCTGAAGTCAAGACCCCAAGCTGTTTTATGTGGGGAGCGGTGGGGCTTTTGGGGCGAAACAAATTTTAGTTGTCGTCGTCATCGTCGCTCACTGCCTCGTTGTCGTCGTCGTCGTCGCTCCTTGTGCTCGGTGCATATGCCAGAATCCTGCATCCTGCATCCTGGCAGCCCGACACAGAGGCTGCTTATCTTTATACACACTAAAGTCATTAGCCACCCTGGCTTAAAGGAGCTGCTTTCCCGGAAAATCAATGCCAGCCCCGCGCAGAAACACACAGGGGCCACACAGGGGCGAAATTGCAGCGCTGTCAAGTTAAGAGCCTGCCAGACATTGCAAGGAAATTATAAAATAAAAACAAAGTGCAAATATTTTTCTAATGTCTGACAGCAGCTGTTAAATGCCACGGAAAGTCCCGACAAAGGAGAGAGAGAGCGCCGAGAGCAGAAAAGTGTTGGTCAAACTGGGAGAAAGGACTAACGGAGGGGCCAGCACACTAATGAACTATGAAAATGGCGATGACAAACAAAAACAATGCGCAAGTGACAAAAAGTCCTGTCTGGAAGAAGGCAACTTTTGAACTACAGTGGGATCTAAGCAGAAGAAAATCTTATTTTAAGATTATATAAAATTAAATAACTATAAAATTGTGCTCTTATATATATATTTTATATAACAATTAAATTAAACTTTAAAGATTCCTGAACAACTTAAAAAATAAACATTAAAATGGGTTGAAATATTTTAATAGAATTCTGGTGTTGATTATGATTTTTGTTAGGTATGTTTTCAAGTTGCTTAAAAAAACTGAAATTGTTAGTTTTCAGCTTTTTTACGAACTTTGTTCCATTCCGCTGCCATCAGGCCACAGTTCTCCATAATTAATTAGAAAACAAAAGCAAATCAGCAACCGAGGGAACAAAGAGAGCAACAAGCAATCACTTTCGCAATGGGAAAAAATAGAGCAATGTCCAAGTGCCGGACTTGTGGAATCCACTCAGCGATGCAGTCGCCACCGGAGGAAGCGGAAGTGGAAGTGGAAGTGGGCGGCAATGGGCGGAAGTGGGGAGTAACTGCTCCGGCTGCTGGCCACAAGATGGCGCTGTGCATTTACTTTTCTGCAGCTTGACAGCGCTCGAAATGAGACAAGTGGCAACGGCACCCGCAGCAAAAGTAGAAAAAAAACGAACTCAGACTATGGGGCAGTGGCAATGGGTGGACCAACGTCAAAATGCTAATGCCACCGAGGTGGGGAGGAGGTGGCAGGACCCAGGGGATGGACGAAAAAAAAATAAGGTGAAATGCAATCCGTTTGTTGTGCGGCAACTCGATTCGTCGGTTTGCTCTATTTGGTAATTTATGTGGCAACGTTTCCGCAGCCCCGCTGTTGTTGCAACGGCGACCGCAAGAAACGGAACGAAAGCTGACGGGCAGCATTTCTGTGACAAGCGCACAAGTTTCACGCTTCACTGTGCCACCGAGCAAGGGGCAGGATATCGCCCACGGATGACTGACCTGCTGGCGGTGGCAAAAATCGCCATATGTTTTGGTATTTTTAAACTCTTGTTTCGATGCATCTCAAGACGAGTAACTATGCGATCTTAGCACTTATAAATCGGAATTTCGGAATACTTTAAAATAGTTTTTCAACCAGTACAGCTCAGCAAAATGATCAAATGCAAGAGCTAATTTATTCCAGTAAGTTAAGTCGATGTTTTTCCACCCACTTGGGTTAGTGTCATGTATCACGTACGATTTCCCGAATTTCTGAAAGCTGATATTCCACTCATCGCCGGGACGAGTTCAGCATGTAAATTGCATCCACACTGATTTATACCGCGTGTGTTCCCACAACCTAATTTAAAGCGTTTAAAGAAGTAACTGGGATATGTAATATTTATTTTGTCAGCTTGCTTTTTCCTACCTTACGTGGAAAAACTTTTTCCCCTTGCGACATTTCCGTCAAGTTTTTCGTGGCTGGCCGCCCGTCGGCTGCTTGCTGCCGTTGTTATTATTATTCAGTTACTCTGTTTATACAGGCGAGATATTCATACATTCATGAATATATATAAAGCACGTATCTCCTCTTGGCGCTGGCCCAACACACAGGGCGAGAATTTGCATAAACACCACAGTACAACAATAACAAGACGGGTGTGTCTGTGGGCTCGCCAAGAAATAAGCGGCAGAAGCATCCGCAGATAGCGCGATGCGATGCGATGCGGCTTGGTTTACTTTTAAATTTGTACTATATGCCATGTGCACAGTGCATGTGAGTGCACTTAAAAAAAATAATATTTTAACTAAAATCGGTACAAAAAAAAACAACTAAAATAAGGGTTCAAAAACGGCTAAGAGTTCGGAACTAAATTAAATTAAGTTCGGTTACTTTGTATAGCATATCCTTTTAGCAAGAAGAAGTCAATGCTTTATATTCAAGTTCAAGGAATCAATTTGTATTAAATATTATTTTATTGATAATAGATTATATATCTCATTGTTATTTATATTATTTTCTATTATAAGTTTATTTTAAATAAATATTTAAAAATAATAATAAATTCTAGCCAAAATACTTTGCTCAGTGCACCTCAGCTCGCGTGTTTCTTTTGCGAGCAACTCCTTCGACTTTAGACGCACATCTATATGTATGCGGATTTATCTTGCCACAGTCCTCCGGCTCGTATACATGTTTATAAAATTGTCTAAATTCCCACAAGTTGATTTAAACTTTCTTCGCCTGCTCAATGCACGTGTGTGTTTGTCAGTATTATTTTTATGCGAGAAAAAAGACTTGCTTTTGTTAGTTTGATGCCCGGTGGTGGTGGTGCTCATGTCTCTAATGCAAGTATCTCTTTTGGGTATTCTCCATGTTTTCCTGCTTCTTTCAGACCCACATCGCGTATACGTAATGTTTGTGCACCGGCTCGTTTGTTGCCGTGGCCCCCAAAGAAGGGAGAATGGCGGCGGAAGTTTCATATATTGTACTTTGTTGTTATTCCGCCAGTATCCTTTTGGGTCTGGCATTGTAGGAAATGCTAAAAATTCACTCAGGTATTGAAATCTGAACCGTTGCTAGGCCACTGTTGCAGCGCTGCGCTTTATTTGTTCCACTGTCCTCGTTTCTCGGCAGGACCTGCTCCGATATTCTGTACCTGCTCGCCTGGATATGAGATAAGCTGGGAATATATATGTATATAGAAGCTGTCTCCCAAAACGTGGCATTGAATTGGCGAATTTGTTTCAAGGCGATGGAAAGTTACAGATATAGATAAAACAGAAACAAACTTAAAAGAACTTTATAAAAACTTAACATATATTACAATTTATTATATTTCTTATTAATTGATTGAAAAATAATACCTGAATTTAATCAGTATTGCTTTGTATTGTTTGATAAATCGTAAATTAAGGCAAATACTCTTTAATCTTTATTAAAGGAAGTATAAATTATACTGACAATCATATCATATCATATGTTGTTTTTATGGTCATAATAAATATTAAAAGCGAAAGTTTATTTGCAATTATACAAATGGAAATTTATAATGTTAAATTAAGCTTTCTTTGAAATTGGTTTATCGCCTGCTATTATTAACTCTACCCGTTTGCGAACATTTCTTGACAATAAACGTTTTGCGACTGTTTCTTGTTTTAATTTTATCACTTAATAAACATTTTATTCTTTATAATTAACTTTAAATAATCTTAAAACAAATTCCAACACTTTAGTCATACAAAAAGAAAGTATATGTACTTACAGAATTCTTATGTACTGAATTCTATAATAAATCTCTCGCTCTTCCTAAGGAAAGTATCTTACCAGAATTCCACTTCCTCATGTTTATCCCTAGTTCTAAATATAATGTGACATAATTGTACGTAACTCTGGTGGGCTTTCCTCAGCCGTGAGCCTCTTGGCCCACTTAGGCACTTGCTCCGCCTGATCCGGCTAATCTGGCCGCCAGCATCTGTTTATAATTTGAGGCGAGAACCTTTAGGCCTCTTCGACGGTGCACTTGACTGAACTTTCACATTCGCTCTGTCATCCACTCCACACGCCGTGGCGCCACGGCTCACCCCATTGGCACTCGCATCCTGACAGGAGCGCTTTAACCAGCTAACCACTTGACTCAAGTGTTTGCTCACTTTGCGGGCAGCTTTCCCTACTTTCTCCCGTCGCTTCGGTCTGCGGTTACTGCTCTTTTTTTCGCATATGTTTTGACACGCCTTTTTTGCGCCCAGATGTTTTTGTTTTCCACCGATTTCCCTCGCCTCCTGCCACTCGCCTCCTGTTTTCCTTGCGACCTCCGCAGCCGGCACTCGTGGCACTTCCATTGTCTGTCGGCTTTCACTCACTTTATTTGTACTCGTGCATCATAAGGGTTTAATGGATTTGCCGTTGGCCTAGGCTGCCTGAAGGAACCTCGCTGAGCTCCCAGCTTCTGCTTTGCATCATTTGCCCACTTTTCACACGCCCCTAAGTGTGGCACGGAGTGAGTGTGTTCCTACGCAATGATTATCATATTACGGCCATTGTGTCTGGGCCCTGGACTCGGAACACCTCCGCACTCTCCGCGTCGGGCACTTCGCTTTATGACTTTATCTTCGCCTCCTCCCGTCCCGAGTCCGGCAGTTAATACATTTTTATAGACTTGCCAAACTACTTAACCGCCCACCGACGGCTTATTTCGCCCTCACTTTCTGTCTCTCTATTAGCTTTTCGCGTGCTTTGTCATTGCCGTTAATAGACTTGCCTCGCCTCCTGCGGCTTACTGGACGCGAGGTGGAGACAGACCGTTAAGGCCAACTGGCCACTTGCCCAGAGGAACGGCTGAGGCTCAGGTGAGGCAATGCCGTAAAAAAATTGGTCAACGCCGCGTATGCGTAATGCGCGAATGCCGTTTTATTTATGCGCTAATAGGCCTTCAAAAGATTTAATGACTGCCAGGGTTCGTTAGCCGCTACAAAGGACTTGAGGTTTATTCTAACAAGGAACAGGTCTTACTACAATGCATTAATTTTTATCCTGCCTTTAAGTTCTCGTTTGTAATTTATAATAAGGGAAAATGTTTTAGATTTTTAGTCTCTTTGCTTCCGCTAAATGATAGATGAAAATTACCATCAAAAGAGAGGCTAAATTTAATGCTTTTAGCTAAGATTTTTGGGGAATATTCCCATGCAGTCTGTTTGCTTGCAAATTCTGTTTACATTTGCCAACATTTTTGCAGACTTCAGCAGCAGCAGCAGCTGCAGATCGAGGGGGACAACAAAGGACATGGAGCCGTTTTAGTTGGCCATGTATTTCGGTTGTCGTAGTCTGAAGCTGTCCTTAACACACATCAAAGGCATTATTAACACCGCATACACAAGCAGGCTCCCGAATGATGCCTTCAAGGGGCCAAAAACCCAAAACATGTGTCGTTGGCCCTGTTTGCCAGGCTGTGTGCGTGCGAGTGTCCCTATGTGCGAGGATACGAGTATACGAGTATTTATGAGCCATGTACATAGATGGCAGGCACACATACTCGTACATATAGAAACTGCTTTTGGCGTGCATTAAGTGGTCTTAACTTTCCACACAAGGACATGCTCTTTGTGGTCTTTAAAATTATTTTTCTCCCCGCTTGCGGGGGTGGCAAAGTTTCCGTAAGAACGTCTGTGCGGCCAATAAAACTTATATTAGTCTGGCAGGCAATATAATGCCAGCGCATTTTCTTTAAATTTGCAGCAAGGATCAAATTCCTAGCACGCTTCGGTTTGCTTTGGAAATATTTACCTCCCGTTCTTTAATGATCTTTAATCGAAATAACTTATTTTCGGACTGCAGTATACAAAGGTATCCCTACGTTTTTCACTCTCTACTACTTTCAAGTTTCGTGGAAGTTTTTCACCTTTCCTGCCCCTTTTAAACTCCTCAATTTAATACTCACCCTGGCCGGTTACACGTAATCCCACATATTTGACTTGGCTGGGGGGCAACTTCAAATTTACAGCTGCCAATTTGGAAGTCAGAGCCCGTCTGACCCTTTTTTCCTTTGGCTCATCAATGAAGCAATAAAGTATGCTCCTGGAGAAATTGAGGGAAAAGGGCCAGCAATTGATGTTTTATTTCCTCGTTATATGTGCGAGCCATACAAATGCAGTTTGGTAAATGTTTACCTCTCCATTCGCTCCCTTGTTTCCTCTGCGAAATCAGGTTAACGAAGAGCTGTCTTCTGCTCGATTGCGATGCGTGAGCAATTTTCCTCAACGGAAACGGAAAAAGGGTAAGCAAGTTGCCGTTGCCAGCAGTTGCAATTAGCAGCCGAGACAAAGAATGCAAAATTCAGCCAAAGAATTTCTAAAATTTGCAGCCTCGACTCGGTGACAAAGATGCAGAGCAGACTTTAGCAACTTGAAAAATTGAAAGGAAAACTGCAGCACGTTCGTTAGTTCGCTTTGCCCTTCTAGTCATGATCCCAATTTTACACTAGTCCTCGTTCAGAGAAAATATTAACTAAAAATCAGTCACAAGTAGAAATATAATCAAATAATTGATAAATGATGCATATTTTCATAAGCTTCTTTACAAATGAAATGTTTCTCTTCGATTAATTCTCGGGGTAACCATTATGCAATCCTTTTTAAGATTAAATGCATCTGTCCTCTTTTTGTTTCAGTGCATCCTCCCTTACTGGCTTTTCCTCAATGTCGACTGCCACACTTCAAAGTTCGCGTTGTCGCCGAGTTCGCGAGTAATGAAAGTTGCGTGTGCCTTCTTGTCTGAAAACCGTCGAAGGACGAGGACGAGGACGAGAACGAGGACGTGAGGACGTGACGGCGTTAAGTCGCGGGGCGGCTGCATTCAAATTAAATAGCATTTTGATGAATATTGATTGATTGCCTTTGCCTTGGGGCAAATTAGAAGCGCAAACCGCATTGGCAAAGTTTTTATTTGTGGGCCGCGAGCGAGTGGTTGGCGGTTCAGTTTAGGGGCGAAAGTTTAGCCTTCAGTTTGGCAAAGGACGTTCTAAGGGGGTTGAAATTATTTGCAATTGAATTCAATTTAATATGGACAACTTAATTGGGCCATCTGCTCAGCTGAATGATGCTTACGCCAAGGGAGATAAAGATTAGGTTTTCTTTAGACCTTAAAATATTGTTTGCACTTGTTTGAGTCGATATAATAATTAAATACCTGAGAACCCGCTCAAATTTCCAAGCTGCATCATTCCATTGCACAACTCTCACATCTGAAGGACTTGTTACTTTTGTTTAATATGAAAGAACACTCGGCTGCCAAGTCAAGTCAGAGTTAAAGCATTTTTGTAATGGAAGCTACAAAGTGCTTCGGCGTTCCCAGACGACGACAGAGCCGCAGTGCAAGGCAATGTCCTTCGGACGGGACACAATGCAGGCAGCCACCGGAAATGAGTAAACAAGCGTCAAATAGTGAAAACAGCGACCGAGTACAATGCAATACTCGGTCCCAGTTCGTAGTCCTTGCAGCCTCTGCACTCTCCTCCATGGCTCCTCTGTGCTGCTCCTTGCTTGCTCCTTTCCAAGCCCCAGCACAAAAATACAAATAAATGAAACATTAAACGAGACAAGGACCAGAGCCCGGGCGCTCAACGGCGCACTGGCGAGGGAGGACGAAAAATGAGCACCGAAGACAACAACCGGATATCCTGGAACTTTATAAGGAGGAGCTCCCTGGCAGGCACCCGAAAAAAGGACAACAAAGCCAGCAGCAACGACGACGACAAGGACAGCGAAGTTTATTTTAACTTTTGATTTCCGCATTTCTCGGTTCGCCCCGCCTCGTCCTGCCCAAGTGCATTGGCAAATGATTGCATTGAGTGGCAAAGTTGCTCCTTCCCTGGAATATCGAGCGAGCCGGATTGCCATTAAAAATGTATTAAATGCGCGACTATCTGGCGCTCAGCCTCTCTGGAGGCGTAAAACGTAAGGATGATAGATGGTTTCGGGTTCACTGCCACCTGCCAAGGTTTGTCATTACAAATATTTTAAAAACTCTGGTGGGACTTGTCTTACACATCAACTTTGCCTTGACTATATAGTTTGTTCTGTGGCTTTAAGCTGGAATATTCAGTTGTACTTCCATAGATATACATGTATAGTTCATGGCAGACAATAATTTCGACATGGAAAACGACAATGAAACCCCAAGGTAAGAAATTTTTAACCCAGACAGAATCTTAGTTAATACTTTCTTAGGCCAAGCGTATCGTATATATCGTTAGGGGATTGGCTATGTGAAGATGATGAATTCGAGGAGTCCTCGGATGATACATCTCAGGTGGTGATCTTACCTCGGTAAGTGGCTTCCTTTTTCTCTCCGATATCCCTGACAATGGGACTCCCTGCAGCACACAGAAACTGATATTGGATTATAAGATGTTCAAGGCAGCGCAAACAATTCAGCGATATGTTCGCGGCTGGCTGGTACGTTTCCGCAACCGAAAATTTCACAACACTGCGGTTGTGATTCAAAAGTGGTGGCGTCGGTACAAGGCCCAGAGGCACCTGCTCGTCCTGGTCGAAAAGAAATTGCAGCTGGCCCTAGTGTCGTTCTACAATGCGAAGGCCACCCTTATCCAGAAGGTCTTCCGCGGCTGGTGGTCCCGGCAGCATATCAACGACCTGACCAAGCTCCAGTCTCTGAAGAACTCCCTGGCACAGCACCTCATTCGTGTCCTTGGGATTTACTTGCACGAGGTCAAGCACAGCGCCCTGATTCCCGGATTTCATGCCACACACCTTCCCCCGTGAGATAGTCTGCCGAAGAAGTTAAAAAAAGAGTTTACTAATAAGATCCATTTCCCCATGTTCCAGAAAGTGCCTCGAGACGATAGACCAGCTGATGGCCACATTAGACTATCGCATATTCAATGCCTACTCCTGCTACAGAATGCAGAAGACATTGTCCAAAGTGAAACAAATGCGAAATGCCTTCAAGAAGTCCTATTATTATACACTCGTGCCCTTCCGAGGATTCGACGACAAAGGAGTTTGCGAGAGACGCCGTTCAACCCAGGCAGAGGATGAGGATACGCTCGAGACCACCAATTTGATACGAGCATTTGTATGCCGAAAGCACGACATGGACCTGAAGGCAAAGGGTTTTGTGAAAATACCGATTGAAGAAGCGCGTAAGTCAATTAACTGATCATCTTTTGAAGAAACAAATCTTTAATTGTTTTATATTCGCAGACAATTCCGCAAAACAGGCGCTGCAAATCCTAAACGTTTTCTTCAAACGCATCACCCTTGACATGAAAAAGTGGCATGACCAGAAAGGGGAAGAGATCCTGCCGAGGGAAATATTCAAAAATACCGATACAAAGGCCCTTCTGAACGAGGTCAAGGTGAAGCTAGTGGATGTATTCGGCAAACTAGAGCCGTGCAAATGTGGGGCCGAGTATGCGGATATGTAAAGAGTTATTCTCACCTTTTTACTATATATATTTTGTAAGGTATAATTTGCAAAAATTCAATGCTTCTCTCTGGTACTTTGCTATGTACTTGATATCAGCGTGTAACATAATTTTTGTGTTACAAAAACCTACTTCCAATGACATATCTATGCAGCTAAATAAAACCAAAAACTTTGTCGGCATCGTGAAATATTTTGTTTAATGTTTCAGAGCTTTCACTTTTCTCTCTAAAAGAGTCCCAGCAGTATGAGTTTTTTTGAGCCAGACGTTCTTTGACCCCTTCTGTATTTGTGTTTATTCCGTGCACACAAGGTATGTGAGTAGCTTCAATATTGGCAACAAATTAAATTTAATTATGTTTGCCGTTGCAGCCAAAAAGAAGCGCCTTAGCAAAAAGCGAAGCACAATTTGCCAACTCGGTAAATATTTGCCAACTGACGCTAATGAACTTGGGCATACAAATAGGCGAAGTCGAAGGCTTTGGGGCTCCCAGAGAGCTGTGCTGAATATAATTTTCCCCACAGATTGGCCGGGCTCTCAATTGTGTCGCTGGGCTCCATTGAAGAGTTTCTCCCAGCACTTTTCACGAATGTAATAAGATGAAAGAAGCGACTGGGAAAATACATACGTCTGAAATAAAAGAAAATTGGCTAAGGACTCGGGAACGTGTGTGCAGAAAAAATCTTTGCTATTGATTGTGTGTGAGTGGTATTTACACATTCCTCCTTTCTCGTATGGGAAGCGCGTGGCATGGCCATTGTGAGGCCACAAAAGTCAACATTCCGTTGTATTCCCTCCGATTCCTGGAAGGACTCCCTGTGTGCTCCCTGGGCTCAGCTGGGGTTAAGGGACTGAAGCACGATACGAGTATTCCCTTTTTGTTTTAAATAAGTAAGCAAAGAAGTCTGGGATTTTTTTGAGTCGGTCTCAAACTCGACTAGACTCTGAAAGCTTCCAGGAATATTCAGTTTTATTTTTAAATTCCAAAGCAAGCACGTCTCCTAGCTCAGTTCAAACATATTGAAATTGTTTATTATTTTTAATAAGGTCTTTAGTTAGGTTGAAGCATAAAGTGAAATGGGAAATCGAAAGGTAAAAGTGACTTTTGAATTTGGCAATTATAATTTTTTTTTATTTCTTATTTTAGGAGCTGAGACTTTGGATAGTGACAACGGGATCAGGATTACACTTTCAGCTAGAAACAAAGCTGCGTGTCCAAATCACAGAGTTAGTAATAGCAACTATCCTTATTGTCTCCCCGAATTCCCTAATTTCCTAATTCCCTTTTTCCCCTCTTTAAAGATTTTTCCAACTGGGCTTGAAGTTACTACTAATAATTAATTTTCAAGTTTAATGAAATTTTTTAATTTGGATATATCTTTCCCAGCATCAACACATTCCACAAAACTCCGATATAATAATTTGTACTCTTTAATATAAAAAAAATACACCTCCATATAAAAAGGTGATTGTTTATTTATAGTTTGTTCTAGACAAAAAAAATAAGAACATGCTAATTAAGCCAAAAGTGGGTCAGAAAAACAGCGGAATAACAGCGAACAAGAGCTAAGAATAATGCTAGTCATAGGATAGAAAAAAAAAACTGCGGAGAAACTGAATTAACCCAAATATGCAAATAAATTTGCCAGCAAAATGGAAACAAGTCTGGGCCAAGTTGCACATTAACTTCCGCAGCTCATTAAGTCACTGTCAGTTCCCGGGGCGGGATTTTCTGGGTGGACGAGGGGGAATCTGGCGGAAAATATATATATATAAATTTATGTGACGCCAACTGGACGACAGGCGACCACTGAACAGAGCCCCAGTCCCTCGCAAATCGACGTAGAACTTTTCTCTGGGAGAAAATAAAAAAAAAAAACACAACAAAAATAAAATATCTTCGCTGGGGAAAAGTAGGGTGCGTGGGAGGTGTTTACAGCCCCTCCCATGTATTTAGATAAATCAACGGGGGTCGCAAAAAATTGTTGAAAAGGTTGGAATGAAAATGTCGGCGCTTTAAATGAAAACTCAGAGAACAAAAATCTGTTTCAGGGCACCCTCTTTGCCGCACAGTTTAATTAGGTCGTTTCCCTTACTTTGTTTTTATTTTTTTCTGTCCTATATAGGAAATGCCAGGAATTTTTTGCTGCTCCGTTCTTTATTTTTTTTTTTTGAAGCGAAGGTCACGGACTGACTGACTGACTTAGGTCTCCAAAAAGGCGGGGCAGGCCAAACTAATTAGTGGCCATTTTGTGGGTGCTCGCAGTTTAATTAAATTATAATATGAATTTAATTGAAAAGCCGGAAAAAAAGTGAATGTCCTTTGAAAAGACATTTGAGAGGGAGGCACACTTTAATGAAAATATTTGTGATCAAACAAAAAGTTTACTTTAAGACTTTGTGCCAGTCTGAAGCCGGAACAAGCTTTGAATTTGCATTTGAAAAATCTACTTACTCATTATATATTATATTTGCAGTCACTTGAATTATGTTTTATATATCATGTTTAATTAGAGTTTTTAATGATTCGGCATGATTTGTGTTAATTGTTTTCTCTTTATTGCACGCACAATGAAATTGTTGCCAAGAAATGCAGATTGCGGGTCATTAATTTAATTTAATTTCCTGTTTTCGTTATTATTGCATAAAGGATAGTCCTCCACAAGCGGCGATATAATTAAGCACACGCGCTGCGAGAATCGAGTGTCAAGTCCTTGAAGACCACTCTTACGTTATATTAATATCACTCATACGCAGCGTATGCCGCAAAGCAGACCTCAACGTAAGATGTTTTCCTTGTGTGTTTTTGCAGCTGCTTTCACGACCTTTTTTTGGCAGTGTAGTCGTGGCCGCTGTTCTACTGAGATCCAATTCGTTGCACGTTATCAATGAAACTGCTGATTTTTCTCGTCATCGTCGCCAGCATCGCCCCAAAAAGGACATTCGCTCGTGGCCACTCGGTCGTCCTTTCATCCCCACTCTCTCTCGGTGGGCGCGACTCTCTCGCTCTCAACTTAACGAAGGTGCCGAAGTGCCTTAAATCCTCGGAGAGAAATACTCTCTGTTTCTCGGCAGGGATATTTAACGGTCAGGCTTTTTTTGAAGCTGTAACAGCATTGTTACTTAAGGAGTTTTTGTAAAATATTCGAAAATAACATGTATTTAATTTATAAGAAACATTTAAACTTTGCAAAATAATAATAATGAAGCAAATTCAAAGAAATATCAATTTTTTGAGTAAGTCTAGGGACTTTATTTTTTTATTTTAGAGTCCCAAAAATGTTAAAATACGGGGAAATTATTGTTAAGTTATGAAATAATATCCGAGAGATACCAAATGCAATATGTAAGTACTAAAATTTATTAATTTATTTACTTTGATTTAAGTTTGAATGTGATTTAAAATGTAACCTGTTATTTAAGAAATAAAATTTATAATGTAAATAAAATTAGTATAAAACGGCTTTTTAATTTAAATAAATTATAGAAACGATTAAACTTATTGAACTTTAATTTATGTATAAGCCCTTAAAATAAAATTAAATTATTCAAAACAGCACAAAAAAAAAGTATATTTGTAATCCTTATAATGTGTGATTTAGTAAAGAGGCTTAAATTTTTATTTTTAAATCCTACATGCTTTTTTGAACAGCTTCAATTTCTCATAAATAGGCAATCTAGTAGTCTCAGATTTTTTATTCAACCCAAAACTCGTCTTGACTCCGGACGCTGGAAAGAAAATTTAGTTCAATCCAAAATTCCAGAGAGAGCATAGCTCTTAGCTCAGTACACAAACAAAAGTATTTATTATCATTTTAATGTATTTTTCGGCTAGTCTTAAGCTTAAAGTGAAAAAGGCATACGTGCAACACAGATTACAAATCTTAAATACAATACGCACTTTAACCAGGTGGCGACCCTATTACTATATACAGCTGGTAGACAAGGTTCGTATAGTTTTCTTATCCTCCTTGATCCTTTTTCTGAGAACTGATCTTTCAGACTGAAACTAAGTAACTTGGATAGTAAACACACGCGAAAACACGATTGACTCCATCAAAGGGGAAACCAGGAGAAACTCGGGCGAAACGATTCAGGCAGGGTAAGAAATTATCCTTTTTCTTTCCCAAAAGTAACTTATGAGATATTGAATTCTCATTTTAGCGTATCCTTATTCGTGGGATTCGAGTTCCTGAGAAGAAAGGAAGATGATAAACAATTGACGGACGGCGGAAGACAACACTTGAACCAATCAAATAATAATAATAATAGCAACTTTATTATAATAAAAATACACTTACACCTAAAGTGTTTATTTATTTATTTATTTTGGATCTGTCTACTTATATGGAGTATATGCAGATAGTTATAAAAGTTTGAGAGGGAAATATAATAACATTGCATTTTAAGAGCGCTCCTTTGCAAAGGATATTTCTAATTGATTAACTAGCACCCTTGTTCTCACATGTTCCCTAAATCGCTGGGCGAGGTTCAATTAATTGTCGCTAATTGGGAATTATGCGTTTACCGCTTGGCGTAGAGTCAAGGAATTAGTGTAAGCCACCAGCTTCACCCCTCTCCACGCTCCACCCAGTGTTTTGAGACGCCTCGAATGTGTTTCGCTTTGCGAACACATACTTATAGCACTGAAAATCTTTTATGACACGTTATTAGTTGGCCCAGAGCAAGGGGGAAGCCGCGGTTTGGGGGAGGACAGGTTGGGGCTGCGGCTGGGGAAAGCCGCCTCAGACAGCGAGCTTTAATATGCTTAATGTAATTATGAGAATCGCATAGGAGGGCGCGGGCGCCGCATCTCTGAATACAAATGAAAGCGTAATTCGTGAAAGGACGACGCAGGGAGCTGAAATGCGGCTAGGAAGTACCTGTGGCTGTCATAAAAATAAACATATAAAATCACGCAGTTTTTTATTGTTGCCCGCGGAAAGCAAGAGAAAATGAAATGTGCATTATGAATGCTTCAGGCTGTAAGGAGTTTTTAAAATTATAATCGTTAATTGGTTTCTGAAGCTTCTCCCTTGAGGATATACCTAAGATGATTGTGTTTAAAAAAAGATTTATCCTTGCTATTTTATAAACAAAATAAAAAAAATTGAAATGGAAATGTCAACTTGATTTAAGTCGCTTGTCTTAGCTAATTGTTTCCTTTTAGCCATTTGTCAAGTGTCCGCCAAATATTTTTCTGCATCGCTTAACCTTCCATTTGCACCTCATAAACTGCGACCTGGGGCCCCGTAAAAGCAATAAAATGCGACCATAGATCAGGACAGCTCCTTTATATTTACATTATGCAAACATATTTATTCCTTCGCTCCGAAATTCTTTGCGAAAGTGACTTTGCGGCTAATGCAGATGGCAGGCGAAGCGAAGCGTAAAATGCTTTGTAAATTATTATGCCAGGACCAAATCGGGGTGGGTCCTTAGACCCCACATACTATGCACAAAAATATATATTTTTCCAGAGATAAACAAAGTATTTTCGCTGGTGGCTGTGGGAGGCGTGGGGCATGTGTTGTGTCATAAATTTCAATTGACTTATGAATATGGAGGGTGCTCTTTGCCCACGGAAAGTTTTTAGCGCCCACACGTGCCTATAAGCCGATGAATATTGTTTAAATTTATTTCCAGCTTTGCTAATTCTGTCTTCCTAAAAGATATTTCTTCTTTAAGAATTTCCTTGCTAAGCCTTAGGTGCTTTTGCAGTGCTAAATGTGCTTAAAATGGTTCATTGATTTATGTTAAAAGTTCAATTTAATTCTTATTTGGAAAGCTTAAAAAGATGTTATGTTTTTCAAACGATAATTTTACCAATTACAAGGAAGGCAATTAAAGATTGGCTTACAAAGTTTAAATACGTGTATAAAAGTTTTTCAGTTGATGTTTATATTATATAAACAAAAATTGCATTTTAAATCAACCAAATGGTTCAATTGCGGTGTCTAATAACTCCTTTATTTTCACACATAATTTCTATATTTATTTTTAACTTTAAAACTTATTTCTGATTATTGTTCGAAACGAGTATTAATTTTTTTTAACAGGCAAAAAAGTAGTCTGTTATTTTCGATTAGACCCCAAACTCGACTTGACTTTGAACGCTGCCAGGAATTGTTAGCTAAATTCAAAATTCCAGAGCGACCACAGCTCTTATCTCGGTACAAAAGCAAAAAAAAAATTTTTATATAAGTTAAATTTTTGGCTAGGTTCAAGCATAAAGTTTAAAGTATTTAAAACACAAAAAGCACATTTAGCATATTATTGTGATCCGTGCAATTAAGGCTTCTCAGAGTCGATTATTCCTTCCAAGCATATTCTAGTTTTTTTTTTTTTTTTGTGACATTCAACTTTATGGTAAGATAATTATTTAATTTTTACAATATTTGCTTTATTTTATCTGCATCGATGTTTTCCTTTTCAATTCTAAATCTAATCAGAAAGACACCAAAATACTTCAAAAATTAACAGACACACGAGTGTGCATAATATCTACAGCAAGCTAGTAAGACTCTAAAAAATAAGTTTTTAAATAATTACTAATCATTTATTTAATCGTCAACATCAGCAATTTCCACCCTTTCATACTCAAAATCTGTTTCAAACTTTAACAAGAAGGCAGTCTACGTAAGTCGAGGGCCCTTTCCGGAATTACTTATCAAGAAAAACAAAGACAATGTAAATAATTATGTAACAAATCTTTAATAATAAAAATATATACACTCAAAGACGAGTCTGTTTCTCTGGATTTTAAATTAAATTTCAAATATTTTACATTCTTATACGTTTTGTTTACAAGTAACAGTCTCCTTATAAATATGTTTTTATCCATGAATCTGTCAAATCTCTTGCCAGGCCGACAATCCCCAAAGTTGCGACCAAGTCCAATGCATCATTTTTATGTGGAAAATTTTAGAACTGCCTAAGCGCTTAATGTGCCCCCAGCCTTGGAGGAAAACCTCTACTTCCAGAGTTTCCGCCATTCCCTCTCCCTCTCTCTTCTTTCCCCGACACACACGGACAGCCTTGCTCTGTCTCAGAGCACCCGAAGGATATTAACAATAATCTAACCAAATTAACCCAAAGCACTAAAGTGTAAGTGACATTAAGTTAATTTTCGTGTGCGCCATCGAAGAGAGAAGCGAGTTGGAGGAAAAAATATAACGAAAAAGCTGAAACAAAGGAAGTGGCAATGGGGAAAAACTTACGTTTTATTTTACTTTTGGTTGTTTTTTTTCCTCTGTCCCTGCTGCCGTTGGTTGCATCAACTGTGCAAAATTTCCCACGAGATCAATCAGCCGCAGGCTGGAACAGGACGAGCGACGGCAGCAGCTGCTGCAGAGGGGAAACCAACTCGGATCCTGTTCCTCGGTGTTGTGGCTTTTGTTGTTATTACTGGCTCTTTGCAACTTTTCCTTTTGTGTAACTTTGACCTGCTCGGCTAGCAGCGCTTCCTTCGTCCTTTTGCCGCATTGTCTACAAGTAGGAGCAGCTCCTCCGCCCAAAATGTATATACGTACGTATGCAGGGGATTTTTTGTTTTCACCTTTTGGCATTGGGAGCTCGGAGTGTGCGGCTAATGAAGCGAGAGTTGATGAGGCGAGCCAGGTCAGAGGCGCCCAGAGTTTGGCTCCAGGGGCGGGTTTAGCAGATACTTTGTATGAAGGACGCTAAGGAAGAGCTGACACAAGAAGTTCTGATGGAATAAAGATTTTGCAAATGTTGAAGATGAGCTTTATCATTAATTAGCTGACATAAATGTTGTTTATTTTATATTTTTTCAACGAATTGATTTTATAATTTATGTTAATAAAAATAGATAAATATTTAAGTTAAAGCATTCTAGTAAAGGCTCCCTGAAATATGTTTCTTTTGTCCAATTAAGTACAGAATCCAATCCGTTTCCCACCGCCACCTCTGTCCGGGGAATCCCATAAAAAACCGCCAGCAAGTTGACCCGAAACCAAAAGTTGTCTCTCATTAACAGGAAACACTTCAAAGAAACGCATAAGCCAGGAAACTTGGCGCTAATTGTCTCGGTGTGCGCACGCATTTGAGGTCGAGGTCCTCCGACGGAGTCCGAGAAAAATATGCCGCAAAAAGAAAGACACTTGATTGATTAATGGATGTCAAGCGCCAGCTTCAGCGTCGAGGTGACAAGTGACCAAGTCAAGTCGGACGGGGATTTGCTGCCACTAAATGATGTGCCAAATTAGACACGACCCAGAGAGGCCATGGACTGGGCCATAGCTGACTCTCCGCCTCCGGTCAGTTGGGAGCTGGGAACCCTGGCCAGAAGCGTATGCAATAAACCGTCAAAATGGCGTCCGGCAAACGACTAGAAAATGGCCACGAGCTCCATTTATTTGGGGTCCCTTTTCGGAACCGACTTCTGTATGCGGAAACATTTAATTTTGCGCCCCACAATTCGATGTAGTGCTTCTTGCACAACTTGCACTTCCGTCTACTTTTGCACTTCCGCCCCGTTTGGGCGACCAACCTGGGCCCGAGCCCCGGCTCCGAGTCCGCTCAAAATGGAGTTCGGGGTCCATTGCGGATGTCCGCGTGGCAATTTTAATGCAATTTTTATGCGCCCGCTTTCGGCTTCCGATTTTTTATTTCTTTTTTTTCAACGCGTCCTTCCCTCCGCCATTTGCCTTTTATCGTGCGCCATAATAGCAGTTTGTCTCTCCCCCGACTGCAGTTTGCGGGGGAGCTGGGGCTCCCAGGAGCAGGTCCTGCATCCTCCGGAGCGGATGTCAAGGTATGTGGTGAGCAGCCATATTTGCCTGTATTTGGGTTAAAGACTTCGGGTATTAGAGTGCATAATTGCACTTTTTATGACAGTAGGTTGGCAGTAATTCGGCAGATCTTCATGAACTTTGTGCTAAGAAAATAAAACGAAAATAAAAGCTAAGCGAACAAAACATTAAATCGATAGATTGTTAGCTTTAACCTCTAAGTTATAATTCCTTAAGAATTAACTTCCTTTTGCGATCTATTAATTTTATATCCAATATAAAAAACAAAAGCCATTACTAAGCTCTTGTCGAAAAAGGCTGTTATAAACTTTTAAACAGTTTCCCAAAATGTCCACAAACAAAAAACTACGTTCATGGAAAATTTTAGCATAACCATTTTGCTTGCAGAAACCGCAAGACAGTGTTGTAAACTAAGACCAGCACGGCCCAACACCCCTTCTGTCTTTGCTGGGCTTTTCCACCTCCTCCACCCCCTGGAAAAGTTGTTGCTGTTCCAGAGCCCAAGAAATGTTCTATAAAAAGGCATAATAGACGTCAGAAAATGTCTGTGACAGCGGCAGTAGAAAACTACAACAAAAGCATCAATAAACAGTGTAAAAGACAGTTACTGGAATGGAGTGCCACAACGAGTGAGAAAAGCCGAGTGGATGCACAGAGAACAAAAAGGGATGATTTATGGAATATATTAAATATATCTTACTATATGTAGAACATAATCTTTAATTTTTACAATCGTTCTGTCGTTTATAGATCAAACAATGAGAAGTATATTGTTCCTTTATAAGTAAACGCTGATCTCTGATCTTTAATTGAAACACCTAAACTATCAAATATCCTGAAACTTAATTTGGTTGTAAGGAAATACAAATCGGTCTATAAAATCTGATATCTTTGAGACATTGTCTAATTGGTATATATCCCTACGAATAAGATAATGTACAGATATTTATTCTCTCAAAGCGTCATCCCGGAATAAGACTCTTTTTTCACACCGCATTTTATTTCTGTGTGGAGACAAGGGACAGCTCCGGACTTGAGGTTGAGGCTGAGCCGTAAAGCTTCCGCTCATATTTTTATCGGCAGCAGTGTGGGGCTGAGGGGGGCATGGGCGGTGGTTATACGTCAAAGATGCTTTATTGGGCGGGACAAACAAAGCCTGCAAGGGAAAAGGGTGAACGGCAAATTTAAAGTTGTGCGGTTGCTGGGACGGCCCCCGATTCCCGCCCGAATCAGGAGCTGGCCACCAACAGCTGCCAATGATGCAAACAAACAAAATGCTCCGGGCGGGATTTTAAAAAGCACTTTGCGAAGGCCAACAGAAGATCGTGTGGCACGTTGGGCCCAGGCCCAGGCAGAGGCAGAGGCAGAGGCAGAGGGGCGTGGCAACTGCCTGCGGCAACTATAAGCCGAGCGTGTGTGCGTGTGCGTGTGCGGGTGCGGCTGTGGACAGAGGCTTGGGAGCATCGGGGCGAAGGGGCTTTGGGCGGCTTGATGGGAACACAAATTTGCAAAATATTGACAAGCGACTCGCTCTTGTTGCCGGGGCATAATTTAATAAATCAATATTTTATTAGCTGAAAAATATGCGTGAGCCGATGTCAGAGAGAGACCGAATATTTGGCTGACAAGCCGATAAGAAAGGCGAGCAACGGCATATCGGAATTTTCGCATGCATATGGTGTATTCCTGTAATTAAATATCACACAATATTGAAAAGCTATTTCCTTGCTCCACTCAAAATGCAATCCCTTTTGCCGTTCTGTCAACAACAAACAATGTGACGTGCAAAATAAACACCTTCCTGACTCAGTAAAGTAACAACAAAGGGTTTAGACACTGAGTTAATCTGGCATGTTCTGGATTTAATTGGAATTTTCGAAATATAAATTCGATTTATAGACTTGAGCGATTCCCCCAATAAATTGAATTGAAGTGTTGAATTCCTTGTAAACATAAACATGTAAATTGCTTATTTTTATATAAATAAATAATATTATTTTATTGAGTCCCATTTTCGTATGTATTTAGATTAATTAATTTATAAATTAAGCATAGCTTTTAATACGCTTTTCAAACGATAACATTTAATGCACATCGATAAACAGCTCTCTCCCCTAGTAGTAATTTCTAAAGCAGATTGTTGTTTTAACAAGTATTTAAATGTAATGTAAGGATTCCTCTCAATTGGGGCTCTTGTCACAAGGATTTCACATTGTCCGAGCCGAATGGAAGGAGGAGGCCTGCGAAGCCTTTTAAATCCTGCAGTTGATGCGAGGAGGTGGAAAAGTTTTCGAGGATTGTTTTCTTGTTGTTTCTGGCGCTATACGCACTCGGCAGAAATGCTCAACTGGCTGCTCTTTTCATTACTTATTTCTTTATGACGCTAATGTCCTTAATTCGTCAGTGTTAACCTAATTTCGCAGGATGGCAAGTGCGACGCCGGAGGGAGCTTCGGTGGCAAAGGCAAAGGCAACAGCCACAGCCACAGCCATGGCAATACGACGACAGGCCAGAGGAAAATAGAAAGAATTATGCCAAGAAAGTTTTCTATTTTGTCGCAGCGGGCAAAAGTTTTGCGGCCACTGCGACGACTCGCCTGAAAGTATACTACGTATCCTGGCCAAGTCCTTTGTGCGACACTCGCCGATTGTTGCCGCTCCCCACTCGCCACTCCTGGCCGCCCCGTCCCCGTCCCCGTCCCCGCACGGCCCCTGGGAGAGTGTGTGTTTTAGTGCGCATTCCCAAAGGCCATATAAATCATAATAATTTTGCAATGTAGCATTGGCCAAAGAGCATCCGAAGAAGCGCCGGCATATCCTTGTGGCATGTCTTTTATTTGCTACGTGTTGATGTCCTTTTGATGGCTCTTCTCCTGGCCCGTTCCCCGAGTCGGTGTCCCCCATTCCCCCTCCGCATATCGGGTCGGCCCCCGGGGCCAAATGACTGCCGCACAAACCGCCAAGCGACTAACAGAGCAACCGAACAACCGACCGAGCGACCGACCGTCGAAGTCCTGCCCTCGTCCTGTCTCCCGTCACCGTCACCGTTTCCATTTCAGCTTCAGTTCCAGGCTCTGCTTTCTGGTCGTGGTCCTGCTCCTGTGCGTGCGTGCGTGCCGCCCTGTATTTGTAATTCCTGGCAGCATGTCCAGCATAAAAATATACTTAAGTGATTTCTCTTGATTCACTTACATAGATTTGGGTTACATTTCTGCTGGCCTGGCTCCTGGCTCCTATTTTTGGTTCGCCTCGTCGTCGTTCTTCAAAGCAAATAAATAATTTTTATGACGGCATGTAGCCCACCCCAGTATCCATTCAGCTCCATTTCGGCCCTGGTCCCGACTGATCCTTCATTTAATTTCGCTTAAAAGCGTCAAAAGTTAAGCTGTAATCATTTAAATGATTTATTTAGCTTGATTTACCATATCCCTCAGATCTTTTGCTTGGCTTGACATTTCCTCTTTTCGGGGCACTGGGTTGGTCTGCTCGGCATTTCCTTTTGCTCCTTCGCTCCTCGGTCTGTCTCTGGAGATTTATTCCGACTTCGCACGGGGTTGGAGGACATTCTCAATCATAATTTGTTGTGGCGTCGAAGTGATTATAATAGATTTATATGCATATCGTATGCAAAAAGGTGAAATTTAATGTTTATTTTGGGTTAGCCGGAGCCGAACAAGGGTCGTGGGACTGGCGAGGGACTTTACTCCGCATAGAATTGTTTAATTTATGATTTCGCAACGGGTAAGGTCAGAGATTGCCTTCAATGGCGACTCGTAAATAAGGAACAAGATTGCCGGAAATGTGTATTTATTAAAAGAAACTCATTTTATTCAAAGATTTAAGAAGGCTTATGATAACTTTAATGTACGATGAATGATGGGGTCAAAATATATAAAAGTGAAGCTGAGGTAATTTATATTAAATTATATTATCATATTTTATATTGACTCCATTTCATTTACGTCTAAAATTAGTTTTCTTAAATATGCTTTCCCCCAAATTGGAATGAATCACAATTCTTAATTGGAAAACATGGGTTCCCATAGATTCAACTCTTTCCCCTCTCGAAATATTCATTTATTCAGTGTAATCCTTCCTCCTGTCGAGCAAAGTTGCTCGGAAATCCTAGATTAATCTCTGGGGGAAGAAAGGAAATCTCTTTTCGATAAATATTCGAAAATATGCAACAACTGCTGGCAACAAAAGCCAGCTCAGCGCTTATCCTTGACCTCAGAGCTAGCTCCGAGTCATTAGGAGATTTTTGCGTTGCACACGAAAATTGTTTTAATTGTTATTTACTTTTCCGCTCTCAGCCCGAAAGGCAAAAGCAACAATAGCATCTGAATCAGAAGCGGAGGCAAAAGTGCTGGAAAACAGCGCTAATGACCAACTTTTGGCAAGCGGCAAACAAAAAATGCATGCCATGCATTGCAGTGTTGATCCTGCCCCTTGTCCTCGTCCTCGTCCTCGTCCTCGTCCCGATTCTTCTACTGCTCCTGCTGTTGTTCTTGTCGCTGCTGTCGTAGTTCTAGTCGTCGAAAACACTCAAAACCCATTAGGCAACACTTTATGCTTAGTTTGAAGTTTGGAAAACACGAAAAAAAAGCATAGGCCAAAGGACACTCTTTAACTTCTCTTTCAAGTGAATTTTACCCTGGAATTTAAGAGAGATAAATAACAAATAAACTAAATTTAACAAACAACTTAAAAATAAACATATGCTACTTGTAAAACTGGAATATAAAAGTTAGAATGAAGAAACTAACTTTAATGTCCTTTTTTTTTGGTATTAAAAATATCTGAGGCTTACGAATGTGAAAGCATCTAGCTCAAAATTAATTAAAATACTATTGCTTATAATTTCATACTTAAAACTTAAAATTCAATCAAAAATAATGCTTAGATACCCCGATTTCCACAGTTGCTGAACAGAAATACGCTTAAAAACAAGGCAAAAAAATAAAAGGAAAGGAAAAGTATCATAACGAAAACTAGAGAAACGAAAAGAAATATCCTCAAGGCGACGGCGGGCCAAGTGAATTTTGCATATTAGCAGAGAAGAGGATAACATTGAGGGGGTCGTGTGGGGAGAATATGTTTGCCGGCACTGTAAAAACACTCCTCAGCTATACAGGAGGAACAACTCTGGGGCCCAGCCTCGGAGGGGTTAAGGTGCTGGGGTGGTTGGGTGTTAAAATGGTGTGCATTCAAAATGCAATCGCCTTGCGAGACGAAGAGTCGGCCTTCGAAGGCTACGCCGCGCCCACAGCCTCCCAGCCTCTCCCGTGCAATGCAAATGAATGGGCCACGCCCTAAGGGGCCTACGCCCCCACTGAAGACTCTCCTCCCACAAGCTCCCCCCTCCAAAAACGGCGGCTCTGCGAAGGGCGAATGTGAATGCGAAGGGGAAACAGCTGCTGTAGGCGTTGCGTTTACATTGAAAATTACCCCACTTACAGTGTTGACAAACGAGCTGACGATGAGCGCACACAAACACCAGATGAAGATGAGCAAGCGGGAGGGGAGGGGAGTCTGAAAGGATCACTGGCTGCGCCAAGGATGAGCATCTTCGAAGGAAATACAAACCTGTCAATGGAGAAGGCTTACTCTTTTTTCTCAGCCCGAACTGTTTGTAGTTTTTATTATAATTAACATTAACAAATAAAATCTTAATTATTTTGGTTGTTGGAGATTTTTTTGTTTACATTATTTGTTAAATATTTGAATTTGTTTACCAAGAAAGATTTACAAAAAAAACTTTAGCCCATTGAATATTTTATATATATATATGATTCTGTGATAGTTTTGTGCAGATATGTTAAAATCGAGCCTTTTTTGTGAACTCATAGTAATTAGAATTACTTAAAATAGTGAAAACAGAAAATACACACAATTCGCATTTATAATTAAGCATTAATACACCCAAAATACACTCAAAACCAAAAAAAGAAAGAGCCAAAAAACACCAAAAATAAATCCAACATACGCCGAAATATATCCAAAATACATCCAAAATCACCCAAAATACATCCAAATTAACCCCTTAAGTGAGCTCCAATGAATTCGAAATTAATAAAATACACAGCAAATAATGTAAATATGTTGGAAATGTGTACTTATGTTGCTTTTACTTGTCCTCATATGGAGTTCCATATAATAACTTCTTATAACAAACGAAACCCCCTTTAAAGGTACTTTGATAAAAGTTAAATAATAAAAGTTTTTAATAAGAAGTTTCGGTAGTTGTAGTGCATTATTTACTTTGTTTTTATCTCTTAAAGATGTTTTTGCTTAATTGAATTTAGGGCAAATTAAAGATTTCAAAATATAGGCACAGGTAAAAATGGAATGAAACCCATTTCATTATTATTTAAAGCAAGCAGTGACGATGGATAGCTATATACCTGTATGAAAACGCGTTTCGGTTTCCGTTCCATTCGTGGAAACTGGTGTCTTAAGGACTTTAACCACACAGCCAGCTTCGTGCTGGCCGACTGGCAGGCGTATTAACATAAATCGAATGCGCGCCAGAGGACGAGCTGTGCAGACCCGTCTCGACACTCCTTTGACACTCGCAAATCACTCAACGCCATGATGGATGTATTCAGCAAACGGTACCTTTTCATCCCTTTTCTCCGCTCCTCGCAGCATCGTTTAACGCAATAGCGCCAACTATAAATTTTAAATTAATTTTGAAGTGCAGCCGGAGCTGCAGAGTTGCTGAGCTCCGTTTGGCGAAGGCCACCCATCAACGGGCTATAGGGAAGGCCTGGCCAAAGGAGGAGTGGTGTTGGCGGAGTGCTGCTGGAGTGACGACACACATGACACGCATTTTATTGCGCGTCAGTCGCCGCAACTGACAGAGAACGAAGCTCTGAGATGGGTTCTTCCGTTGCGTCTGAATCCTTTTTAAGGCGCTACCAAAGGGTACTCAGGAATTGTATTTGAGTTTGTTTTTACAAGTTGTAAAGTAATTACATTGACTCATTTTAAGACTAGTTTTTATAATATTAGAATTAAATCAATTAATTTGTGCTATTATGTTAAATATTTGATAGTATTTTTCTTTCTTTTTATATCAAAAAATTAAAGGAAGTGTATTTACCAGACCGGTACACAGAGTAAAAGAACTCATTTTCATGTTGCTTTTTTTGGGTCTCTCTCGGATGACGACTCCTGGCTTCTTGAGCGCTTTGTTGTCTGTCATTACAAGTGCATAAATTATTGTAACCACATTTGGCGGCGACAGGGAAAAGCAGCGGAGCGAACCGAGCCAGAGGAGTCCTTGTTGGCGGAGCAGTGGTGGCGGTGGAGAGGTGGTGCCATTGGTGTCATTGGTGGCGGTGGCCATTGCAACAGTTGCCAGTTTTCAGTTTTCAGTTGCTGATGCCGCTGATGACATGACAAAATATTTTCCCAACTGACTTTTGTTCAGCATCACACCCCTCGTCCCCCATTTCCCCAAAAATGTTGCTTTTGACTTTGATGCCAAAGCCACGCCAAATGTGTCATTCTCCCCAATCCCAGCCCAAACCAACCCCACTTCGCTTTGGCCCACTTGAACCCCTGACCACCCACCGACCCCCTGTGACCTTTGCTCAGTTGATGCCAGAAGGAGTTACGGATGCACGCAGGGTGCGTGTGTGGATGCAGCCCCATGGCTGCCGCCCGTCTTTTTGTGCATTTCATCGTAGATTCTATCATTTTCTACTCGCATGCTTCAGCGAATTTTGGAATTTTCAATTTGTTCAGAAATTTTTGTAACATCGCCCTCCCAATGCCCTTGCCGCCCCCCGATCCACCGCCAAGAATTTATTGAGTTCGGTCGGACAGAGCGGGGGGTGTGCGGGTAAGTAGGAGATGCGAAGTGCCACAAATGGGCGGCGGGTGCCGCAAAGTTTGCATCAATGCTTGGACACTGCAGGATTAATCAGAAAATTTTGACTCATTGCCGGAAATTACACTTACCAATTGCTAAAATATGTGGTCTTGAGTTTGGTAAAAAAAAATATAAAAATTTAATAAATACACTTGTGTGGCCGAACTCTAAAAATTCAAGTTCAATCGGTTGATAAATATGGAAATTATAAGACTATTAAGTTAGTATATCTTGTTCTTATTTAATTTTTGTTCATATCGTTGACTTTACTCGTTATTTTGCTTACTTATTCGCTGATCTGACTCGTTGTTTGACTCTCATGAATGTCTTTTTTATTGTCATTCGCTGGTCATTCTTAAGACATCTCCTTGATATGATCCCTGTCTTTGTAGGCTTTATGATAATTCGGCTTTATCCAAATACCAATCTTTATAATTTTTTACTCGCCATATTTACTCGTCGTCTCGCTCGTCGTTTACTCGTTTGTCTTATGGGTAAGTTTTTTGGGTATTCTCGCTATGCTTCAGCGAAATATATTACATATATCTGAAGATTTTTATGTTTTTCAAGGTCTCCATATAAAATTATAATGTAATATTTACAAAATTATTTTAAACAACTTCGTTTGGTAGAACCATGCAGCCAATATCCCATTCAAATTAATTTGTATCATTCCTCATGTCTGACCCTTGACCTCTTCTCCCCATTCAAGCCGATTAAACCAGCCAAAATCGAAATCAAAACTCAATTTGCCAAATGCCAAACATTATTTTATACTTATTATGCCCATGCCAAGCTCTGGACTCAACTCGAGTCCAAATTTATTGCTGACCATGTCGGGCATAAATATAATTTAGATATGTATTTATTTTAAGCGAAAACTTTGCCACTGCAGACGCAGCACGAATTGGAGATATAGTATGTATATTTATAAGCACTGTCAATAATAAAACGCTTGATAAATGCTTAGAAAATGTGCACAGAAATGTTTTACATGCGAATTAACGCCATAAATTTGATGCCGCCAAACAAAGGGCCACAAGATTTGTTGGCTGAACAAACACCCACGCAGACGTTTGTGTGGGCCAAGAAAAAGTTTGATTGGAAAACACATTTGTGATTTATTTGCGCAAACATTTAATAAATTGCCCTCGGAATATATTTATTTTATGCGACTTTCTCGGACCGTAGGCTGGACTCTCCGCCGCCAGTAAATCTCCTACGAATTTCCTGCGCGGAGCAAATAACTTGATTAAAAAACCGCAAAAACCTATTTGAGGGCCCCGAACGACCGCAGCAACTGCTGGCCCTGCCTCTTCCCTTTTGGCCACAATGTTATGGCCGCCGCAATCCGATTCGATGTGTAATTTAACACGAAACGGAAAGCGATTGGCAGGAGCTGCTGTGAGTGTGTGGCCCGTGTGTGTGCGGCATACCTGTGTGTCGGTTGACCAGGTGCCGGACATGCCCAGCCTCTGCACCTGATTTCGAACCGTACACCTGGCGGCCAGGTGCCCAGCTTCCATTTCCATTTCCCAGTGGCGCCCGCTCGGGTCTCTCGGAATCTCAGCTGGGGCAGGCCAGCTACATTTCCGGGTCAGATTATGGCCGCTGCCGGAGTTTACGGGCCAGAATCACATAATCCCTGGGGATTTGTCTTAGCGAAGGGCGCGGCTAGAAATTGTGCGTTCGAAGCTGGGGAGGTGGAAGGATTTACGAATATTTCTATTTGCGGAATCTGTTCGCGAGCAGAATTTGATTCGTATTTGGGAACATGGAGAGTTATATCTTGAATTGTTGGAAAATCGAAAAGAAGTGGAGAACTGACTTAAAATTGTAACAGATATCCTTTGTACATCAGAGGTTTAATTGATTTTGATTTCAGACTTGCAGGTTAACTATCTTTTTCCCTTTACCGCGATATTTATTAACTCAATAAATATAGTTTTACTTATTATTTATATATATATTATAGTTATTGCATTGCCTTTGCTCCATCATCTTGCAAAATCTCCATGAAGAACTTCAGAATGATGTCCACATTTTCCAAAGACATTTTCGATTAAAATGCGCTGCATACTTTTATGCGCATATTCGCACAATCACTCACACACACACACTCGCAGAAGGGGGCACAGATTTCCATCAAGGACTTCCGCCAAGCCCACTTCAACAGCACAAATAATTAAGTTTTTTCTCTCTAACTTTTTTGGTGTCCTGGCTGGTGGTGGTAGCGGCGGGTCTTGGTTGTCTCTGTGCTCTCCTGCTCCTCGACACGTAACTTTCAATGGGTAAAAACTTTTGCATTTCATGTCCTGTACCCACACACACACACACACCCACACACACACTCACAAGCAAATACAGAGCCAAAGAGCGGTACATAAAATGTTTGTAAGTGACGTTGAAATTGAGACACTTGTCGCTTAATTGTTTTTCGAGTTTCCACACATAAAAAAGGGGAAGGCGAACACTGTCCTTCTATTGTTGTTTTTGCTGCTGGCTGCCGAGACGTGCCTGGGAAATTGAAAAGGACTCTGCCTTTGCCTTTTTTAGGGGAATCATTTACACTCCTCATTTCAGTGGTGTTTCCCCCATGGATCCTCCCCTCGGCATCTGTTCGGTGTGCTCGGCTTTTTAGATTCTCGTGCCTGCGTGGGCGTGGTCCTCGTCCTCTTTCTCCTTCTCGTCCTCGTCCTGGGTCCCGGCTGCATTCGCCTGTGGTTACTCGTCTGCAGATTATTTTAAGTAATTATCAAGCGATTTGCGTAAAGGTCTTGAGTGTCTCAACTTCTGAAGGGGTCCCTGATGACGATGGGGGCGGGCATTAAACATGTAAATTTAAGCAGCTAAGTGGAAGACAGTTGCATGTAATTGCGGTGGCAGGGTGCCAGGGCCAAAGGAGAACGACTTTTATATTCGTAAGCCATGAAAAGATGCAATTAAAGTGCAGTTGGAGAATGGTTTTTCAAACCAAGCTTCTTTCGTTATAAGTCCTTACTTTGAGAATATCATTAACTTCTTCCTAGCTACCCTTTTTATATTTACTCGTCTATTAATAGCAATTGTAAATAATACATTTAATAGAATCAATTGCTGCATTTCTTGACTAAGAACCTCATGCAGTGGTGACTCCTTATGGACAAAACGATCTACGGTCGGCTGACCTACCTAAACACACTGCATTTAATACAATTTCGTGTTGCCTGCGGATACTATTTCACTTCGGAGGCAGGCTGACTGACAGACTGTCGGGCTGTGACATCTCAGGGAGCAGAGGAGCCTTCTAGACGGAGGCTTGCTGCCTGATGTTATATAACTTATTACGACCATAATTAACACTAAATTCCCCAAATGGCAACGGACAACTGTCAGCTGCAAAATCATTTGCCATTTGCGGCGAGTCGCCGGAACAAAGTTCGCATGCAGTGCAGCCTGCTGGATGCGCCAGCCCCTCGTCGTCTCCCTATGCTCCTGTCTCATGTGCTGCAGGATTCGGCCAGTGAGGGTCCTCATCGCAGCCCAGTGACCCCTGCGAAGATCCTTGGCCCAGGACTGCTGCTGACTTATGCGATGCGTCGTGCTGCAGCAAATTATAAAATGTTTGCCCTGCCGCATTTTCCACACATCACACAAGTCATGTCCTGCTGTCCTCTCCGGGTGCCCTAAGCTGTGTCCTGCCTTATCCTCCTTATTCCTAGCCGTAATCAAATTAGCAAGAGCGAGATGAATTTGGGTTACGTCTTGCAGATGCAGAGCCCAAGATAGGGACTGGGAAAATAATAATTTAGTATAATTAATCGAATTATAGGTCGTATTCAGTTAATAATTATAGTCATATGGCTAAGTTGGCTTATTTCTAAGCATATTTTGTGATGGTTTGCAATTAATCCCTCATGTCTTGGGAGCACTTAAAATTAAGCCCAGTTTAAAGCAATTAGAACAGTGAAATATATACAGCTGTAAATTCAAGCAGCTACATATGTAACCGTTTAATAAACTGCCAGAATGTACTGACAGATAATATCGTAGTTAACATCCAAACCGTATGGATTATTCGCATTAATCTGGCTCATGCCCTCTCATAAGGCTAACGGGTTACGGCCGATATTATCCTGGCTTTGAGGGGAACTCGATACCGCAGCAGCAAACAAACACACTAATTGAAGGCTGAAATCTGCAGGGCTCTGCTCTTTCTCCGGAACAGCGTTTCGCTGCAGCTCTCGAGACTCCCTCCATCTGGCCCACTCCGTAGGGCCGTAGCTCCCCAATCAATACAACATTGCTGTCGGGGAGATGCCGAAATTTCACGTCTCACCGCACCACAAGTCCGCCCGCCGCTGCACACATGCAATTGCAATCGAGTTTTGAGTTACACAACCACAAATAGACAAGCCGTCGTTCCAGTTGAGTCATCAGGAATCCAGAGAGGAGCAGGGCCCAGGAGGGGAGATGGTTCAATCGTTTGGCCAAGACAGTCGTAACACTAAGAGAAAATAAGCTTACATTATAACGAAAAGGGAGAAAATATTTTTAAAATTAAATATTCATAAAAAGGAACAACTTTACAAAGATATAAAAAATGATTATAGATTTATTTTGACAAATGACTTGATTTATCT
The DNA here is from genome assembly GCA_008042585.1 of Drosophila punjabiensis. Taxonomy (NCBI): domain Eukaryota; kingdom Metazoa; phylum Arthropoda; class Insecta; order Diptera; family Drosophilidae; genus Drosophila; species Drosophila punjabiensis. The sequence continues at coordinate 110,813 of VNJR01006228.1, read as the reverse complement.
GAATCATTAATACCATTACCTTGTTTGTATCCTTGACAATTGGTTTTTGCTCAATTCCGATTTATCTGAAATGGCTTTAACATTTTCTCTGAGTCCACCACTGGCCGACGTTTATGATTGCTGCAAACAAAGGCTACGATGACTGCACTTGAAATTGATAATTACGAGGGGCAATATTTGTCTATTGTTGCTGCGGAGGCCTTTGAATGCCAATCGAACAGCTTTATTGATTACTCATTTAACCGCCTCGTGTGCTGTGTGTTCAATTTATAGCTGCGCATTCTGGAATTTCGGACAATGAGCAATAACACTTCATTCTTCAAAACGCCGACACTTATGATGCCAGTTTCGAGACTGTCAAATGTCTTTAAGGTGTGATCTATGTAATTAGTTTTTGGGGTAATTTGAAGATACCTTTGAACCAAATTGATGGCCGTAATTAGTTAACGGGTTTTGTTTATGGCCTGGAAAATATGTTGGCCAAGTTGGCTAAGAGCCTGCCGTGTGTTCAAACGAAACTTTCGCAAGCTGCTGTGAAAAAGTGTAACCAGCCAACAAGTAGAAGCCAGGCAACCATCTATCTCTTGCATCGCTTGTTATCAGACAATGCTCTGCCGTGTTGTTTGTCCAACGCAAAAGTTTTCAATATGCAAAAGCTTTAGTAACGCTCCGACCCCCTTTTCCGCCGCCCGATATCGGTCTGAGTGTGGCCAGGTGTTTTGTGCAAAAAAATATTTTCATAGATAAAAGTTTTTGCGTCACGAAGAACACAAACAGGACTAACAAGCAAGAAGTAGGTGTCCTTGGAAGAGTTTTCCCGCTCTCGGAACAGTGACTCGGCGAAACTTAACGCAATGTCCATAAACTTGTGCGAATTAAATGTTAGCTTTGGTAACTTTAAGGAAGACTGTGACCAGGGTTAAGTGTAAATTTTAACTAAGAAGATTTTAGTTTCTCATCTTATGATATTTATTTCAGTCCATAAAAAATATTTTATTGTTATTCATTTGGACAGTACCTCATCCTGCTGTGTGCCATCTTGTTAACTGAAACTAAACAGTACAAACATGGCTGTCAACAACTGGAACATTTACCGCATGCCCACATCCAGCTCTGCGCTGGATGACAGGACATGTTGTGGCTTCTGGTGCTACCACGCACCCCCCTTTGATTATTTCTAGCCGTGATGCTGCAGGGTTCCTTATGGACACGCAGAGGTGAGGCCACTTTTCTGCCCGTGTTGAATTGTTTAGATACATTTAGGAGTTGCTCTCATTGAACGTTTAACTGTTAACTTAAAAATAGATATTACGATTTATTTTTGAAATCTAGAGAACACGTGAGAAAATACTCTGATCTGCCTTGGGATGCCAGCAATCTTGGGAATGACAGCTTGACAGTTTTTAGCCAGGCCATACTTTGGTCGCATTTTGTGCAACTTTATCGCAAATACTTTTATGAAAATTGCCCGCCGCCCTGTTGGCCAACTTTTCTGGCCATTTTGTTGGCCATTTTTTTGGCTTTGCCCCGACAGCTGGCCTGTGGCCACGCCCTCGCCACTGACATGTTCCACTTGCCAAACACCGATGCCCACTCATCCGAACACCTCTCATCGCTGGTGTGCCTCCGGCCAATTCATAAATTAGACTTTGCATGCAATTGCGAATCATTTCCCATCTCCGCCGCCGCCGCCGCCCTTTCCAGTGGTTCTTGGGGCGTCAGTTCTGCCGCATTGAGCACTCGATTTATGGGATCACAAATTCTATTTGAATTACAAAAAAACATAGAAGAGGAAAACTGAGAAAAAAGGCAAAAGGCAGCAAATATGTTTTTACCAATTTCTGGACGATTATCAAGGAAAATAACGAAAAGCGGTGGCCCAATTTTAAAAATTTTCTCTTTGCCGCCATTTTGGACAAATAAATTCAATAATTTATTGCCCCCAAAAATAACTGGCTGTATACGCGATAACAGCTGCTGCAAATATTTAATCAAAATGCTACAATTTAAAGGCAACCCAATAAAAAACAAACCCAATGGAAAATTGTTTGACAAACGGCAGCAGACTCGCCGGCAAAAAAGCGAACCCCTCGGGGCTAAATGTGAACTGTATTATCACCTCAAATGTGTGTAATAAAGTGCCGAAGAGGCCTCTGACACAAAGCAGTTCAGCCCCCGCCCAACATGACACAAAACGGCAACAAAGTAGGCGAAGGGTAGCATATGACAATGGGAGCCCCTCGATGCCACCACGAGGAACATTCCCAGACCAGTTTCCAGGCCCAGACCCAGACCCAGACCCAAGCCCAGACCAGAACAAAGGCCCCGGCCAATGGAGTTATCACTGTGCGCCAGACGGGCGATTCAGCAAGCGAATGGGGAGCAGCGGGCACATGCGCAAAAATAAATAAATTACTCCGGGGCCGCAAGTCATCTACTTAGCCCACACAGGTGGCGTGGTCTCCTCAGCCATTGACTAGAAGTATCTTTAAAGTCACAGGACCCGACCTTAAAGCCTCAGTAAAAATAACTTTAAGAGCTCTCGGCTCTGGTTAAGCTGACGATTAATATTAATAAATAATAAATGTAGAAAGCCAAACAAAATATTCTGTGTGCGATGCATTGTTATTGTTGGCTAAGTTCGGAGATTAAAAGATTCAGAGTATACACACGAGTCTGAATATTTTAGGAGTAAGTTTTTAGGATATATATATCATGAAATATATATATATGAATCGATTCAGAGGAGTTCACGATTTTGGTACTTCGAGCCGGACATTGCTAGATTGAATTATAAAAGTTCCAAAAACAAGGCAAGGCAATTTATATTTTCAAACAAAAAGGAAACCTTGCAACTACGAACAAAAGTGACAGGAGTTTCTCATTCAGCTCTCCAAAAATATTTTTATTTGCATTCCAAAATCCCAAAAGCATAGAAGGAGACATCGATTCATTCTACGATGTCGAAGCCCACTAGCATCAAGGATGCTTTGGCCAAGTGGGAGGATCGCAACAAGCAGCCGGTCGCAACGGCCACTGATATCGGTTTGCAGTTCCAGTATCCGCCGATCGAGAAGATGGACCCAATCCTTAACAGCCTGGTCGAGTGCCAGAAGTTGAGCCTCTCCTCGAACATGATCGAGAAGATTTCCGGCATCTCGGGAATGAAGAACCTGCGCGTCCTGAGCCTGGCACGCAACAACCTTAAAGCGCTCAATGGCATCGAGTCGCTGGCGGAGACCCTGGAGGAGTTGTGGGTCAGCTACAACAACATTGAGAAGATCAAGCCCTTGGAGGCAATGAAGGCCCTGAAGGTGTTCTATATTTCGCACAACGTGATCAAGGACTGGGCGGAGTTCGCTCGCATGGGGATACCCCCGAACCTTTCCGACATAAGTTTTGTGGGAAATATCCTTAGCGAAAACATGGAGCCGGCTGCCTTTACTGCCGAGGCAATCCGCCGTCTGCCCAACCTCAAGAAACTAGATGGAGAGCCGATTATTCGTTAGATTACAGTATTGTATTATTAAACAAATGGTAAAAGAAGCATTGATTAGCGATATCTTAGCTGTGCGATATTTATTTTTTGTTCTAAGAGGTTCCACCTCTATAACGACTTTGACTTGCGGTGCGGTTAAATTCCAGCTAGCATGTCGGTACATGGGTTAAATCAAGGATTCCATTGACACCCATTCCTATTGCCTGTGCGTGTGTGATGGGCACTTGTGCAGAAAACATTTTTCCATTGAATCTCGTATTTTTCGCACAGCACTGAAAGGATTTTCCAATTTTCAATGCGTTCCTGTTCCTGCTGATGAGCTCCATTGTTTCGCCAGTCTCACGACGCCCCCAACTGCCAACCGCCTAACCCCTTGTGAATATATTTACGGCTTATCCTTAAATGCTCTCAGGTACTCTAGCCTTAATCGGGATGCCATGACCCTGCAAATATATATATATTTGTCTAGTGCGGCATTTAAGATAAGCCAATCGATTTTCTGCGAGGCTTGCTGAGATTAAGCAGGCGTTTTTGTTCCCATAAATGATTAATCATAAACTGTTTTCCTAAGTTTTAAGGATAAACACATCTTGGGGCTTATTTGCTGTTCTAGAAGAGTATTAAACGCTGCATTGCAGCGAAGTCTATTTGGGTTCTATTGTGTTTTTTGTTGTCTGGACGGACTAGTTCGAGCTCCTGTATTTCGTGTTCTGCCTTGTTTGCATATTTTGAAGTCGAAAAAGTAATGAGCTCAATCCTTGCAGCAAGGAGGCGTGTCATGTTCTGCCGAACATGTGTGTTCTAACGTAAAGTGAAGGCTCTGAGAATGTTGCCGAATTTTTTGGTAATGAATTCAATTTGGAGCTGATGCATTGTTTTTAAATAAATATTTCAGAGAATGGGATTTTATTCAATCAACAGATTCTGTCAGCATAACTCGTATAATCCATCAACAAATATCAATAAATTTTTGATGGCGAAAATCGTAACAGAAAAGTGAAAACAATTGAGGACCGAACAAGGAGAGGCTCATGAGTTGACTTCGTTGTCCTTTCTGCCAGCACATCGTATTTGTTTTCTGTGCATAAATAATCAGAGCGGCAGACAGACAGACAGTCAGACAGACGGAGATTTTTGGCAAACAAGCAACTAAACAAAATATATGAGAATGTGAATTTTCTTTCTGCCAAGCCGAAAGACACCCGATAAAAACGTTGAATAAAATCATAAAAACAGCAGCCAAATTCCAGCCAAACCAAACCCTAAGCAAACCAAACCAATTGCCAGACACGAAAGTTTAATGATACTTTTATGTCTTTTCGATTTAACAACTTCTCCATTATGGCCGTTCTTGCTGTTCCTGTTATTGTTTGATAAACAATAATACTAATGTAAACATGAAGGCCGTCCATAGTTCGACATTTTGGCAGACAAACAGAAATCGAGACAATTGTACAATTGGATGCACACAGGAATATATATTTTTTGGCAGTCAGACTTAACGCTTGGCTGATTAGGCAGTCGCAAAATAAAGAATACTGTTTAAAGCTTCAACTATTTTTGCAAATACAATATAAAAAGTGTAAATTTGCTTATTGAAGATTAATTGTTTGTTCACACACAACCCATAAGAGTTCAATGATGCGTTTTTACTATAAATTTAAAGCGTTGCTTTATTCAGGCAATTGAATAAATTAAAGTAACATAATTGTATTAAATTATGAAAAATTTCAAGTTCCTTTCAAGTATTTATACTATATTAGTCCTGCGTTTATGTTTTCATTAAGTTACTTTAAAATTAAATATTGTCCCGTTGCTTTTTGAAAAATATCATTGCACAGATCTTAATGCCAAATGCCGAAACTGGTCGAGGGTGTGTGTTGGCGAGGGCTTATACAAAATTTACGTTACAAGTTTGTGTGGCCAGCCAGCAGGGCCTGTTGTTCGCCATTGTTGTGTCCTGGTTGCTGGCAACACTGGCAGTGACAACACAGGACCTACAACTACAACTACTCTCCTCCCAGGACCCCTCTATATGTGTGTGTGCGAAACTTGGAGTGGTTTTTGCGCTGTGGTTGCGCAATCGTCTGTGTTTTCGGACTCTCCGTGTCCTGTTCTGGGCCGGGCTTTATTTTTTACATTCCGCACTTGCTGTGGTCAAGGGTTGTGTCGGTGTTGCCAAAGTGTTGCCATATATTCTAAATATGTTGGTTCGCCCTCGCCGGTCGCCTGCCGGGCCACGGCGTCCAAGTGGCCAAAACGACAGTTAAACGCAAAGCGGTCGAAAAGGCCACTTGGCAAACTAAACGCGTGATTTATGCCCCAACGATGATAAGAGACAGCGCGAAGGAGAAAGGAGCAGTTGTGTAGCCGGCAGCAAAGCAGGTGAAAAAAAAATGGCTAAGCTGAAGGACGAGCTGGTCGAAAATTTACAGGTGTCTGCCTGCTTAACCATTATGTGGGCAATGGGGATTGAATAAATCGTTCCATGGAATCTTTTGCAACTATTACTTCACAAAGAATTGGTTTTAAGTGTTTAAGATCGATAAAAAATATGGAAAAATATTTAGATATTTATATATTTGTATAAACATCTAAAATGTTTATTAATAATTTAAAATCCTTCAGAGCTGTAAGAAATATACACATAACTGTAGGTAACGAAAAGTCTATTAATAAAAATTAATTAATTTATAAAATAAATTAATACTCTTTCCCTGCCCACTCTCGATATCTTTTTTAGAGACACTCAAACTAGGTTCCTTTATTGGGAGCCTTATAAATGTCCCTCACGGCTACTTGGCTGTCAGTGGCGTATCTTTAAGATACTTTAAGCTCGCCCATACTCACATGCGAGACTTCTCTCCTCTCGCAGAGATTCGCATTCACATCTTGTGCCTGTCAAAGGAGCATAAATCTATTCAAAGTCTTTGCGAAAAATCCAGACAAATGCCAGAGATTACAAAAAGATTTCGGCCACATGATGCATGGGGCCTCCGGCAATGAGGGGGCCTCCCCCTCAGACCCACTGAGAGGATCCTTGCGAGAGGAGCTGTGTGTATGTGTGTGTGAGTGTTGGCCTATCTGGCACCACAAATGTAACCGACCGACGACGCACACAAAAACAATTAAAGCCTGATTAATAGTTGCAGCCCACATTTCCACCTTTCGCCAAGTTCCCTTGGCCCCAAATCCTGCCAGCGGGCCTGAGTTATGACTTTTGCTGGCTGTTTAGCATACTTTTAGGCTTCAGACATTGTTCTCCGTCTGCGTGTGCGTGTGCGTGTGTGTGCGAGTGGGAGTGCTCCTCCCCCGCGCATAAGTCAAATTGTTGTTAATTTCGCAATGTTAACCCTTAAACCGAAATAGCAGCGGAGACATAACATAAATTCATTTGCCCTTGCCCCGGGCCCTTGCCTCGGCGCTCCGCGTTTTCCCCCACGCAGGCTCCGGGCAGGACTCCGCGCAACATAGTATAAATCATTAAATTTTAATGCTTCCCAGGAGATCAATGAACATGACCGCAAATTATACTGAAGCGTGCTCTCAGGCGCATAAAAAGATTTCCCTGCGTAAAGTGCATTTAATGCAAACAACAGCAACAAAAAAAAATAGCAATCGTAAAAACTTTCTGGTTTGGAGTTGCAGCCCCGTCTGTCTGTCTGCCAAAGAGCATCCACACTTTAAACAGATGAAAAAACATGGCGCTGGTGTCATATTAAATGAACGAGTGTCTAGACTTTAAGCGTGATGGGTTTGCAAGTATTAAATGAAAAAAACGACTCATATCAAGTCTTTAATGGAACAAAATATTTAAAACTAATAAACAGATATTTGCAATTGAAGTGGAACATAAATAGATGAAAAAGTAGTAACTTCCCCCCAGAAAATGGCGTCATAAACTGCACTTCCGGCGCCTTAAAGCATGCTCTACAAGATGTGAAATGGCGCTCACACTTACAACCGGATAGTAAATCACAAAGTTCTCTAGTGCGAAATAGAGGCCCGAACTTGTAGATACTTATTTCAACTGCATCTGCAGACACGCCCTCGCCGAGGCACTTTTGCAGCGTATTTGACATGAGAAATCATAAACAAGTTGTGCAAACTTCTGCTCGCTCGCATGCACAAAACTCCATTTTGCAACAGGAAGTCACACGCACACACACACAGACGCAGATGAAAATGTATAAATTAAAATTTTCGCCTCGCGCTGCGGCCACCAAAAAGATGCGACCCTGCTGAAAGGACGAGGCCATCCTCAGTGCAGCCTGCGGAAGGCAAATTTCGCATTCGTCTGAACTGAAGGGAGCACCAACAAAGGGGGATGAGTAGCAGGAGACGGGACGAGAAAGAGCTATGGGTCTGGTCTTAGCTAAGGGAAAGGGCATTAAAGGGTATTCTGATTCTGTAAAATGTATCTTGAAATATGTGGAATCAGTGATTTTCCAAAGTAAAATATAGATAAAAATATTGTATTGCCTTAAAAATGTAGTTGTTTCAACACATATTGTAAGCTTATTTTACAAGATTTATTTTCCATTTCCATTCCATTTTATTTTTCTTAAATATAATCCTTGAAAGGGCATTCATCAGGCCATCCTTTTCGTAGTGTCAATTTCATAATTTACATTTGGTGTTTGCTTCTGCTTGTGTTTGACCAGAGCTGTGTGTGTGTGTCTGCCTGCTTTGTTTATGCGTCTTACATAAATAGTTTTTCATATTTAAATATTAAAGTTTTTGTTATGCTCTGCATCATCTTGGGCAGGACTTGGCAGCCGACGCCCAGAGGCTGCCTCTTCCCAGGCCTCGCTCTCTTCGTATTATGTTTTCTGAATAACAATTAACTTCCGCTTTAAGCTGGGGCCCACAATCCTTCTGTTGCCGTATAGCGTATGTTTAATTTCCGGCATTGCGTATACGCCTAGTGTTCATAAACGGCATTTAATTTAATACAATTTTGCATTAATTTCGAGAGATTTTCCAGGCTCTCGCAGTCGCCGGCCACTCTCTCCTGCTCCATCTTGTGAAAATGTTATTAATGCTGTGATTAATTGTCGTACCTCAAGAACAATCCGAGAGGACAATTTGTTTTCACTGACAACAAGCTGTCACCGAGCTGATAAAGAGTATGCCATTCCTTCTGGTCTGTCTCAATTAGATATTCTGGACCAAGGCTCGGGAATATCCTGGCAGCGGGGCAAACACAGATTAAGCCCACTCCCCGAACCAAAGCCGAGACACTTGACAATTTCGCATTTTCGAATTTGCAGGCTGCAGGCGGGAGCTGCTGCTTTCCACACAATAACAATTTGAGGGGCAGCAATAACAATTTGAGGGGCTATAAAATGCAATTATGCATATTCCCAGGCACACGTGATGAACCACTGAAGCTCTTGGTTATATTCCTGTGAATTTTGAGGAATGCATAGCTGTCTTGGGATTTGGTTGCCAATTTGTTTGCTTTTTACACGCCTTGTGGCTATAAAAAGAGTCCTGGTTTTAGTCAGTACTTAAATTTCCTTAATAGTTTATCCCAAAAAGGAGTGACAATGTTACTTTTCGCGAAGGTATTCAGCCAAAATAACTTTACTTTATTATCATGTTAGTTTGTAAGTCGTCAAAAAAATTTAATAAAAAGGGAAGGTTTCTACAAAACCAATTCAGAAGTTATATTTTTATTCCGCGATATTTTTAGCTGGCTTGCTTTAAACCTAATTATACTTGTACTTGAATGAATAAAGGATTTTTCTTAATATCATTAAAAAAGTCATATAATAAATTCCTTTTGTTACGGGAACAACATGGAAAAACCTTGAAAAAATGAGCAATTTAATATTTTTATCTTTAATAACACAGAAAAGTGAGGAAATTCCATGAATGAGTAAAAAAACATGTCCATGAATGAGTAAAAAAACATGTTCAGATAGACGTGGACTTGAATAATCGCTCTATCAGTATTTAATAAATTATGCAGCGATTAGTATGATTTAGATTCACAATAAAGTTTTCCAAAATTAAGCTCTGAATGTACAAAAAATTAACTTAGTTTCTCTCTATTATTTCAAAATTTCGGATTTAATTTCATAAAAGTTGGATGACTATATATATTAGCTACCAAAGGAACGAGCGGTATATGTAGAGGAAAATATAAAATTGTAAATGTAAAAAAATATGTTAACTTAAAAATAATATGAATATGAAAGCAATCCATGTTCAACTATATATATTATCAAATTGTGAAGAACTCGTCTGGCTTAATTTCTTCGGAAAAATATGTAGCTGCTTTATGCGGAATAGTTGTTATACGACCCCACTCTTTGTCTTCTCTTCCAAACAACGATTCATCTTCATCGTGTATTAATTTTTTTTAACTATCGAATACCTTTTGATCTTCTCGTCAATCCAACTGCGAAACTTCGCCACGTTAGTGTACACGCCCGGAGTGTCTGGTTTTCCGCAGCCGTTGCCCAAGTTTACGATGCCAGCCTGCTCGAACCGATCGGGATCGTTGTCAAGCGGACAGACGAGCGGGGAGCCACCGTCACCTTTGCACGAGTCCTTGCCATTCACGCCGCCAGCACACATCAGGTTGTCATGCAGCTGGAAGGGAAAGCCTTTACGTCTCTCCAACTGCGCCTCGCAGATCCGGTGGCTCACCACCGGTAGATCCACCTTCTTCAAAATGGTCACTGGGGCGTCTTGTTTGGAAGAATCCTTGCCCCAACCGCTGAAGAAACACCGTTTTTTGTCAAAGCTTTGCTTCTCCGACGGCAGGCAAATGGGACGGATGTGGCGAGATACGTTGAGCGGTCTTTCGAGGAATAACAGGGCAAGATTGTTGGCCCCGGTAATTCTACTGAACCAGGGATATGGCACGATCAACCGGACTCCAACTTCCACATGGGAGAACGTCTCAATTTCTTGGGATAAATCCCAATCACCTGCCCGCACCACGATTTCGTTGCTGCCATAGTACTTGGTAATGTGGTGAGCGGTGAGCACCACATCCAAGGCGATCAAGGAGCCACCACCCAAAAACGTATTGTCCTTGCTAAACAAAGCCGTCATCCAGGGAAACTCGTTCTCCTGAGCAAAGCCACTATCCGACGGTAAGGTGATGCTTATGCCTCTTTTGTTAACTTGACCGCAGTCGTGTTGTTTCAGTGGGTTCATCCGAAGAATGTCCTCATCTTCCTGTAACTACAATTGTATTTTGTTAGTCAGAAAACACATCTTTAAAAAGTTAACTCACTTAACTAACTTAATTTTTTGTCTCCTTTCTTACTTACTATCTTAAAAACCGGGCAGCAAATTTCCATAGACTTGCATCCATTGTTTCCATTACGAAAGTCAACTCCTAAATTGATCACAGGTCTATCGTTTTCGAAACCAAAGTCGCATTGGTTATTCGGAACACACAGGCTCCTCCGATTGTGCCCGCAAAACTTTACAGCCTGAACCTCGGAAAAAGCCAGACACAGGAGCGAAACTATAGCTGACAGTCGGAGCATGGTTCTCGCTGTCTGGCAGTTAGTAATCCAACTGAATGCTGTTTAATAATCCAACGCTGTATATATTCGTAACAGAATGAACTCTTCCCTCGGGAAAATACGTCGCGATAAGGAAAGTAATTTTAATTTGCTGTTTTATGACTTCTGTGAAATGTAATATAATCGCTTTAGCAGTTCCATTGACAAAGCAGCTCTTTGCCTTTTTTTCTTTTCCAAAATTAAATATTATATTCATCAATTTTTTGTAAGCAATGACTGTTTGGAAAGCCTGGCATAGCAATAAAATGTTTTAATCTCTGCATGGGAGACGAATGCATGACGAATGAATGTGTAATTTCATACTTTAAAAATACTAAATTTCTAAAAATAAACCCGATGGTTTTAGGTGACTAAAGCAAAGTGAACGAGTGATTTAAACGTTTTCAAAGTGATTGTGAAGCCATAAATACGATCAACATGAGAGTGAATCATAATTTGTGATCACCGAAAATTCCATCCTTCATTCTGAAAATTTCTTTATATGATATAGAAGTCCGATTTCAATATACATATTTAATAATATTAAGTACGCAATTCCTAAATTATGTAGAAGCACTAACAGAACTGTAGCTAAAATATAATGCAACTTTATAATGGTATAACAGTAGTTCTATGTTTTGTACACAATAAATAAAACCCGTTTTACGACACTGTCAACAGTGTGAGCCCATATTTTTGGGTCTCGGGGATACTTAACAAATTGTTTTTCTTTCGGACCTTCCCATTGCTCCGTTCTGATTGTTTTTTATTGCCGCTTTGTCATCTGGTCGCGGGATCCCAACCGCCATCTTCCTTGTCGCCGGGCTGTTGTGCAACTTCCTGTTTCCGCTTGGCTCCCTTCCCAGCATCCTTGGCGTCCCCTTTCTGGGCCCCCTTTCGGCTTCCTCTTACGCGCTTCGCTGATGTGTAAATTAATGTCATTTTGGGCGCGAGATTTTTTCGCTGTTGGGTGGTTTTTTTGTTTTTTGTTTCTTCGGTTTCTGTCTTTTTTCGGGTTCAGGGCTTCCTGCCATTTGCTTCTGCGGCCTGATTGAATTTTTATGATGACGCGCTTTGGTTTGCCGCTTTGCATATTGTTTAGCTTTCATTGTTCGGCGGAGAGGATGCAGAAAACGTAATTAAGGTGATTTTATGCAAACTCCTCCCTATGCCACTCATTATTATCTGTGTTTCGTACTCCTCGGCCGCTTTAATTGTTTTTAATTAATTTTTTATGATTGAGGTTGGGATTGGGGGCGAGGACTCGGGCTCGGGCTCTCTCTCTGAATTGGGCTCGAGGCATTGGCACGTGGTAATTGTGGTGGCAACGCATATTTTTTCGCTTCCTTTGAGCCTCTTAGGCTGTTCCGGTGATTATTTTTTCGGTTGCTTTCGGCTCATGTTAATTGCAAAACTTTTCTGCTTCTGCTACTGCCTCGCCCGAAAAACAAAACAACAAAAAACTATCTATCCAGAGCCAGGGGCAGAGGCAGGGACCCTTAACACTTATTCCGATTGTTGTTCCGCACTCGAAAAACAATGAAATGAAATTTGTACACTAAAGTTTTACTGCAGGCACAGAAGAGAGCAGACAGCAGAGCAGAGCCGTATATGGCAGCGGCAGAAAACTCATTTAGTTAGCATAACAATAGGCCAAGTTGGAGCTGGAGCTGGAGCTGGGATGGAGCTCCGGGAAGGGACTTAATAACCCACTAGCAAACACACTAATTTGCACTTGAGCCCAATAATGAGTGTGCCGACGAGTGGCTGAGTGGAGCGATGAGAGATCAGCTCGGGATTGGGGATTCTGGAGGCAGGACTCTGGAGGCTGGAGGCTCTAGGCTCAAGTGCTCTGGGTCTGGGTCTGCTCAGAAGTGTGGCTCGAGTGTGTGAGGACTAATTTCTAATTTGAATGGTGATTTATGCAGTTTGAACGGGTCTTTCGGGCTCATGTCTCCCCCAGCCACCTGTTGAGCCTTTGCAACTAATTAAATTTCCACTAAAGCCCGCTCGGGAGCATCATGTCCCAAGCCTTTCACTTTCACCTTGGCCCGAGACTTTAGCCCTTCGGTCCCGAACAGATTTTGGGCTCAGCGCTAAAAATTAAATAAGCTCGAGGCGGCGGTCCCAGTTGAAGGTTAATCTCCGCTGCGGTCGCTTTCCATTTAATGTCTTCTCGGTCGCAAATATAAAAACGAAGAGCGGAGAATAAAAAAATAAATATAATAAAATAAAATAAATAAAAAATAAATAAAAAAATAGCCCACGATGGAGGCTCATAATAACCATAAGCCGTCAGGAATTAGTTGCATTTTCATCATTTTCATTTCGCTTCTCCTTTCAGAATTCCTAAAATGGAATGAAAGGGAAATGTGCTTTGTGGTGGCTTCAAAATGAAAAGGATACGGCTCAGGTCCTCGTGCTTCCTTTTTCTTGCCACTACCTTCTGGTGATTGTTGCTGCTCCTGCTCCTGCTACTGCTGCTGGCAGCAAGGATTTTCATGGCTAAATGAGATGGTTTTTGTGGTCGGATGAGCCGGGAAATATGCTGATAGGAGGAGCGGCATGGAGGACTGGCATGAATCTGACAGCTGTTGGCCTGGAAAAGTGGAATGTCAAAGGGCCGAGTCGAGTCCGAGCGAAGTAATGAAAAGTGAAATCTTTTGAAATATGCCCATAGTTGGGGCGGAAATGTAGTTCAGGGTTTCGCTTTAATGCACCCGATAAATGCTTCACTGTGGTTTCTCTTACTTTTTGGCGTTGAAAATGGGATACCTGAAAGATATATTTACTCATTTGGGATGCTAGTTAAACTACTCCTTCATTAGGACTTTCTGTCGCTTTGAATTAAAACAAAGAGTAATTTGTAATCTTTGCTTTCTTGTTTTATTAAAAATTATAAACTATAAAGAACTAAAGTCAACTTGCCTTTTTCTGGCCATTTTACGACCTGGATCAAAGGCTTTAAAGCATTTCCCCGAACTTGTAGCCGGGCAAAGTTCCTCACCTTCATTACCATCCGAAATTTCCCGCCCACCAGAGGCAACTATTTATCCAGAAAATTTTCGAAAAGCGCCAGAAAGTATGCTGCATTTTCTGGGGCAACTAAACAAGCTTAACAACTATTTTAATGATAAGTTTCCTATGCAATACCCAAACAAAGTGCAATTAAAAGTTTTTGGCAAGTCCAAGAATTTTCCCAACTGCATCTCGCCGGCTCCAGTCCGCGCCCGCCCGCGCCCGCCGGCTCTCCTATCTATTTTGGTTAATTAACGCAAATTTAAATATTTATAAAAACAAAAAAAATTTCCCTCGGGGATGCAAGGCGGAGCTATTTTCGCCAATTGCTGGTGCGTACAACCGCCGAGTGCAACCGCCGGAACCGGCGGACCGCAGGACCAGCAGGACATTCGTACAAATGACAGGACGTGTGGCTGCCACGCTCCCTAGCTCAGTTACAGTCCTTTTTTCCCGCCACTTCTCGGTCCCTCCGTGCAACTGCCTTTGTGTACTTTGCACTGCAATTTAGCAAATCGATTGCTTTCGCCCCACGCCCTTGTTGCCGCCGACGCCATTCGATTTTTATGGCTTTCAAAAAGCCAGCAGACCCCAACAAATGACCTCAGTCGGATCTAGGGATGTCAGAGTCAGACTTAAAAGTATCGTATTGGATATATTTTATAAATATGTGCTGAAAATGTTATAAAATTTTTCATTTTGTTATGTTAGTTACTAATATGTTAATGCATACTTGAAAGTAGAAGAGATTATTTTGATTTATATTATCAAACCTTTAAATATTTTCATTTATAAGAAAATTAAAAAAATTCTCCAGACTGATTTATATTTTATTTCTTTTTGAATAAACTCTTAGTAAACAAATACTGAATATTTCTAAGAATTATATATCGTTATAAGTTATTTTTTTTTATAAATTACATTTAGCTTAAGCCAGGCTTTTCTTTTTTTATATATATATATTTTTAGTGCTGTTTATTTGTTGTCAACAATATCGATAGTTGGAACAGCACACTTTCCGAAGCTTCGTGTAACTGGACCACAGTATGCAACGCAATAAAAAGCGCATGCGATGGTCTACAGAGCCAAAGTCCCGGCCATAAAAAATCGCTAAACGGCAATAATAAAGCCGGCTGTGGCAATAAAAACTCTGATAAAGTTAACGTTTGAGTTATCACAGCGACTTGAAATGTAACTTCCTCTGAGTTATGAATATAAAGTTCCTAAAAATAACATTACAAAATATTAAATTTGGAAAATAAAATTTTATTAGATTAAAAGGAATAAGTTAATTGCAAATATTAATTATTTATTATAACTTATAAGGAAATAATTTTTATATGATCTTAATTAAACATTAAGTAAAACTTTTAAAGACTTGCTTTATTTGTTGTGTTCTGAGATCACAATAGCTCCAAGTATGGAGTCTAGCTGAGATACTCTTAAATTTACTTTCAAATTTCTCTCAATTGATATTTTAACGGATTTATATTTATTGTGTTGGTTTTCACCTTAGATCATTTTTTTTTTTTATCTCGAAAAACTCACCTGTTGGGTGTCAAGTCCCAAAATGTAACAATGACCTTGCTAGGAATGGGAAATTGTGCATTCAGGCTATTCAGGCTAAGTCTTGTTTAAGAGGTTTCAATAACTCTTGATTAAATTTAGAGATATTTAAATAACTATTGTTCGTGCATTTTTCAGTAAATCAAAGTAACCAGATTTTAATTTTTGACAAATTAAATTTGCTGGCCAGCTAATTTTTCCATCACAGGTTATACATAATGTTTCACGCTTTTCCTGCATTGCAAACACATATGTCAACTCCTGTGACGCCGAAGCTTCCCCTTTAAATGGAGATCAAAAGGCATTAATGTGGCAGGGAGGGAATCGTGGGCCTGAATAAATGGGAATGGATGGGGCACATTAGCGGAAACAATTTTTGGCTTATTCCGCATGTGAAACAGGTAGGATGCGCTCACACACGATGGGATTTTCGATTTTGGATAGCAAACGACACGCGCAATTATTGCTCGACCGTTTTATTTGATTGTGAGACCGGCGGACGGGGAAGGTATGTACGTGGCTCGCATTTAGTTCGTTTGATCTAAGCAATCAAGCAAATTGAATTCAGATCGATTTTTTTCCGATGTGTAAAGTAAGTTTAGTAAAATTGAAATGCCAAAATGCGGTTAGAACATGTTGTACCGAAGAGGTAAAGTCTTATTTAACATGAACTAGGGTTTGATTCTTCTTCTGATAAAACGTAAGAAATATTTTACTAGCTTGTATCATTTTTACTCTAGAAATCTTAACGATATATCCCACAAGGCTTTCTGTATGCTTGTGCCACATTGGCTAACCTCATTCCTTGGCTATAATATTTGGCCTAATATTTGCAATCTTCTTGTGCCACTTTCGGGCCATGTGTGTGGGCTGTCATTGTCATTGCTTGGCCCAAATGCACGGAGCGCATTAATCAGCTCCTCCTGCTCCTCCGGCAGCAAATTAGTTAAGAGCGAAATGCAAATGTCAAAAGGGGGAGAAAGGGAGCGCTGACAGCTGACTTGCCTAATTAGAAGCCAAGTGAAATAAAAATATTACACATACGCCACATATGCAATTTTTCACTTTTTAATTTGCACTACTCCCCATGCCCCATGCCCCATGCCTCATGTTGTTGTGGGTGTGCTCGGGCCGTGTGTGTTTGGCTTGAAAGGCTCGCCTCTTGGCTGCATTTCAATTGACATGCCAAACGGCGGCAGCGGGAAAAATACTGTTTCACATGTTCTTGTTGCCGTTGTAATGCGCATTCGAAATGAGCACACGCATAAGAATTGGGGCCACACATTAATATACACCAGAGGCGTAGTAACTTGTTTTTAAAGTCCCTTTTACAACATTATTTTTACAGTCAAAAATATATCAAAAACAATAAATTTACCTATATACGAATATTATCAATGGTTTGTCGTGAATTTAAAGCATTGTCACATGTCCCTTCCCTGCAATGGCATCCTTTAGGCTCCCCTTTGACCAGAGCCTGCGTGAGCCTCTGGGCCTCTCACCCACACAGGCACCGAGGGCGAAGGAGCGCGAATGTTAATTTAGATGCCTCATCCAAAGGCAGCAGCCAAATGCAGATTCAAATGTGCATGCAGCGGCCCCGAGACCCGAGAGAAGGGTCCTGGGCGCAGGCGACCATGCCAAACCGCGCCCGCTGGGGGAATCGGGGGCCCGAAACTAAAACTGCAAGCCAAGCCAACCACAAAAACCTGCCATGCAGGATGCAGGTCCTGACAAAAGGCTCGACGCCGCCGCCGCCGCCGAGTCCTAGCATTGCAGCGTCATCGTCAGCCTCCGCATCATCCTCATCGGCGGCAGGATTGCGGCCTGCGCTGCTGTAACTCTTTTCAAATAATAATTAACAATTTATTCCCCAAACAGAACGCGCACAGTCGAGTGTGCGAATGGGGCTGTCAACGTTAGTCATATCATTAGAGGCAACGTGTTGCTGACTTTTCGAGGCCTGCCAGGCTTGAGGGAAATCATGCCAATGATGAACTGTGAGAAACTGGTGTAAGTGGTAAATTTCAAGCATTTCAAGCTTCCTGGTATTCGAATTGACTAACAACTAATGTCTTAATGTCTATGGGACTTCGCTGGGCAGAAAACACAGTCTTATCAAGTTATATTCAAAATAGTTTTATCTCCGTGTTCTTTTTTTCAGGTGTATAAAGCCTGTTTGCAACCGCCAACTTGTCCTGAAAACCTAGCCACTGTTTGTTAATCAAAAAAGGTATACACTTTTGGCTTCCGGGCTGAGTTAAATGCAGAAATTATCTTAAAACATAACATAAAATAATATTTACATACTTACTAAAATTTAATTAATTGACTTAAATGCTTAATTTTAATTAATAAAATAACAATTATCCCCCTCCTCGGGCAAAGACTCGCTTTATAATTTAAAAAAATCTTTATTTATATAGTATTATAAAATAATAATATTACGTTCAACTAAGCAAATTTATTACGAACTTTACATTCTATTTTTAATGCTTATAGTCGCACATTCAAGACAAAACATCGTAATGGCAAATAAATGTAAACACGTAGAAATATATGCATTTAACAATTTTGAAAAATAAATGCAAATATCTTTACGAAAAATATTTGAAACACCTATATATATCATAAGAAGAGGATGACAGGAAAATAGACTCTTCAAACAAATTGGTACCCCTGTATTCAGACAAAAAATATATGTTTACCTGTTATCTAGTCAAGATTTGTATTTGGATTTAAATCAATAGAAATTGAGAAATATACAAGAGCAAGGAAATAGATAGGATTAGCGAGAACATTTTTTAAACCTAATGATTGCAGGAAATAATAAAAAATATAAAATTTGTTCAGGATAGGTAATTTATCTAAATATCCGGCTCGAAGGACCAAGATGAAAAATACTTTAATAAATAAATGTTTAGACTGGCAGGGTTTTTTTTTAAGAGACTAAATATTTTTCCAAATCACCTACATCAAATCATCATAAAAGTGTATTTTTATAAATATTTATATATCTTTATGCACCAAATTTATCTATACAACAACAACATTAGGTGTCAGGTCTATTTTTAGATAGTACAGCCTCAGTGTTCATCTATTTGAACGAATGTTGGTTTGATTTTGGTTACAATTTTGAACAAATTTACCAAAACAATATGAATATTTTTAAATTTATAAATAAGTTTAGATATTCGATTGTTTTTGTATTAATAAAATGTATTTGTGTGAATTTTGGTTTACTGTTACTTTATATTAGAAACATGTACAATAGTGTAGGTTAGATATTAGAGTCATAAGGTTAGATATTCGTTACAATACGAAAGATATCCCTTAAAATGCAGAGTACCGCGCAATCGAGACTTATCTGGTGAGTTTTTCTGAGGTTTTCTTTTTTTTTACTTTTTTTTTGATGCTATCGCTGCTGACATTTTGTTTGTAGGTGCTCAGAAATATGCAACTATATTTGTGTTTTTGCGGTCTGCCTTTGTATTTGCGCACAGCACACACCAGGACACACATTGACGGGCCGCCATTGAGCGGAGTCAAATGCATGTGCGGAGCATTCCACGTCATGTCAAGCGGAAGTGAGTGTCTTTCATTTTTGTTTGCCCCTCAGCAGGCGGCCCTGCGTTTTTATTCAGCTGCCGTCCTGGCTGTCCTGGCTGCGACGCTTACTGTTAATTAAAAATGGGCGCCAAGGAGCAGCAAGGAGCGGCAAGGAGCAGGCAGGCAGCGGCGCGCTGGCAGTAACAGAAGCGCAAGTTGAACGCGTCGTATGAGTATTTTAATTAGTTTGCATAATTATGCTCGCTCCCTGGTCCGTGCTTTCCACATACATATATACGTTTTACCCACAGAAACAGCCTTGGCGGCCACAACACAAAGTTACGAATTCCTTTTCTTTCTTTCAATCTCGCCGCAGCCTCACTTCCTCCCCCCCAAAAAAAATAAAAAAAAAGAGAAAAACCTTTTCATCTGCCGCGTTTTATGAAGGTTTAACAACTTTTTGATACAAATTTGCATGCCTTTATATGTGCGTATAAGTGAATGTGTGTCGATTTTTGAGTCCAAGGGCACTTCATTGTATGATTCAGTTCTGTAATGCACTGGAGGAAAATGTAAGATTAATTCATAAATTGTAAATTATGTATAAAAGTAGCAACTATTACATCAAGTCATGATTTCCTGAGCAAAAACTATAATTAAAATATTTTGAAGAAATACATTATTAAATTTTCTTAGAAATTTTAGAAAAGTTTGCAGTTGAAAAATGTTCTCGAAAATACCATTTGCTTATTGAAACATTGTTTAATTCTTATCATTACATTAATAAAATTATTAAAATTTAAATCTATCCCATATTTTCCCTCTGTGTAGCTGCATTTTATTGGTAAGTTTATTGATGTTTGTCATATAACTCTCCCCCTGCAGTTTACTCTGCCAGCCATGAACGGTTTTTATGTGGAAAAGCTATCTGCTGTGTTACTTTCTTACTTACCTTCAGTGCATTTGTATGATGCCCTTCTTTCATAAAATGAAAGAATCTGCCTGCAATTTGCAGTTGCCTTTACTTTTTGGAGCTGAATATTTACACGCTTCGACGAGTGTGGTTTGCATTCAACAGGAAAGTAACCATTGAAAATATCTCACTACTTTCAAAGAGTAAATGAAAACATTTATCAAAAATAACGAATATAGATTTCATATAATCAGCATTTAACATTTTATCGGTCTCTCATCTTTGCTCCACTGTATTAAGACTTCATAAAGCTTGCAATTTAATTTGCCATAAATTTGCAACCAATCCCATGCTCTCTGATTTCCGCGCATAGATAAACAAATTAAGCACACAGCTCTGTGGGAATATTTTCGTAAAATTATAAACAATTGCTGGGAACGTCCTAGTGGCATATTTAACATTCTCCATGGCCCGCACACTTTTGATATTGGAAACTATATAGGGTTTATGGGTTTATTCATAAAACCATATGCCCTGCGTTCGCACATGAGTTGTCAAAGCGGTGGCAACAAAACAATTAAAATATTAAACAATTGACAGCAAACACATAAAATTATTATAAGCGCCAATGGTGCAAAAAAATACATTATAAAATTGCGAATAAACATTTGATGCAAAAAAACACTAAAATTATATAAAAAATGCGCTTTAACATTTTTAGCAATTAACATTCGCAAACAGATTACGCGATAAAATGAGCATAAATATTGCAAGCGCAGGATTGGGGCAATAATCTGGGTCCTGTGTGTGTGTGTGCCACATAATTAATAGAGCGTAGCGAATGACAATAAAATGCCTTTGACAAATTATTCAAATGCGGCTAAAATATTCGGAAAAAACGCTTCGTAAATCCGAAATGGCAAAGAAGAATTATGAAATGAGTGGAAAAACAATATTTGCTCAAACAGAGAGAGAGACTGACTGTATCAATCGATAATTGGGCTCGTTGACAATATTAAAGTCGCAATGAATGTGTAATTTGCCACATATTTGTTACTCCTTTGTCCTTTGTGAGTTTTTTCATATGCATAAATTGTTGCTTTTTATTAAAATTAAGTTCTTTTTAGCATTTTACACTGAATATGAATAAAGAGGCAATTCTACGAAACTTTTCATTTCCAATTCCCACTCTCATTTGATTATAATTTGTTCAATTTTCTCGATCCCTCAGTACAATCCTCAAGTTTATTGAAAACTGACAAATTGATGATGGGAGAAATACCTTGACAACATATGAAAATTCATTTTCCCAGAGTCATACAGTCAAAAATGAACAACTCACAAGATAAATGAAATACCTAGAGATGAAAATACATAAGAGAAAATAAAAAAATGGAGAAAGTTTATCAGTAGCAATTGTTTTCCCTATTTTTTGTCGTAGATGCCAATATTAAATTGTATTGTCATCGCACCGGGATGAAGATGGGGAACTACTCAGCCTCTTTGATCTCGCTGCCAATGATGATGATGCGACACAATTTCTCAACAACAATTTCAACACCATCAATATATTGTTGTTTGTCCCTTTGTTCGATATTGTTTTGGTGGCTGAGTTGAGCCATTTGTCAGTTTGGTAAGAAACCAATAGAAAATTGATACATATTTGCCAGAAATGTTGATTGACAATATGGAACGGGTGATGGAAGCGCAAATTGATGACAGTTTGCC
This sequence comes from Drosophila punjabiensis, assembly GCA_008042585.1. Lineage (NCBI taxonomy): Eukaryota > Metazoa > Arthropoda > Insecta > Diptera > Drosophilidae > Drosophila > Drosophila punjabiensis. The sequence goes on along the minus strand of VNJR01006228.1, from coordinate 89,008 downwards.
ATAATTTAAATATATTTACAAGTGAAGGTTTCTCTTGATAAGTTTAGGAGAATATTATAGCCAAAAACTTGAGTATTCTTGGGCAATACGTTCCCTATTGTTGGGTCAAAGTGCCTAATGAACAGTGCTTAACTGCAAAGTAGCAGGTGCTTGAGTTCATACATGATTCCACCACCTTGACGCATCACAGCAACTTGCTGCTCCCATAAAAGCTTGAGAAACTTGCCTGCAGTTTGTTGCAAAAAGTCCTGCGATGATGACGAAGTGGTCGACATGCTCGGAGTTGAGTGAATCAGGCGCGATGCTGATGATGAACATGAGAGGAGCTGGCTGCTCGGAAATACATAAAGGAGCAAAGTTGCCGCCGCTTCGGGTTTCACTTTCGTGCCCAAGTGATTTGCATGGCAGAGTACCTTGCGCTACCTTGCGGTGCCCATAACAGTTAAGTAATGTCTTAAAACTTTAACCATGAACAAGGTGGAGGAGAGGAGGAAGAGGAGGCCCACACCCCCAACTCACACACAACAAATGTGCAAATTATGCAGCCTCCGGGAAAGTGCTTCAATGGCTGGGCGTGGCCTAAGCTACTTTCACCGCAAACTTTATTAGTTGGCCTCACCTTTCTGGCTTTCCATTACCCGCTTTATGCATCCCGAAAAAAGTTTACACCGGCTGGCTGACTGGCTGCCAGGGGAAACTTAATCAATTTCCAAGCTGGCCATAGCACACTTTAAATATTTAATACTTGTCACATAGTCGAGGAGCCTTTTCGAAGGCAAACACACACAAAAACGAACACTTTTTGGCGCTCAAAAACTTCTAATTAGCCAATTTGGTAGCAAAAAATTATTTTAGTTTAGGCCAACTTTTTTCCCGCTTCAGTTAGTGAAAACTTTTGGAAAACTTGATCGATTTCTCTTGGTTCACTTAAGCCAAAGGAAAGTAGAGTAAAGGATAATTCCTTAACTGTTAGGAATGTTTGATTTGAGAGTTAAATTAATAAAGAAAGTCTATGAACTAGCTTGATAATTAAGAAGAAAAATAGATTTACCTTATACTATATTTTTTTTTACTTTTAGTTTGTGGAAATAAACAAAGAGTAAGTCATTCCCATTTAAATTGTAATTAGAAATCATCAAATTATTATTTTTACTATTATTTTACGTTTTGTCAACTGTTAAAAAAAAAAGCAGAAAAGTTCAGAGAATTTCAAGCGTTGTCCACTTTTTGCTGGCCAGCCGTGCAAGGACCAAGGGAAGAAAGTCGCCAAATGGAAAAAAGGAAGCAACTTTTGCTATAAAGCGTGTCCTGTGGCAAATTCCTTTGCTCCCTACACACACACTCACAAATACAGACAGAGAAACGCGCACACCCGGACATAATTGCAGTATTCTCTTTTCTTCGGCTGCCGATTTTTTGGTCCTTTTACACGTTCCGCTTTCAACGAATTAAATGGCATGAAATTAAAAGTTACTACGAGAAATTTTTGTGCTGCATTCGCAGGAAAACGTGCGAAATTATAAGTACAAAAGCGTGGGAATAAAACGAAGGAAGCGCAAAAACATGCCAACCAAAAAGGAGGAGCTAAAGGTAAAGAGCAAGGAAAGAGCAAGCAGAAGAATGATAAAATATGAAAGTAAGTCGGAGCGTCGGAAAATGGGAAATGGGAAACGGGAAACGGTTGAAAGACAACAGGCAAATCTACTTAAATATCCAAGCGAATAGTAAGCCTTTCTTTGCCGTTTCATTCTTTGTGAATTATTCCTTTTCGCTTCCTCCCCCTCCCAGTGCTATCCTGGAACTCCCTTTGTGCCATGGTTAAGTCCGTTTTATGTTTTGTTTCGTCCTTGCCCGGAATGGTACATTATGCAAGTTATTCTCGCAACCTTGCGGAATAGTATGAAATCAGCGAAATATATTTATGACTTATTCTGTCCGGAGGACAAAGGAACCGCCCACGAGAAAAACATGGGGAACCACGAAAAGGACAAATGAGAGTTGATGTAGTGGAGCTTAGTACCACAAAAAAAAGTGAAAAGGATTGCTCGAGGAGAGATTTGAGATGCTTAGCCTCAAGAGTTGGGCAGAAATTAGCGAGATTTCATGTAACCCGATTTGAGGATGAAAATTTTGAAGTTAGAAGAAGTTAGAAATAAAATTTAAAAATATGCAAACAATAAATTTGGCTGAAGTAGTGTCCAGGTTTTGAAAGAAGTTATCCTTAAATCAAACTTAAATTATATGTCGAAATTCCTTCAAATAGTGATTGTTATTACTTTAATATTTTATAAATTTAAACGTTTGAATTGTAAAAGAAATGGTTAACCTTGTCATACATTTTCTTAAAAACGTTAACAAATTATAATTGCGAAATGAATTATGAAACTCGATTCCCATGATTTCCATCTGAATACCAACTCTATAGCTTTCCCCGATTTTATTTGTTTGCTCACTCTCTCATCTTGTTTGTAGATTCTGAATACCCTTTTTTACAATCATTTTCCGATAGACATTTATTGTAAGTCCCGATGGTTTGTATTTCTATTTTCGATTATAGCTGCAGCAGAGCTTAAAGTGTTGCAAATATTTGCCTTCCTACAATGTTTGCACTTAGTTGGAAATTTGCTGCCATTTTTTATAAGGCCGTGCTCCCCCATGTCCGTTTTTAGCTATCGCAGTTGGAATGATTTGGGTATTTTTTGTGGAACTATTTATTATTTTATGGCTGGATTGTGACACAGATTTAGTGGGGCTATCTTTTGTTTAGCCGGCTGGGCAAATATTTGTCAAGCGGACATACATATCAGGAAAAAAGCAATTGCCATCAATAGCGAGTGTGAAAAGCGAGCGAATCGAAATGTCAGAGTTGAAGTTGAAAGTTTCGCTGTTTAATTGGGTTGCCGGCAGCCGAGCAGAAGGCGAATCCTTGGCCCGGCCTAATTGAGTTTTCGCTAATCCAATAGATTAAGGAGCAGCAGCAAGCAGCAAGAGTTCCTTCTCGGCTGACTGTAATGCAATGCAAAAACAATAACAAAATTATGCTGGCCGGCAGAAGGAGCGGCTGACAAGGCTAAGACGGTCCTGCGAGACTCGGGAGAGATGACCTGAAAAGCACAAGTAAAGTATAGCCACGAAGGGACATCCAGCGACACCGAGTCCCCAAGGATGAAGCCAAGTCCTGGCAGTTGCATAGTTCCCTTTCAGGCTGTCTGTTTCCATTGTTTGCTTTATTTTTGCAGGGCAGGAATTTAATTAGCTGCGAAGGACCCCGCTAAGAATGCAATACTGAATTTAAATCATGCATAAATTATCAAATTTTGCACACACTCTCGTCTGCTCAGCGCCACTTCAGGCGCCATAACTAATTATATGTTGACATGACATTTATTTGGCTTGCATAAATTAGGCAATTAGTTGATGAACGTTAATTAAGTTTTTGGAATACCGCTAAGCAAGGTGTTAAGCCGGCGGGTGGGAAATCGAAAAGGGAAACAAAAGAGGCGGCATAACAAATAATTCTCAGAAGCGAATGAACTTAATTAGAAGCGATGAACGGTTTCGCCTGGAATTTGAGTTCTAATGAAGTACAAGAATAAATATATAAACAATCTTTGGAGTTGTTGAATGCAATATATCCTTAAAACTGCACTTCAACTCCTTAGCCTGAACTCAATTTCCCCGTTTACAATCATTCGCTTTATCGACTCTTGACCATTTGGCAGTGGCCTAAAAAAGCTTCACCTCCTTTTTGGCACAAATGTCTTAGCTCCCAGTCAGCTGTCAGCAGCTGGACGAATCCTTGAAGCGTGCGAAAAGGAAGAAGGACAATCAGGAGACTGCTTGATATTTATAGGAGGAGGGACGTTTCAAATCTTCGACGTACATTTTATCGCTTGCACTTCACGGAAAAAGGTGAATGACGATGGACGCACCGAAATTTCGACACATTGTGGCTTCAATCGTGGAGAGGGCGTTGTACATGGCGTATACGCAATAAAGGAGCAACAGCCAGTGGAGATGCAGTAAGGATATTCCCCGCTCTCCGATGCTTGTCATCATTAGATTAGAGTGCAGCAAGCCCGGAGAAAGAGAGAGGATGTTGAATGACACAAAGAGAGAGGGAACATAAAAGGAGTAAAATGTGAGTAGGGATGGGATATAAATATCATGACGATAAATTATATAAGATTTATAATCATTCTTTACTTTAAAAAAGAGTTATAACTTATAAATGTATGCTTGATTTTGATTTGTTTGAAATTCGGGAATATTAATTACAATTTACAAATAAAATTTCAAGCAAATAAAATGTGATTTTTCAAAGCAAATATCAGGTATAAATATCGTGTAAAAATACTGTTATATAGCTTATTCGATAGCCTAAATTCCATATCGATAATTCCTTTCTCCATTTCCCATCTCTAGAGGAGAGTGTGGAAAATGCATGCACACATCGTGGCAGAGACAGAGACAGAGACAAAAATTAAACTATGGGGCGTTGCCTTGTTAGGATGTGCGTTAAATTGTAAAACACAAGAGTGGTCGGGATGGGGGCGGGGACGGGGGCGAGTATGGTATGGTGACGGTTACTGTGACTGTGACTGTGGCGGGGTAAAAAGGATGGGGATCTGTAAAGGACTGCGCCCAGCTGGCCAGTGTTATCCTGCCTGTCATGCTGTGGCCAGTTCTCGTTTATTTTGCGTATTAGACGCTGCTATTTTGTGCTTATTGCCGCCACCCTCGGCAGGACCTCCGCTACTCCTCCTCCGCCTGTCTGGCTGCCGCGCCGTGGCCGGTGTCCTGTTATTTTTCGCTTGTTTGGTTTCCTTGGTGTCCCATTGTCAGCTCATTTGTAATTTTTGGCACAACGATTTCAAATTAAGCAACCGGAAATGAGCTGACATTTTGTATTCTGTTTGGTTCGCTTTCACAGCGTTCCACGCTCCTGTATAGTACTTTTGCGGTTATCCATCAGGATCTCGCATCCATAGGGGCAATCATCATCATCATCGTCATCGTCATCGTTATCCTCGTCGTAGTCGTAGTCGCTGTCTTTTCCGGACACCCCACATTTCTGCACTCAAACTTGTCTTGTCTATTATGACAATATTAATATTTACATTTTACAGTTATTGTCTAGCCAGAGCATCCTGTCCCACGCACACACACACACTCGAATATATATATATATTTATTTATCCGTATCCTCTGGTAGCGCTGGTACTACACATGTATCCTTTCCCTGCTTTGTTTTGTTTGCTGCCACTGCTGCTTGTCATGTTTGCTGCCTCGTATGCATTTGGTATTTTCTTGTTTATTGCTTTATGTTTCAACCGCTGCTGCTTTTATATCCCCCCGCCCTGCCCTGCCCCGCCCCCCATTTCCTCCGATGTCGAATCCTGTCAATATGTTTTCCATTTTGTATGTCGTGCATTATTTCCGGTTAGCGTTGACCACTTTAGACGCTGTCTCCTAAGTTTCACGCTTTAGTTTCGTCCTTCCAAGTAAAATTGAGAACAGTTTAATGTATTTTTAAGCTATCAACGAAGCTTGACTTGAAACTTTACTTAAATTAATACTTAGAAGTGCATTTTGAAGACTGAATTAATTAATATTTGAAAATGTAGCTAACTAGGCTTACCTTTGAGCAGATCACAAGGCTAACTGGGTAATATAATAATTATGTAGCTCTCTTTTCAAGGTCTAATAAAGGAAACTAGAAGCTTTGCAAATTTAGGACTGTTTCAGACTGATTATAAAAGTCAATACAATAACAGCGATCTTAGAATTTCTGCAATATCGAAGCGTCTAATGCATGTAGGTTTTTTATTAAATGATAATGAAATGATTGTAAGGATACAAAAAATTCAAATTAACATTGTAATGTATCTTGGTAATATGTAAAATACAGTAGGAAGTACAGATTTTATATACGATAATCCGTAAATTATAAATATATTAATTTTATTCTTGATGTTTTTAGAGAAAAATTAAGTAAATTGAACAAAAAGAATGTGTTTGCTTTATAGATTTTGTAATTTATTATTAATTATATATTTATTTATTAGATTTAATTTTATTATTCTTTATATTTGTATTTTTTTACAGAAAATGTAAGCAACAGAACTAGATTTTTAACGAAATAAATACCCTGTGCAACATATTTACCTAAAGTTCAATAAGTCAAATATTTATATGAGATACATATAAGAATTTGCTTAAAAAAATATAAATAAATAATAGTTTAGGATGACAAACATAAATTAACAAAATTTATTTATTTTTATCTTTTAAGTCTGTAAATTGCAAAGAGTTCAGTGGCTGAAACAAGACCCTAAACAATGTTTCTCCATCACCGTTACAGCGAAAAGTTCTCTGTTAAGGAAAACAGTCCTTTTTTCGAATTTGAAAGCTCTTAGAGCGGCATTCAAGTAATTTCCCTTTTGACTCTCAGCTGCCCTTCCTGGCTCTCCCGAAATTCCCGTGCGAAAACAAGGACTTCGATGGGGAGCTTCGGCTCGAGTTTCGTTAAGTTGCGAATACCAGAGCCGTCGATGTCCTTTGCTCTCGCCGGCAGGACACGACGGCTGCCGAATTCCTTCGGTCGCAGGCCAAGCTAACAGCAGGGACGTCGGCTCAGCTGCTGTTGTTGGGATTCCGGCGAGGACCGACAGCTTCCTGCCGCTGAGGCGTCAGTTACGTTGATAATGTCATAACGTTTGGTTCGCTCTGCTGTTGCCTCCGCTCACGAACGCAGCCCCCAACGAACACGAACGAGCCTCAGAGTTTAAATAATATCCTGGGCAGGCACAACAAAAACAAACATCCTTCAGCCGACGGGCAGGGAATAAATTAGCTTGCTAAAAAATTAAATGTGAAATCGAATCAAAATAGAAGCGACTCATAAGTGGACAAAAACAACGACAACGGCCGGCAGAAAAAGTGTCAGAATATGTAAAAATTAATATTTCACCAGAGATTTGAGTGTTGCCAAAACAAAAACAAACACACACTGCAAACAGAAACAGGACAAACTTTTCGTTTCGTAAAACTTTTATTTCGTACACACGTTTTTTGGCCCTACGCGATTTGCCTGCGCAAAATTATGAAAAATATGTGAGAAATGTGCGAAATCCGCAGAAAACACGAGGACCCCCAAGAGGAGTAGCAGCAGCAGGACCAAACGGCATTACTCCTAGCCGCTGGCACAGGTCAAGCTCCATCCTCCAGTGCGAGATAGATCCTGGTCGGTCCCAAAAATCTCAAGTCCCCCGACGCCGCTCCTGCCAGTGTCAGTGTGTGTGTGTGTGCGCGGCACAGGCAAAGGGAGTCAAGGAAGCAAAAGGACGAGAGCAGTGTAACGTGCTAAAATAAGTTAATTTATTGCCGGGACAACAACAATCACAACACCGAGGACGACAACTGCCGGCAGTCATAACATTTGCCGTGTTTTGCCAGTGCTCCGAAAGGTGAGTCGAGAACTGGGAGTCTTTTCACGATTACTTTTGTTGGTCTTTCATAGCCTGGGTAACGATGATATCTGTGATTTTACAGCAAGACTTAATTTTTGCTTTAAAAGAAATTATAATAATAATGGTGTACAACATTTTGGTGATATTAGAAGCTGCTTAACTATGCATATATATTATTAATAATATTTTTGGAATTAAAACTTATGGGGGTCATGCCATGTTGAAGCCGTTTGTTTTACTCTTCTTTTAAAAATTTGTACATCAGCTCAATTAAAAGATAGATCTTACAGTTTGTTGCCATATTTTCATTGTATATTTATGTACATAAGCAAATTTTTGAAATTGTTGTTGTTATAATAAAAGATGTTAAAGTGCATTCAAGTACATTTCAAAGAAAATAGTGGTTCTCTGGCTATCACGATTCAGCCAATCTCAGTAATATGATTTCAAATATTCAAATAGCTTTCTAACCTGTATCTCAATGTCTATGACAGGTAGTAAAATAATTGAAAAATATTGCAAAATACATTTTTTACACCAATTTGCATGAAAGTAAACAAAAGAGTAATGTTTTTCCTCTATTTTGTAGTGTATAAAAAAAACTAGTTGACCTTTTTCAATTATTTTACTACCTGCCATAGCCAGATATAAGCTGAACATGCCCAATATGTTTCATTAAATCCAATTGGCAGTTTAGTATTTTCTGTAGCCAGTTTAAAAAAAGTAATTTCGAGAAAAACGTTAAAAATATAATAATTTTAGGAGAAAGTTTCACGGAAGGGCACTTCTTCTAAGCGCTATATTTTTCAACGTCATTGAATGTCGAAAAATAGAAACATCGTATTCTAAATAAATTGTAGATTTATTGGAAACAAATTTGTGAACTTTTTTTCAACACGGCATGACCTCCTCAAGGACAAATTTAAATTCTTCAAAATTCGAATTGTATTAATGTTACTTTTTCTTAGTTTTATATTCGAATTGAAAAATAAGAAATAACTTATTTTAAGAAATCAATCATTGTAACACTTTTAAAAACTATAAATTTGTTTGTGAAATTATGCTTTTTTTTAGAAAAAACTCAAGAAACAATTTGAAGTATTTTTTTATTATGCAAATAAAAATGTAAACAATAAATTAATCCTTCACAAAATTATCAAATATTAAAGTATCAATTTTATTTTGTGGGCAGAACTGTAAACAATAAATTTTTCTTTCTTATTCGTATTCTTCGCTATATATTATTTGAGCTTATATTTTTTAGTTTATACCATAATTATTTGTTTTAAAGAAATCGATCACTGATTGAATTCTTTGTAATAATATTTAACGTAAGACTCAGATTTGTTAATGGGCAAAAAAATTATTTAAATTGCTAGTGAAGGTACAGTTGCATAAATAAAAAATATATCTAGTAGTTAAAAAAATCAGTTTCACAGTTAGTGATTTAATTTCAAGAAAAAATGTTTTAAAGATGAAAAATAAATAAATTTTTCATTTAATTATTATTTATGCCATGCAATTTACAAGTTGTTATACGTAAAGACTGTTTTATGAATATAGTTATCGCTATGAGGACAATTGTTAAGTCTGTACGAAGACCTCAGATACAATTTATAAGTAAGAAACGATTATGAAACTTTCAAAATTTCTAATCAAAACCAATTACCATAAAATATGTAAGGCCACTTTTGGATAAGTGTTCGAAGGCTGAGAAATCAAAGAAAACAAAGTTTTAGAAATACGTAGATCTCCATTTACAAAACTTTTACTTCAGTCTAAAACCATTTTTCCCTTCGCTTCGCAGACCAGAATGGATGTTTAATTGAAAAAAGCAATTTATTTGCCGACATACCTCAATTTGTTCCAAAACTACAGCAATTTCGAGCCGAAAATATTTCGTTGTTGTTCCTTTCGCGAACCGTTGTCAAAAAGTTCGTTCAATTGACCTGTCTTCGCCGTTCAAGCGTGCCCAAAAAACAAAAAAACAAAAAAAAAAAAAAGAACAAAAAAACATACAACCGAATAGCTGAACAAAAACTGTCAGATCCATGACCTACATAAGTACGTCGTGTAACCAAATAGATTGGAAGGTTTTCACACGCATATTTTGTTTTTACAGAGAACAGAGAACGTAGAATTTTTTCCGTCTCTGCGCCTCGCTTATGCAAAAACCCAAACCGACCAGTTTTCAGATTTTACCCATTTTTGTATTGTTTTTTTAGTCCAGAAACTTTTTCCTGGTCACTGGATTTTTTCACTGTCGGCCAGCTAACAAAAGTTCGAATGTTAAATGATTTTCATGGGGCAAACTTCGGCAACCCTGAAACGGGGACCTGGGTCATTTGTTAGCCTGTCAGAGTGTCAGAGTGTCAGAGGAACAGGCCGCGCATAACTCTGGCTGACACGTGAATTTATTGCAAACTGTGTTATGAAGGGTCCATCAAAAGTGCAACACTAATACGTGGGTCCGAAGCGGCCCCACTCGTAGCAGTTCCGGCACGTGTTCGCCACGAAGTAGAAGGGCGGCGCGCAGCTGCCGTTGCAGCAGCCGGTGCAGGGCGAGGTGCCACAGGATCCGGCGCAGGATGTGGCACACGATCCGGCACAGGATCCGGCGAACGATCCACAAATGGATCCGTAGTAGGATGTACCACAAGAAGTGCCACAGGATCCGGCAAGGGAAGTGCCACAGGATCCGCCGCCACAGGTTCCGCCGGCACAGGTTCCGCCGCAGGATCCCCCGCACGATGGGCTGCAGGTGGTCTGCATGCAGGGCAGCACCGGACCCACGGGGCCGCAGGTCAGCTGGTAGGATACGACGGCATAGGGCGCAGGTCCGCAGCTGCCGCCAGCACTGGGCCCGCAGGATCCGCAGGGGCCGCAGCAACCACTGTAGGGCTTACGGCTGGGGCCGCAGGCGCCACAAGGACCACAGGCACCCCAGGGCCCACAGGGACCGCTGGGACCGCAACGCGGCCGAAGTCGAGTCGCTGCACAGTTCATTCCAAGTTCGACTTGACTTCCTGCACAACCTGTTGCTAAATTTCTGCCGCAAAAAACGTACTAAATACGCCGGGACTGAGAAGTTAATTCGCTTCCAAGGCTCCAGGACACTATTTAGCACCTTTTTTGTCCGCCAATCAAAGCACAATTCCTTGGATAATTTGGCAATGGCTGGTCTAGTTAAATTGTTGCAGTTCTGTAAAATATTTGGTATAAATGTGACAAGTCGATCAAGGGATGCTTTTATTGAAATGAAAATTAAAAGTATGAAGAATTGAAAACTGTAATAAACTTTTTAATTGCATTTTTCAACAACTCTTAACAAGTTAAAGTTATAAGAGTGTAAATTACACAGAGCTCGAGGAAATTCTGCATTGATTTTTGCAGTTCAGTAAAGCCATGTGTGGCCTGGACCCATTGAGGTCCTGAATCCTTTGCCGCCCCTGCGGTCACTCCGAGTGGCTAATGGAATTGATTGTCTGCGCCTGGCTGGTTGGGACGAGAACTGGGTTTCGTCACGGTTCGTTATGTGTCGCACAGAGATTTGCATGGCTAACCGTTGGGAGTATGCAGAATTCAAATTGAATAATGGAAATCTAAAGAGTGATATGTACATATATCAAGCAAGAGTTCTTTTTTTAAAATGAGTGGGAAAGCGAGTTTAAAATAAAGGATTTCAAAAGAACTAAATTCTTACAAAAATCTCTTAGCTTCAAAGCGGGTTTTCTAGATTCTGTGCATTTAATTTAACTTGATTTTAAAATAGGCTTGATTCTTACGATTATTATTTATTTGATTAATGTTAGACTATAAAGCTGTTTCTTCACCTATGTTCCACGGTACCAAAACTGCTCAAAATCCATTGCTGAGACCCCTTGCTAGCCAGGTTTGCTTTTAGGCCAGATTTTCGGAGCGTTGTCGGACCCGGACCCCAAGGGCGACGTCGCCTAGATTGTCACCAGCTGTCAGAGCAAAAAAAGCGACTTTGCTCGGCGTTCGCAAGCCGAGTTCAGTTTGCTTTCCATTTCGGCCCCAAACACTCGATTTTGTGTCTAGCTCCTGGCAATAACTAACCCACAAAGGGACCAAAAAAGAGACCGGCAACAGGAAAACTACACCAAGATGTGCGGCGGCTGGGCCTGTGCCTCCTACAACATTGCCTGCTGCAATCCGCGGCTGTCGACACTCCGCTTCACCGGTCGCTGCTTCGCGCCCACTCCCTGCGGTGCCTACGACAACTGCTCGGCTTGCGAGGGTTGCTGCGGGGGCTGCTGCGGAGGGGGTTGCTGCGGATGGTAGACAGGATCGGGGTCTAGTTGCAGAATCGAGTGGAGCTAACAAAACAAAAAATGTACTTACTGGCAAAGGGAGTCAAGTAGGCCTTGAATCCCTTTGCTTGACAGCAGAGAAGTACAAATAGTCAGTCCAAGTTTAGTCGTTGTCGTCTCAACATCTCACTTTCTAAATCTTCGAGTCGAGTAAGTTTTAATTTCTAATAATAATATTTTTATTTAGATTTCATGCTTTTGTTTAGTTCCTCCTTTAATAACCATGTGCGGCGGCTGGGCCTGTGCCTCTTACGAACTGGCCTGCAATAATCCACCTTTATCCACGATTCGTTTTACGGGTCGGGACTTTATTCCAACTCCCTGTGGACCCGGGGACAAGTGCTATGCCGTGGACACAAGCCGCAAAAATAAAAACAACAATTGCTATGTGCCACATAATATAGCTCCTCTTTTAGAATCGGAGATCTGCACTGGGAAGGAGCAACAGGAAAAGAAGACTGGAGAGTGATGAGGTGCTCCTCCGTAACACCTAAAGGGGATCTTTGAGACCAACGACTACTTGGAATATCTTCTGACTTATTAAATTAATAAAATGTAGTTAAGCAATATCTTCAGTCTTTTTTGTACTCTGAGATTAGGGACCCGAATCAGAATGATTTAAAATCTTTCCTACTCCTCTGGTGACGTTTGATTTATTTTTTTACCAATAGGTATTTATACTCCACAATTCAGAATCATCAAACTATTCTGATCTTTTTGTTCAAGATTTTATAGTTATTTTTTGACTCATGACCACGAAAGTAGCGCGAGCCATGTTTTGGCCTTTTAATATTTTTTTCCTTGTGTTTAGATGACGCCTAAAATTTTCAGTCCTAACGCATGTTAAGATTTTTGGTCCTATATAAAGATTTTAATTTCAAAATACACAAAATCTTGGAAGATTTTTTTATCATTGAAGATTTATCCAAGATACTCCATTAAAAAATTTCCCTCAAAAGCTTTTTTTTAGCATATTCCAATTTATTTGTAAACCAAAGAAGTCAAAGAATCCTTCAAAATCACAAAAAATTCCGTCATTGTGGCAGTTCCCAAATCTCTTCCCGAGTCAGTGGCAGGTATCCCCTTCAGGTGATCCTCAGTAGAAGGGTCCAAAGCATCCCCACTCGCCGGCACAGCAGCACCTATTCGGCGGGCAAGTCCAGGGACCACATGGCGGATTGGGGCCACAGCAGCAGCTATTGTAGTTCATGGCTGGCAGGGCAGGACCCACAGGACCATAGGCCAAGGCAAAGGATACCGATCCGCAAGCTCCCTGGCAACACATCTCTCTCTTTGGTGACTGCAAGGGAAACCCTTCTAAAACAAGACTCTTGAAAAGGGAAAACAATTTCAACTCACTTTGACTCGGTTGGAGAATTCCTCTAGAAAATTCTAAATATTTTTAAACGGAATTTTGTGGACTTTGAATTTAGTTTTTTTCGTACACAGGAAAGCGTACGATATGTTTACAAAGCAACAGAATAAACTGGAATGAGCCTGGCTCACCAAATCTGGCTACAGGTTAGGGAATGTTCTTCTCAAGGCCCACTCGATGTTTGGAAATTTAAAACGAGTTGAAAAACAAGAAAAACAGTTCTCACAGCTCTCACAAAAACTGACTTAAATATCGATCAAAGTCAAGTCCTGGCGGAGGAGCTAACAAATTTCACACATCAATGATTTAACAGCGAGCGAGCGAGCGACAAATACAAAAAAATTGAATTTCTCTAACGACAAAACAGCAGCGCAACAGATTCGCCCCTCTGGCAAAAAAATAAGAAATCATTGAAACATGTCTAAAAAAAAATAAAAAACGTGGAGTCTGGGGAAAATAACACCAGCCGAGTGGAGTGGATGCCGAAAGGATTTCTCGCAGGACTCGCTCTAAACTGGGGCAAAGTCGATGTCGTGGCAGACATGAAAGTCTATTAGACTCAACGAAGCAACCTTAACGTCATTTCCCAGCTTCCTTCGGTTTCGAGGAGGTTAATGTGCGGGCCTGTATGTGTGTGTGCCACAGCACAGGATATAGGTATGGGTCTCTGGGTCCCTGGGTCCTGACTGCTGGCTGCTGGCTGCTGTGTGTGTCTGCGGGTGTTGTGATTCACAAAAGCTGACAAGCTCATCGATCCCTGAACATTAGCTAAACATAAATTACACAGATGACTGCACAACAATTGAGGCGTTTATTATAATGTGTGTTCACACTTGAGGCTTTCAAAAGATGCACTCACAGCAGCGCCCGAAAGAGAAAGGATATTTCGGAAAGTCCTTGCCAGAGCAGCGTATTAAATCTCATGTGAATGAGATGCGACTGGTAATTGTTTAAGTTGAAGTAAAGTTAAGGAAAGCATCATAATTATTTGCTGTAATCGAAGTTAAGGATATTGTGTTCCATTGACATTTATTGTATTTGTTTTCCCCAAAAACCCTGTTAAGTATGTCGCTATGGGAACGGCATCTTCAGTTGGGTTGCCTTTTCATTTGCTCACATAATTTATTCATTCAACTTCTTTAAAAAGCAATTTACATCGATTTACCTAACAAAGAACCCGCTCCCGGAGAAACAAAAACCGCAGAAGCCCCCCCAGACAGTTAAAAACTATTGCAAAACTCATTTCTAGACCAACTTCAGGACTGCAATTGAGGGCCCTCCGCCTGCTCCCAGGAGCAACACCCCACTTAAGATAATCTCATTGGTAGCATGCCAAAAAGTTGTCCCTGCCCCCCGAACAAAAAAAAGGACTCGCACACACACACTTTGGGTATAAAAATGTCACCACAAAAAGAGGAAACTCGAAGGAGAAAGAGAAACAGCAGGGTAAACAAGCTGTGCGAGAGGCTTCTTCTTTTGCTCCAACTAAAAAAGGTATTTCCTTTTAAATCAAATACAAAAATGTCTGCTTCTGCTTCTGCTGGGATTCCAGCAGAAGCCGTTGTCCGGCTCCTTTCCCTCTGCCCTCTGCCAAGTGGACACGATGGGCACTTCATTTCACTCCAAAAACATATTGAGCCGGGCCACTTGAGTGTGCGCCAAGAGATAAGCGCAATTATATGGCTTCGAGTGGCGGACCCGGACTCGAAAAGGAATCCGGAGACCGCAGGGACCTCGGCCGGACGTAAACTGTATAAATTAGGTTGGAAAAAAAAGAGGAACTTAACGTTACTTATGTGACACGGCCTTCATTGAGACAAATGCGGGGTCTTTAAGTGCATCGTTTTTCCTGTCCTGGCGGTTGCTTTAAATTTATTTGCTGCGATACAGGTCCTCAGAGCGAAGAGGTATCCAAAGAAGTTGCGAATTTCCCTGAACTCTAAGGACATCTCACATTCCACATTCTGTCCCTGGTCAAGTGCTCGTTATGGGCAATTTCTGCTCAAACTGCTTTTTTGGATGCTTTGTTTTACTTTCTTTAGATTCCTGTTTTTTGCTGACCGCACGCTGAGTGGGAGCCTTCTGTTTGTGGGCCGCATTTGAAGTGCCTTTGTGGCGATCTCAAGGAGCCAACTTGTCAAGCATCGGTTTTCGGGAAACGCCCTCGAGTGACCATTGAAAAGTTTACACCACCACCACCACCCCGAGGTTGTAAGTGTGTAGGAAATATCCTTGAGCACTCGGCTTATTATAAGTTGCAAGTTGTTCAAGGAACTCGCTCTGCCTCTTTGAGCTTGGAAAGTAATATGTAAATATTAAAAATAATCCGAAATTCTTGGCTTGTAAATAAGGGGAAATTGTCTTCTTCCGCATAAGTATAAATCAAGTGGAGAGTTATATTCGTTTTATTTTTATTGTCTATTAACTTTACCTCGCAGATCCAGAAGTATATCAACCGATTGACTAGAGAAAGCCATGTCGCGACCTCTAAAATCACAGACTTGGCTACAATCACAATGCATTCTCCATTGAGAGACCAGATTTTTTGACTGGATTACTCCTTTTGATGTGCCTTCCCTGCTGTTTAATGATACCCTATATTTGAGACACATGTAGAGTATGAACTCTAAGTATTTGTCGAAAGCAAAAATATATTTCAAGGGAATTATATATCATAATCTCATATTTTCTTTAAAAAATAACTTTGCTATCGAAGGATAATAAAAGATTCATCCTTAAAATTAGAGATAAGATCATGATCACTTTCAAATGATATTCAGTTCAGAACATAATTTAATGTTTACAAGATTCTATACATTAAAAATTTCTTCAAAATTTGATGACTTATTACAATTTTTGTTGGAATTTTATCTACCATTTAAAAAATAATTTATATACAATAAATGCATCATATTAATTTAGAAAATTATGAACTATGAAGCATTAACAGTTCGAGTTAGTACCCAAAAAATTCGTTGATTTATTTTTTGTTTTGTCTGCGTTCGTTTTCTATTTGAAGTACAAAATATTTTTCGTTTATTTGCCCAACGTTGGCTGCTTTTCCTCCTGTCGCCTCCTTGGTCGTCTGGGAAAGTCTTTTGCCGCCACTCCTTCGAGTCCTTGCTCTTTCAGTATTTTTTGTTCCTTTCCTATTTCCTTTCTAAGCTTTTTGCCAGGCGGCGTCAAACGTCGGGCGCCAATCCTCATGTGCGTGGGTGCGTATGAGTGATTCTTTTCCACTCTCTTCCCCTCCCCTGCCCCGGCGGCTCATTCGGTCTTTCTTCGTTTTTCGTTTGGTAAATGCTGCGAAACATAAAACATCAAATGTAAATTGAAAGTCGTTCGTGTGTGAAACTGAATGTGTCATCAGTTGAAGCGTTTATCATTTTTTTTACTGCTTTTCGTATTCGTTTTTAGCTTCATCGACCCCTCGGCGGTATGGAGAGTAGAGGATGTGTGGGTGGATGTGCTTTAAGAAGTTTAGATTTTATTTGCCGGCGTGTCAAGTTGCCTTTAAACGCTTTCCCCCGAGGGGCGGGCCGGGCCTTCGTTTCTAAGTTGTTTGCCAGCCAAAGAATGTGCGGAAAATTTCTTGGGCTGTGCAATGTCTTGTAAAATCTTTTATTTCCGTTCCAAAGACACGGCGCACATGTGCCAGGCTGGAGTATCACATTTCCCATATCTGTCAGGGCGTTGTGAATATGAATATTAATTCAAAGCAATTTCTAAAACAAGTACGTAGGTTTTAGAATTTATAGAACTCGCAGTAACCTCACGAGAAGGTATTCCAGTAGTTATAGATTTATGTGGAATTTATTGATTAAACATCAACTCTAATTTGTTTAATCTAACCTACGGATTTCAGTAATTAACCAGACTGACAGAAAACTAATTTAACAAAATGATTCCTTGTAAATAAAACAAATGAAAGCTGCTTTCAGTTTTTACATTTCGAATTTCAAGTGCAAATTATTTTGAAATTAATTGAAAGCTACTAAAACGCAGCAAAGGCTTTATTTGTTAGTCCAACTTCTCAGTTCCCTCTCTGGTTTCCCTATTTGCCATGCAAATGTGGAGCTCAAATAAAACAATAGATGGCAAATGCTGGTGCAACAACGACAGCTGCCAACTAGAGTTTGCGGTTGCCTTCAGTCAAGTTGTCGTCCTGCCGTTTTTCGCTTTTGTTGTTTTCCTGCTCCTGGGCGGCGGCGGCACTAACTTCATGTCAATCCTTCTGTGGCTTTGCCGGTCGTTTAATTTGAATTTAAAATGTTATCCCGCCAAATGCAATAGACACACCTCCAGCTCCATCCAGCTTCCCTTCATTCCACTCCTCCGCGTGGCACTCATTTTCCACTTATTTACAATTACCACATTTTATTGTATCCCTCCCAGTCTGAGGGGTGAACACGGTGCGGCGTTTTACCATTTTATTTATACTCCTGTTTATATTTGTCACACTTTTGTCTTTGTTTTCGCCACCCACGTACATTTTTAACTGCATTTTTGTGTGTCTGTCAAATCCCGCACAGCTGCCTTTTCCCCCGGGAATCCCCCAAGCTTCGCACTCCGCACTTTGCCCTTCACCCTCCACTCTCCACCCGACTCGCTTTTCGCTCTCCACCCGACTCGCTTTTCGCCAGACCTTGCAGATTTCGATTGTATTTTGTTTATTTTGTTGCAATTTTAATTACTTTAATGAAAGTTTTAATTGCGAAATAGCAAAAACGCACCGAACGACAGAGACAGAGACAGCGCCGGTGCAAAGAATCGCACAAAGGGCGCGAACGGGCGAGAGGGGGGGAGGGCGGTAGGGCGGTAGGGCGGTAGGGCGAGAGGGACGGTGCCTGCCACCAGGCCGGCGGTGTAATGAGTTTTTGCGGTCTAAGAAAGGTTGGCAGCTGCACGACACCGATGACGTGAGCACACTGAAAACAGCTCTCGTTGTTGCAGCAACGCCAGGTGCGAGTTTTGGGGCAGGTGAACGTAAGCGAAGGGCCTTCACGCACGGTGAAGAGTTTGGGTTACCAAAATTGATAAATTATATATAATTAAATAATATAAGTATGTAGTCGTCAAAAATGTTCTTAATTAAAATTACTTTAAATTAAGTCTTAAAAGTATATTTTATTTATAAGATCGAAAGCTTCGATTATGATATATCCAAGGAAAAAATTGGTAAATTAAATTTAAAATAAGATGGAAGTCAGATTTTACATACGTAAAATGATATTATATCAGTTCACATTCTTTCTACAGACTACTCTTAGAGTCATATAATACAATATCCCATTATATATTTCGAGATATTTAACTTACAAATATTTTTCTTTTACAATTTTAATTAATTAAGGCATTATTTTCATACAAAAATCTAGAAGAATAATGCCTTTTTTGTTTAATTTGATCAGACAATTCGGGATATAACTTATTTAGATAGTTTTATTAGTCTTTTAACCGGATCTCGTGTGTTTTATTGAAACAACTATCCTTTTGCTTTTTAATTATTTCTCAATTATTTCAATTATTGAAAGCATTATTTACATATAAGAACTAGAAGAATAAAGCCATTTTTTTAATTGATCAGACAATTCGGAATATAACTTATTTAGATCGTTATACTTGTCTTTAGACCTCATTTGGCTTATTGCAAAATCAATTCTTTTGTATTTCAATTAGTTAATTTTATTTTAATTAATCAAATCATTATTTTTTATATAAAAACTAGAAGAATAATGTAATATTTTATTAATATTTGATCATATCAATTTATGATATAACGAATTTAGATGGTTATCTTAGTCTTTTAAACTTGACCTCATTGAAGCTTATGTTGATTTCAAAATCATTTTGCTTGTTAAATGAACATGTCCATAGCCAAATTGTTGGTTATACATAAAGTTAACCCAAATATTCAATTTTTTTTATAAAAAATTGATTAAAATAACCTGTAAGAGAGACATTGCAGTTAAATGAATGTTTGAAGAGCCCTTTTAAACTAACCAATATGTGGGGATAGAGTCAACGTGTTTGGATTCACGCCTTACTTCAAAGTTAATCTGATGGAAACACTTTGATCTACTCGTAATTGCAGCTGGTGGTTTGATTCACACAAAAACACACACAAGGAGTGACATTTGCATATTTGCCAGCATCCCCCTACACAGGACTCCCCACTTGACCCACAAAACTAGGCAAGCAAATCGGCACAAAAATTCCTTGTCAAACTGGATCTCGTTTCCAGCTCCACTTCTCAGACGAAGTTTGAATAAATTGTGTAAACAATCGGAATACCACAAGGTATCTGGAAAAATGAAATAAGTGAGCCGTAACCAGGGAACGGCAAAAGAAATACAGAATTGAAATGGAATGGAAATCATCAGGGCCAATGAACTGCATGAGATGCAAAACAGAAAAGATACAAATGTATCTCTAGGAAAATATTATGGGATTTGCACTTGTTACAATACATTACACATTGCATAATGGAACCGGTGACTTCTAAAGCAACATATTTGTTGAGTCTTTGAAGCTTTCTTAAACTAAAGTCGAGCTAAGATTATGTACAAAGGGAATGTAGAGAAATTCTAATTAAAATACCTTTTCTTTTTACAAATACTTTTGTTTATATTTATTCTAATTTCAACCCTGTGGCATAACCATTGCTCGGATAATAAAATTACTTAGTTAGGTTTCCCTCTAACTCCATTAATTACAAAAACTTTATCTAAAATTTGTTAGCTAACATTTTTGTTAATTCATCTAATAAACTGAGTACATCCAAGTGCATTTTAAAAATAGTTTTCCGTTGGATTTTTCAGTGAAATGAAATGAAATTTTTACTTTAGCCATTTGCACGTTTTTTGTTTTCAGTTCTTTATTTTTTCCGAGCTGCTTCGCCGTAGGATCGTTAAAAGCATTCGCTGTCGGTTGGAGCCCATAAAATGCATTAATGCTTTGCATGCTGTGCCCAAACTGCAAAGTCCAAGCTTAAAAATATACATATACGATTATGTACGGATGCTTTTATGTGTTCCTGGCAGCGAGGAAGGAAAGAAAGAAAAAGATACGCAAAATAGCATTTTTGGCAACAAGCTTTTAATTGCATTTTGTATGTGCTCATTACCTTAAATGCAGTGTGAGGGCAATTCTCCCGAGTCTCTCCTTCGTTTCTTTTCCTTTGAAAAGAATTTCATTTCGGATTTGGAAGCACTTTAAGTGCCAAGAGAGATACCTAAAAAATAAAGCCATATTTGGTATTGATATTTCACTGCAACTGACTTATTATTATTATCAGAAGACGAAAAGAATACCCTATCTTGGGGATTAAAGAGTATCAATTTACTCCCAAAGAGCCTCGAATAAGCAGTCAAAAGAAGATTTTGGCACACACACATGAGTGTGGGGCTGTTTGTGTCACTTTTGCTTCAAATAAGTGGAAAAGTAGCGAAGCGAAATGAAAATTGGCAACGGCAAAGTCGCTGCCGAAAAAGCAGTAAAAGAGAAAATAAGTTTTCCCGGCGAGTATAAACAAGGGAAAAGGGGCACACAGGCACATGTGTGGGAGTGTGTATGTGTATTTTATTTAAATGAAAAATAATTAAACTCTGAATTGGAGTTTCTCCTTTGGCTCTTTTTATGGCAAAGCGGAAAGACAATTAGGAAATGGTCGCTTAAAGAGAAGTAAGGAGGATCACGATAGTATAAAAGGAAACTGGGAGTGAAAAAATAAAGGCCAAGCAGAGGATAAGTGAAATGCTTTATCCCTCTCCCAGGCTCCTAGACATGCGGTTTTTAAATTAATTGAATTGAGTTTAAATATAAGAAGAGATTTATCCCGGAATATCCTCGAGACCATACAATTCCTGCCCGCAGCTGTACTTTGTTTGCATAGTTTTACGTTCATTCCAGACTCTTCCTATTTTTTCTTATAATTCTTTGTGAATTAAGTTTTTCCCTGGCTCTTAATGCTATTATTTTTCCATTTGCTTAGTGCAACACACCAGGGGATTAGCGTTCAATTGAAATCGATTTCAGTGTGCGTGCATGTGTGTGTTTTTTCAGCATTTGAGTTTCAAGCGATTTTTTAATTAAAGTACTGCAGTTAATTGCATTAATCACAGTATTTGCCATGAGCACAGAGCGGAATAAAGCCGAACACGGCGCAGCGACACTTGGTAAAATATTTAAATGAATCGCTCTGAATTATTTATTTGGCAATCAAAAACCAATAAAGTTTAGCGTTGTTTTGCGGTAATTTAAAATATTAATTTCGGGCGGGCATCGTGAATGTGAATCAAATATTCATAGCAAAAACGACAGCAGTTAATAATGCATAGAAGTTGTTAATTTTTGTATGAGTTTATCCAAGCTTAAACTGCGTTTTTTGATATATTGCATCTTCTTTTTAATTTCAAAGCGAACTTTAATTAATTTCACCCAAACTGTGGCTTTACCATTAAAAATAAATCACTTTTATTGATAACTCCATTAAGAGCATAATCTCTAATACCAAACTTTAATTCTCCTGCAATTACAGTTGAATTTCTGGCGCTGACTAAAGGCAAACTACAGAACTTAGAAATAGGCCAAATCCAATTGACATTTATTGGCCAATATACATTTATAAGGACCGAACGGAAACGAAGGAAGATCCCACAAGGGAAAATCGCAAGAGAAAATTGTAAAAATCTTTATATATTTCAATGCCGACGACAACGACGACGACGACGTCGACTATTCAGATGGCCAACAAGTGGAGCCCGGGAGGGGAACGGGAACGGGGACGGGGCTACCGCAACCATGGCCAAAGTGGGCGTGGCTGTATCTGCTGGATATCCTTGACGCTGCTCCTCATGCTGGTGCCTGGTAAGTGAATTATAAACCAAAAGCTGGACCCAAAACAATCGGGCGGAGCCGAAATCCTGGCTAATTCGAATGACACAAAGTCGAAGGACAACAAAAACTTTGATGAAATACTTGAGAAGTTTGACAAAGCCTCCCGATATATAGCACATATATATAAATATATATAAAATACTGATAAATGACACTCTGAAGGCTGTCCGGCTGACAGCCCAGAGTGCCCGATGAGTCGGGCGACTTTGGCGATAATTAATTTTTAAGCCGCGCAAAATGAAGCGCTGGGGGGGTCGGAGGGAGGAGAACGGAGAAGCGCAGGCCAAATGGAGCGGCAAGGACAGCGGAAGGCGAAATCAATCGTTCGGAAAATAAACAAATCTTATTTTTCCGCAAACATTATTTCTCATCAGCCGAACCGAAGCAGGCGGAGGAGCGGAGGCAAAGCCAGCAAACAGCCATAATAACAACGGGGCGGCGGTGACAACAACATTTTTCATAAATACGCGCATTCATCTGCATGAAACGATGGCCAGAGGGACTGCGGGGGCGTGGTAGCAAAGGAAGCAGTTAAATAACTCCGAGGGTTGCTAGAAGAGTTACAAAGAATTCACCAAAAGACAGTTTTAGTTTGTACTGAAGTCATGATCCTTGTTCCTATTGAATGAAAATATAATAATAAAGGCAGTAAAATAATAATGCATTGCGAAAATTTGACTTTTTACAAGAATTCTATGAGTGACATAATAAGTGACATAATTAGATTTTGGTCCTTCGAGCCGGATTAAAACGCAAAAAGAATAATAAAGAAAGTAAAATAATAAAATATGCATTACAAATATTTGAGCTCTTACCTTAATTTTAAAAGTGTATTCGTATATTTTTGACATAATTACATTTTGGTCCTTCGAGCCGGATTGACACCACGTATAAAACATATAATAATCTGATTATTAATATTAAAGAAGACTACTTTTTGGTAAAATATCAGACAGCAAATAACACAGTTTCACCTAAAAATAATCCACAACATATCGAAAATAGATATAAACTTGATCTCGAAAGAAATTTAGGTCAATAGTTAATCTTGAAATATATCAAACTGAAAATGGTTTGTTTATAGAGTAAACTTAAAACCCTTAAATGTGCTTTTTACATACCAAAATATAACTGAGCTTGAAATAATTTAAATATAAATAACACAAGATGTAGTACCAAAGATAATTTCAAAATGAACAATATGGATGTGGGAGTCATTAGATTTTGTAGTAAATTAAAATGAAGAATTTCTCGCAGACTCGTCGTTGTATTCTCATTCTTGTTTAATCGGCTTACTTGTTGAAAAAATGAATATTTCTCAGCAAACAGTGAACTCCTCGAGCCACCCTCATTTGAGTACTCGACAGACTCAACTCATTGGGCTTTGGGCCCCTCCATTCCGCCGAGATACTACCATCCGACCGCAACAA
This sequence comes from Drosophila punjabiensis, assembly GCA_008042585.1. Lineage (NCBI taxonomy): Eukaryota > Metazoa > Arthropoda > Insecta > Diptera > Drosophilidae > Drosophila > Drosophila punjabiensis. The sequence goes on along the minus strand of VNJR01006228.1, from coordinate 65,499 downwards.
GACCAAAATGATGATGCTGCAAAAGAAACTACGATACTAAATATCCATCCAATGCTTCTGACTGCTATTTTTGCTCGCTTTATTCCAATTTTTTTCTTCCTGGCCAAAAGGCGCGAGCGGGACAATGTGTAAACAAGCAAAACAAAAAAGGCAACTTAGGGCCAACAACATTGTGGAAGGATATACACATTTCGATAGATATATATATAGGGGAAAAGAGGGAAAAAGGACGAAAGCAATTGCTGCCTAGAGACGGAGAATATTTCATAATTTTTTGCGTGATGAAGTCGCATTTGTTGGGATTAAATGAGATTTTCTTGCAATTACCGAATGCGTGGAGGGCAGAACTTTTATTTATTTAGCTCTCATTTTCCCTCTCGCTCAATATAATTCCCTTCTGCAGTCCCCGAGTACTCATCGAAATTACAATTTCTGTTGGTTAGCAGCTTAGCCGAAAACATTCCCCATTGCCATTTGCCATTGATTTGAACTTTCGGCGTTGCGGCAAAGTTTCTTTTTCAATTTCGCCACAGATCGATCGATATTTTCTAATTTATGCTAAACGCACACAAAGGGCTGCCGAAGGGAAAGTGCTTACCCTGACCATCTCTCACTGAGAGCCAAACAATAAACAATGCAATGCATCGTGTGTGTGCGGAGATTACGTAGGAAGCGCTCATCCTCCGGACTCCGGACTCCGGGCCCTGAAAAAGGAAAACTTTTCCCTCCAACTTCGGCCTAGGGTATCCGAAAAACATTCAACATGTTGAGATGGCCAGTCTCCCACTATCCGCACCTCATCTGACCTCACCTCACCGACGCCACACGTTCTCCTCTCACATTCTGGAACAAAAGCCCGAAATTGGCTATATCCCTCAATATACATACATAGGTCCTGCCTGGAAAAGTTTGTTCTTTGCGGGCAGCTCCAATCACAATGGAAGGCATCGGCAGCGACCGCTACTGGGGTGGAGATGCGTTTTCAATTTTCCAGAATGCACAAAAGTCAGTAAGCATTCTTCAACGGCATCATCAGCATCATCATCGTCCTCGTCATGATCTTGGACCACATATCACCCATACGCCCCGATGTGCATGAGCCCTATCAGCCCGTCGCTGGCAGGGCTTCTGTTTAGCATCTATCCTCCACTCACAGGCACTGGGAGAAAATCTGTGATTAAATAAATTTTAAACTATTATAAAATGAAATTAAAAAAATTCCAAGTAAATTCCATTTAACGATTGACTTTCTCCTTCAGTTTTCTATAACAAACCAACTCCATTAATTCCCGAAATTCCCAAAAATATTCCTCCAAGTGCACTTTGCCACATAAGCCCTCATAGAAGCTCCCTCGCACACTCCACTTTGCATATCACATGAACTTGCACTTTGCATTTTGTTTCTGCCTTTTCGGCAAGACAGGTGGATGCTGGAATTAAGGCGTTCGGGGGTTCAGCGGGGCAGCGGCAGGTCCGGGGTGCTGAATCGTCTTTGTCTAGCAGACATCTACCGTTTACTGTTCCGACATTCCAACTTGGCTGCGATGCTGGCAGGCGACTGACATGCCTTTTGTCAGCAGCATCCCCCGACGTTTGTGTGAAGAGTGCGGTCTGTGTCAGCCAGTTTGTCAGTCGCTTGAGCAGCACAAGCTGCAAGTATTTTTTTTTTTTTTAATTGTGTGGCCAATGCGGTTGAACTGCTTATTTACTTATCTTGTGGCAAAAACAGTTGGTTAACTTAATTAATTATTCCGAATTATTGCAAAGGAAATGTCTATTTTGATAATGTAAACGACAAAAATCCATCACTTTATTCCAACTCCTTTCCTCAAGCACGTCTTCGTTTCTCTCTTTGCTTGTGCTCTTTTCGAAGTATATGTGTTATCTCTTAATGCTAAAGTATAAGTTAGAAAGAGATGGCAGTGTTATTCTTAATTCTAACGGGGAATTGATCTTGCTTCTCTTTGACACAGTGGGCTTTATACCTCATTCTATTAGGTAAAACCACATGCTTGCTTAGTGCATTTTAATATTACATAATTCTACATGCTACTTTGTAAACATAAGTATAGTAATAACAGAAATAATACCTTTGCAAAAAGACCTTCCATAATTACAAAGGTCATTTAATCAGCTTACAACTCACGGATCTCTCGAACGCAATTGAAAATTAATTCGCTGGCTCTGCTTTGTAATCCCATAATGTGTATCAACTACGAAGTGGCCTACGCACGTCATACCCAGCTGAGCCGCACTTAAAAGAGTTTTATTAAAAAATTGCATTTAATTTGCACAAAACGAGTACAAAAAAAAAACAAAAACTTTAAAATGCTATTTGCAGGAAGGGACATGGGGGGAGACTGCATAAAGGATTATGAAATATCATCAAAAAGATGTGAAAAACTGGCTTAAAATCTCATATAAACTGTACGCCCGACAAGAACAACAATGAAACTACAGCGAAATGTTGACAAAAACCCGGCCAACAAGATGGTCAATGTACCCGTACAATTTTTTATCCTTTTTATTTTGGCTGTGAAATATGAGTCAAGTTTTCAATGCATGCCGGATGCATTCATTATGCCGTTGACGAGACTCCACAGTGCCAGAGAGTGGAGTGGAGGGGAATGAAGTGGGGGAAGGCAACACATACACATGCTTGCCATTACGGAGTTTCTTTGGATTTTTTACATTTATGACAAATGCATTGCACTCACAAAGCTCACACCGACACAGTCGCAATCTTTATGATCTCATGCATATGTATGCGTTTATAAATGCCACGATATTGTGACAGAGACAGACGAACCAACGAAGAGAGAAGGAGAGAGTGAGAGAGGGAGAAAGAGGTGGCGAAAAGAGAAAGCATTATTTTGTACCAAAATGGTGGTCGGTTTTGTGTTGAGCGATAAAAGTCCTCTGGACCGAACATCCGGCCGAAAAGTATACTTTATGACGTGAAAATGTTGTTTTCGGTTAGAAACACAACAGCTAATAATTTACATAAAATTATTATGGAATATATTAGGTAAATTTTGGTGGAAAATGTACTGTATCTAACAGCTAGCTTTGAAATCGATTTTACCAAATTAATTAAATTAAATTTATAAAAACTATTAATTTGTTTTAATTCATTTATATTAAACTCAATTTAAAAGTTAAAACTATAATTTTAATATTTAAATTAGCTCTGATAAATTTACCTTTTTTATTAACTCTTACAAGTGGACTTTTGTGTTACTCAGTTGTGTGATTTTTGAAATATTATTCTTCCCTTTGGTTCCAAAGTTTCAATGAATTTTCCAACATAACAAATCGTAACCCATTCATTCCGATTTTGTAATAAAAAATGCATTGCATACAATCAGGTTTTGGCAGTAAAGAAATGTGAGAAAGAATGATTGGAAGGGGGAAAGAAAGAAGAGAATGTCAGAGCAGAGAGAGGAGTTAAAAAATAAGGTGTTGAGAATGCCAAGTCACGAGATGCGACACTTGGCCAAAAAAAGGCGTTTGCTAATTTTCTAAGACATCAATTCGGGGGAGTTCGATGGAAGTACGTGTGACAATGCTCCGACAATGCCCCCGTCCTCAGGGTCCTGCCACGCAGCGTTTTTTGCGCTGATTTTGGCACGCACACATTTTGCATACTGATCAGCAATCAGTGGCATCAATTCTGTGAACTTTCCGGGGGGCCTGAGGCCAACTAGGAAGTGTCGGGCGCAAATTAAAATTCCACTTTGGCATTTGGGGAATTCAATTATTTTTTGGTGCCACTCGAGGAGCAGCTCCAGCAGCTCGAGCAGCTCCCTTCCGGGGCATACAAGTTGACAGTTTGTCTTGTTGTTCGGCTCCTTTTGACCACCAATAACTCGGGTATATTGCCCCCAGCCAGTGAGGACTTTAGCCAGTAAATACCAGGACATCTCTTACACATGCCCAGATTTATTGCCTCCGCCCACTCTCTCGCACGCTGCCGATGCCAATTGTCAGGCAATGCAATCAGCGTGTTTATTGATTTGGAAAATTAAATATTTTTCCTTGATTTCCCAGAGCGGCGAATGCAAAAGAGGAAAAGTCGCGGCCATATTGCCATAAATAACGCAATCCGATTTGCTTCCTTGCTGTGTGTTTACTCCGTGAAATTTCCGGGGGCGCCCTTAGAAAGCATTTTAATTAGTTCAAATTTCTGACAAACTACAGTACAAGAGATTGGAGCCCAACGTGGCAACGCGGAGGCGCCTCCAAAAGGGGGTTAGATGTGTGTGCGGCATTGGGTGTGTGTGTGCCGCATTGTTGTCGCTTCCGGTTGGTATTCCGCTAAAAGCAAAAACATGTCGGCAACCTGCGGAGCACAGGCGAAAAAATATTGTCGGAATTTCGCTTGCTTAACGGAAATGTATAAATTGCATTTTGCGCCATCGCAAAAGAGCCTTAATGCGTAAAAGGGGGGCTGTGGGCGGGCGCTGAAGTTGAGTGTGTTTGCAGGGGGAGAGGGGGCAGGGCTTGGCTGAAACTAAAGCAGGTGCATCTGGAAGAGTGTTGTGCTAAATTTTAAAACACGCACCCACACTCGAAAATAAACTGAACACCTGCAGGATGCACGGCAGTAACGCGGCGACCAAAGTGTCGTTGACGATATGGAAGGAGACAGGAAAAACTTATGGAAAAACAATGGAGAATATAAAAATTGAAATTGAAATATATTTAAAATAATGCTATTAAGAAAAATATTACAATCTAAAATATATTAAAATTACAGCATTATAAAATTAGTATAAAATAATTACTAGAAAAAAAAAATTCAAAATTATTACAAAAAAAAACATTCTTCAAAATTTATTCACACAAAAAATCACTTCTCACAGAAAATATTATATATATTTTGACATTTACTTGGTTTAAATTAATTTCAAATACAACTTCCATTTCATTAGTTTCCCTTCTTATAACATCAACTGTCAGGTGGTTAACTCCACACATCCCAAACCCACAAGACGAAAGGTAAGGAGCGAAGGAAATAGAAAAGGAACAATAAATGGAAAGTGTTAAGAGCATTTTAGCTCCTCGTCTCGCCTGGCACACAATTCACAGACATTTTTCACCGCCATTCTCTGGCATCTTTTTCGGCGAGCTAAAAGCACTTTACACTAATGCACCTGAAAATTTAAAACATGTCATAACATAAACATTTATCATCGCGACAGGAACCGGAAGTTAAATTTTGCACTTAACTTGCTGATATATTTTAGGGTTTCCATTGAAGATTGCATCGCGCAGCTCAATTATTTATATTAATGTAGTTTTATATGGTTTAGAGAATTCATTTAATATTTAGGAAACTTAACTTTATTCTTAATAAAGCAGAAACATTTGTTAAAAAATGTAGAAATACCCCTATTTCTATTCAAAAATAAGCATTTTGGGTATAAAATTTTATATTGGCTTTGCCCACACTAATTTATCCCTTTCCGGCTAGAAGAAGAAGTTTACTGTTCCTCTTTCTTGAACAACTTTAAGTGATGTGGTGTTGCTAAATAAAAGAAAATAAATTAAATAAAACCAATAAATACTAATTAAAAAGTGTGTTTTTATTATTATTAATAAACGTATTAAACAAACATATTAATTGATTTTTAGCTAGAAAAGAGTCTGCATAGCCACAAATGTACAACAATGCGTGAAAAGATTCCCACGAAAAGCTTTCAAATTTGAGCTAATTGATTTCGTTTCTAAATTATAAAAACTTGACTCGTTCCACTTTCAACTCAATTTTGTCCAAAAAATAAACAAAGCAAAATGAGGTTCCCCCAAAAAGTCTCATAAATTCCATCAAGAGTTTCCCCCAAGCCTCTTGTAAGGAAAGTAGTCTAAAGTGCCCTTAAAACGCTTTTGTCTGGGCGCGGCTCGACTGGTGAGTGTGTGGGCTTAGGGAAATTTTTAATTTATTTCCATTTCACTTTTAATTTAGGCACTAATCTAGGCAATTTGTACTCTCACACGCCATTAGGCGAGACATGAAACGAGAAATTAGCCGAGATCCGGAAACCAAGGCGATAATTAAAATACACTTTCTAGGGAGTTTAACGCTTATGAGAGGAGATTGTAATAAAAGCAGAAATTTTACAGGCATTTTTGGAATAATTTAAAATATATAAATCACTACCTTTTAATAATGTTAGTTAAGAGCAAGAAATGTGAAATTTCTTTTAAAGATAATACCGAAAAATATTCATACAGAGTAACCTCTGACTGATAAAACCTTTATTCCGTTCAGATAACAAAACAGGCAACGCCTTGCTCCATCGCCTTGCAGCCCCTCGACCATAAAAATGCCCACGGAATATTTATTTGCTTTCATTTATTTTCAATAATTTCGAAATTTCCATTACATTAGTTTCGGTTGTTGTTTTTTCCCAGCTCTTCTTATGATGTTCTTTATGCCCTTGCACGAAAAACAAACAAATTTCGGGGCGCTTTCGAGGGCCACCCCCCAAAAGCGAAAGCGAAGCATCGACAAATTCTTGCTTTGATTACCAAACTAAATTTCAGAGCGGCAAAGTTGCTACAAATATAAAATAAATGCCACAGCCACCCTCGGCGTGGTGGCGAAAACTTTTTTCATTTCTATTTTCGGGCTCATCGATACAGCCAGCAGCTGAAGGCTTCTTCTGCAGGACATTTTTCCAGTCCCGGGTCCTGGGTACTTTTCGATACTTTTCGGTGCTAGCCACCACCACAAATCCGAGTGACATTTGGCACTTGCCCTTCGTCCTGTCTGTGCGAACGAATTTACACATCTTTTGAGTTGTTTTCGGGTTCTTTGCTTCATTTTTTCTTATTTTTTTTTTTTTGCTCGGCGGCTGCTTGCTCCTTCACTTATTTGTTCTCTGGCCTCTGAGTTGCTTTTGTCGTATGGCTTCCGTTTCCTGTTCATTTGCTCACATTTGGCATCTCAGATGGGGAAATTTTTTTAATAAAACTGTCAACAGTTGATGTAGATTAAGAAATTATGGCAGTTCAAAGAAAGTTTTCTTTGGCAATGCTCGGTTTGTTGTTTGGATTGCTGGAAAATCAATCAGCGACAAAGTTTGCAGGATCAATGAACTAATAATGGGACTGTTTGGGATGGAATTATCGAAAGGAAGCTACTACATAAGTACATAACATAAGAAAAAAGGTTCAGTTTTTATAATTTACTTTAAAATTAAACTGAAATTCCTCTTAACTTTGTTAATTGGGTTCTCATACATGTTTGCCCTTTAAGATCCTTCTTAAGTCATGCCCACTCTTTCAATGATTTTGGCCTTCTGCCTTCCGTTGGCCGACTTGGCATTGGGCTTCGATATGGCAAATCCATGGGCCACTTATTGCATTTTGATGGGAATCCGATTTGGATTCCTCCTTGCTCAGAAAACCCTAGTTTCATTGCCTCCATTCAGCTGCCAAGAGCAAGGATGTGCCTTGACCAGGCTCGGTTTCCTTTCCAGCAAGTAGATATTCCTGGCAGTGCATGGAAATCAGGCATAACTGCATTTTGAAATCACTATGAATGGGTGTCTTTTATTGCCCTTTCCGCAAATGGAAAGTGAAGTTTATTAGGTAAGTTTCGTTTTCAGAATGATTTGCCGAGTTTCCTGTTAATTTCCAATTATAAACGTTTTTGAAGTTAAGCAACTCAAAGCAAAGAGAAATTAATTGAATTGACAAGAACTTTGATAAATTAATTGTTTAATTCTATTACAAGTACAAAAAGGAAATTTAATATATTAAATTATCAATTATCAAGATCTCTTAGATTTTTAAAATACATTTCCCGTGAAATATATCGAAAGACAAATAATCCTCCCGTCAGCTGTGACATTCGCAGCCGAATCTGGATATTTTTTTTCCGCTTATCCAACTCGGAATGCCAACGGCTTGGCCTCGTCCCCATCACTAATCAACCCAATCAGATTTAGCCCAAGACTGTGCTTAATGCGAAAGTAAGGACTCGGCTCGAGGGCCCCGCCACTCGAGGATAATAGATAACCGCTAGACGAAACAGTTAAAGCACTGCTTTCTCGCCCTTATCAAAACCGAATTACAAATCCCCGTCGAGGAAAAATGAATGAAAGCGGAGAACAAGGAGCTGGAAGGAGGGTGGAGGGACAGGCCCCAGAGGATAATCCCGGGCAACAAAGGGATGATTGAAGGAGCCAAAGTCCTTTATCAAGTGAGTGTGCCATAATAAATGCGAACAAGACAAATGTATGGAAACCAAAATGCCGGCCTTGTCCTGTTCCGTTTGTTGACTTTAAGTTGGACAGGACACAGAGACACAGGACACGGGACACCGAAAACACTGCAAATATCAGTCACTCGAACATAATCGGGGCGAGACAAGTCCAAACACGGAAAACAAAATAAAAGCAAGGCTCTAACCAACTAATAGGAGAAAGGACTAAGTCCGCTGTGCCGTTGCCTGACTATTGATAAGCATCGAATTCATTAATTTATATGTTCGATGAGTATCAGCGTGGAATCGCACAAGCAGAAAGGAGTTCTCCTTTGCCTCCTTCGTCAGGATGGCTTTGTAATGTGAAACTAAGTGATTTGAGCCGGACATGTGTTCCCCTCCGCTGCCGCCGCGCCTGCCCTGCGTGTTTGTATCACAGGACGTGTCTGTATATCTTCATTACAAATCCTAGCTGGCTTTTGCCTTGCGGATTTCCAGCGAAATGTTTCGCCTGTCCTCCAAATGCTATGAGCCGTACCTAGTATCGCACAGTGGAAGTAATCGGAGGCTCAGTATTTTGAGGTTTAGTTTTAAGAAAATAGAAATTTTTATAATAATTAATAGAGGCTTTTAATGTGTTTTTAATTATATTTTAAAAACATTTTCCTAGAATATTTTAACAGGATATTAGATCACCTTTTTTGTAGCATTATTTCAAGTGATAGTATTTTGACCCACTGTCTTTATGACCCGAGCTGCCTTTCCTTTAGGGGAACTTGTAGCTTGACTTAAGTAGTAATTTCAATCAATTTGGCCGAGTCGCTGTCCAGAGACACACACACACACACTCGCACACGCAAACAATGAAAGAAGGAAAGCTCATGTCCTGCGTCCTGGACCAAGGCGAACAATAAAATCTCAACTTAAATATGTCACAGCAATTAATACAAAAGCAAAGACCGAAAGCGAGACCCAAGCCAAATACAGACACCATCAGTCCGAGATGCCAACTTCAAACGCAAAAACAGGGGGACAATAACTGGGACTTGTGTCAAAAGGTCTTTGGGATTAAAATGAACTCCCAACCCGAAGGGCTCTGGGCCCACACTAAAGTGTGGTTGAAAGGCAATGGGTCGTATGCGTAATGTGTCCAGGCCAATTCCTCATCATCTTAAGGTGGTTTTTTGGACTAGTTTGCATTTGACAGCTCATTTACTGGCTGCTGCTTCTTGGAAAATTTACGATTTGGCTTTTGATCAATGCGAAAATTCTCAACTCAACCCCGAGGCCAGATGATATATGGCCAATCGATGGACTAAGTCAAACAGCAGCAGCAAAGACATTTACACAATTAGAAAATAACCAAGGCCTGTCAATAAATCAACATTTTCCATTCATATTAAAAAGTCAGAATAAGCCAAGCGAAGCGGTCTTCTAATAAATATAATCGATACAAACGATTAATATGCTAAAAGTCAAATTTTTGGTGGGTAAAGTTTGAGTCTGATACTGACGATAAAAAAAGCAATAAATATAAGGAAACACGTCTTGAAAAATCTTTAAATAATTTAAAATATTTAAATAAATAAAGTATTTCTTTTGTTTTACAACTCATTACATTAGCAACTTATTCCATTTTAGTTTTGGCATTTGGAACATGTTTTGCCATAAATAAAGGCCAATAGGGAACTTGGCCCAGAGGTGTCGAATATACAACCCATTTACCAGGACTTACATTGTTGAGAGACCAATCAATAATCCCAAAAGCTTCATTTGAGCGAAGCAAACAAAATATATAGAATAGAATGTCTGGGCCAAGGTATTCAATTCCCACGCACCCAGCTGCCCTTCACATAAATTTCTTTAGATTATAGTGCCCACAGATCCAAAGATGCCAGCTTGTCAAGGAGCAGGAATAACGATGACGGCAAGGTGCTGCAAAATGGCAGACAGGAACTGAAACTGCACACGGAACTTGGCATTTGGGGCGTGGTTACCTTACCCCCCCCCCCCCTTCTCCCCAGCAACATTGTTTTGTAATTTATTTTGTTTCAGACAGTTGCAACTTACAGTGGTGCAACATATTTATAATAAACCAAACAATTCTTGGGGTTTTAAGAGTATTTTTTAGGAAGTTAATTTTACATTTTATAAATAATAAAATTAATTTGATTTATATTTATTATTTTGTTTACTAAATCCACTTCGCACCACTATGCCTGGAGTCGAAATCAACTTGGTACTTATGCTTCGTCATTGCATAAACAAGGCAACCGACGGCAGCAGGTTTTCTCGTCCTTTTTTCTGGCTTTCCTTTTTTGAGAAATTGTAGCACTGCGTGCTCCCAGGAGTTCCCAGTCAGGACTCCACTCCACTTCGCATGCAAAGCATGCACGTTCCACCAGAGCTCTGTTTCCTTCCCCCCTTCGGCAGGACTAAAGATAAATTGATATTTTGAGACCCACTCTAGAGATGGTCGAAATCGAGTCGATATTTAAAAGAATTCTTCAAGATTAAGCTGTGAAAATGAGTACTAAGCTAAGTAGAAATTCTTATTATTCAAACAGTAAAAAATTAAACTAAATTTAAGTAATAAAATACTCTCAAAGGATACGTTTGATAGTTTTATTCGATGTATCATATCCTCTCGATATATAAACCTACCTGTTTCTCCACTCCTCTTTTTTTTTTTGGTTAGGCAAATGGAAAAATGGTAAAACTGTCCATTAACAGGAAAGAAAGGTAAATAAAAGGAGCAAAAGGGAAACAATAAGTTGGCCAACCTGCAGCAAGCAAAAAGTTGAAATCCTTTATTGTCCATTGTCGGCCGTGGAGTTCCCTATCAGAATGCCTTAATTAAGAACGCTCAGAGTCTGGCCAAAGAGTCAGACTTCATTTCGATTTTTAACAGCGCAGCTGTTACCAAACCCAAAAAACCCAACCACTCAGCCCTGTTTCCCCCTCTCGTCCTGTTTCGGAGGAAAAAAATGGAAACCAACAATTTGCAGTTTACAGTTAACAGCGGATCGGAGGTGTAGTGGCAGAAGCGGGAGTGGGGGCGGTCGGTCATGGGACACGTTATTGGAAAAGCAGTGAAAATTGGTTTGTTTGACGGCCTGATGTCTGGCGAAAATAACACTGCACCCCCTTCGCCTATACACCCGTGAATGTATATTGTATATATCGCATATAGTTACCGTCATTGTCGAAAACTCTCGGATAGCAAAAGAAATTACTTCGATTGGAAACGAAAGTCCTGCTGAATAAAAATTCAACAGAGTGAAGGATAAGCCAGCGATAGACAGTCAATCAAGGTCCTTATTTGGTTCTGGCTTTTGCTAATAATTTATGCGAGCTGAGGTAACCCATTCTTGAAATAAATATAAATTTAAATATGTTAAAGAATTCACGAATCTGTGAAATACATGAATTTATTATTTGTAAACTTACATTTAAATACACCTTAAAATAGAATTTGACCAGACCAACTCTCCTTTTAATTTATTCAAACTACCTTCACAGATACTTCTCTCAAATGTTTAATCTTTTCATTGAATAATTTCAATATTAAACTTTATATTTTATAAATATTTTAGGGCTTTAGCGTATGACTCCCATCAATTTACTCCCCCCTTTAAGCCCCCCCCTCGTGGGTTCTAATCTCGCAGAAATACTGTATTCGTGTGCAACATTTACAAACATTTGAAAAATATTGCCGGGAACCGTTGAAGCATTCATGGAAAACCACTCGAAATGCAAACTCCCTCTGCACATATGGAGGAAATCGTTTTTCGCAGCAAATATTTACAAGAAATACGAATTTTAATTTATGCAACAATCGACGAGACGAAACGCTCTGCTCTCTCTCCCCCCGTGCTGGCAAGGAGGGCCGCGGGTCAGGGGTCAAACAAATCGATCCATCAAATGCAGTTGCAGCTGGCCGGGGCAAGATTGCCGAGCTGCAGACGGCATGGCATCCGTTGGGGGAAGAGCGAAAAGTATATTTGTATCTATGCATTTTGCATGCGGGCTTTCAGGAACTGTGCTGTCGGTGGTCGGTCAGGCACAAAACTGTCCCACAGATACACGGAAACATCGGCATACCGTTTATGTTTATATTTGCCACATTGCACACTTCTAAGCCCCCGCTCACCTGTCCGCCGCCCCTTAACTCGCTTGGACAGGTAACGCACAGGCAGACCCAGTTTCAGGCGGAAGCCAATGGGCTTGGGTTAGTCGGATTGGGAATAGGAACAGGAGGTTACATATTTTTCACAATTCGGAGGTATTCGAATGCAGAGGTATCACATTTCAATAGAAAGCAAACAAGATGGTGCCTAAAAGATATGTGTATTGGGAAAACACTAAGATAGATACAAAAAAATAACATTCCGTTTGCAAATGTAGAAATCGAAGCTGGAGGAGGTATGTTTTTTCATCAAATAATTTACAAATAAAGGCAATGAAGTTTATAATTTGTTGAATTTATAATTTGTTTCTTTTTAAAATATAATTTATCAGTTCTGCTCCCTTATTGAAATCGTAAAAATTTACCGATTTCGATCTTGAAACAGGGGTTAGGTGCTTCTATTCTCTATCAAAAGTAAAAAAGCATTTACTTTTCATTTTGGCCAAACAAAGTTTCCCGTTTTACAAATCGCAAAAATCTTACAGAACGAGAGCACCGAAAATCGAAATCGGTAAATTTTTACGATTTCGATAACCGGAGCAGACCTTTATGTAAAAGCGACAATGAATAGACCTTTTTACGTAATAGCACATTCACCAGTGCCACAAAAAATGCCTTTGTTTTAGCTTTGTGTTCTTTGTTCAGCTTTTTAGTTTATTTAAAATAAATTTTTGTGGAAACTTAATCTCACTTTTCCAATAGAACTTGTAATTTGATCCTTTGAATTCTTATTAAATTTGTTAGACAAAGCTTTTTATAGTCAAAAATTTAGAAAATACTTAGATTTTCTGGCCAACTAAATTTTTATAAAACCAAAAATTCAAAGGACAAAGCACGTACACGAAAAGCTGTGCCGAGGAGTTTACGAAAGTGGCCTCGCCTCACCCCTGTTCCGGTGGCATCAGCCTCCGCCCTTGCCCTCCCCGTTCATTGCATATCAATGGAAATGAGTTTTTACCGAAAGTTCTTTTCGACTGAAGAAGAGTCGCTGATGATGGGGCAGACGGGGGAGTGGTGGGTCAGACTTTGGCCTTTTTTGTTGCCATGTGCGATGATGCTTTTGGCGACGCTTTGGCGGTCGCCTGCGAACACACACTCAGCGCCAGCGCCAGCGACAGCGACACAGACACCCATGCAAAACGCCAATGAATGCCAAGCACAGCGTCCTTTCATCTATATCCTTGCCGGCTTTTGTAAGGTTCTGGCCCCGGCCCCAGGACTGGCCCACCTCTGAGGCGCTGGCGATGACATGTCAAATGCATGACCCAATAGCCTCTCAATTCTTATTTTGCTCCCCTTTTGTTTGATGGATTTTCCATGAATTCGCTTTTATTATATTTTTAAAAACAAATATGTATATATTTCTATAGATATGCTTTCTGTTTAATGCGTAGCAATCCTAAAAATAAATTAGAATAAATTAAAAGCTTAAATGGGAAAATAAAACAGCACGAAAAGCAAATAAATATATAGAAAAAGAGAATAGAATTCAGACAAAATAAAGTTGTATATAAAAATCAAAGCAAGAAAGTCAATGGTAAAATGTTATATTACTCAATGTTATTATTTGCATATTTTTTTAATTAAGGAAACATCTATATTCTAGTAAAATAATACATTATTTAGGCAATTTTATTAACTCTTTATACAAACCATCTATAGATACGCTGTAACACCTTGAGGATTGTAAGAAAAGGGATACATTAATAAAAAATTAAATTTTTTAAGATTACTGAAAGAGTTTGTTATTAAGGTTTAGGAAATAAAATTATGATTTTATTATAAAATATTAAATGAAAGATATATACCATTTTTAGATACTTATAACTTATTCAATATAATTTTTTTTTTTACTTCAAGCTTAGACTAAACATAAATAATTGATCCCTTGCATGCCGGCAAGGTCCTTTCATATATATATTCATTTTTCAGTGATTACCCACGCCACAAAAAACATGACAACGAACAAGTGTCATGCGAAAAATTGCACAGATTTTCATTTAACATAATTCCCAGAAAAAAAAACGCGGCGAATCCGCAAACCTGAATGGCGAAAAACCAAACAGAGCACACAAAAAGCGGAGAGCGGGCGGGGCTAGAAAAGAGCGGCCATTGTCGCGGCTCCGATTCAATATAATAATAATAAAATTTGTATGCAAAATAGGCGTTGAGTGTTGAATGCATGCAAAGATTGCAGGGCGTTTGCCGATGATACAGCGGATGTTGTAAGGGCTAGAAGGGGGAAGGGGGAAGGGTGAGGGTGAGGGTATCGGCTGGCGGCTCGATTTACATACAAAAATATGCAGGACAGCAGTGTGCGCTGGTATTGTTGTTGCCCTTGTGGCTGTGTGGTTGTGTTGCCTCGTGTTGAAAAATCGTAATCAAAAATTGCGCAATAATTTGCATGTTTATTTAATAGCCCCAGCGCAAAGAGCGCCCAAATGACCGGGGGACTGCGCTCCCCCCTGCCGCCGCCCCTGTGCAAAAGCAGCACAAAGTGTCATTTGCCGCGAGAGAGAGAGAGAGAGTGCCAGCGAGTGTGTGTGCAAGTGTGTGCACATATGCACACATGTGTTGGTGCCGGGCATTGCAGTGACAAACATTTTGGTAAATGCAGGAAACTGCGAAACTCTGTTTTTGGTTTTCATTTGTGTTCTTTTTGTGTTTTCTGTTGTCTCTTTTTTTTCGCTGTTTTCGGTTACCCTCATTGCTGTGCTTTTGCCCCCCCGCCCCCTCTTTTAGCTGCCATTGAGTATCTCGTAATGTGAGTAATTTTTTCAAACTTCTGTTCTAATGAAATTGTCTGCGGGCCGAGCTCTCTCCCGCTCTTTGCATTGCGGCAGCAGAGGCGGTGGGGGGAGAGGGAGCAAAAGCTTGCGGCAAAATTTTATGACACTCCGAAAACAAAAACACAGCCAGAAACCGAATCAGAAAACCAGCAAAAGAACAAAAACCGAAATTAGCGGACAGTTTCGGGAGCTGGAGGTTTTTGTTTTTGGCTTTTCCAAAATTGGTCTATCAAATTATCAAACAATTTATATGAGTGGCAATTGGAGGGAAATTGTGGAGAAATAACAATATAGCTTTATTTTTTGTAAATTTAGGGAGTGGTAATTGGAGCTTTGTTTATTTATATTGTAAGTAAGTAAATATATTTAAATATTAGAGAAGAAATGTGCTTTCCGAATATACATTCTTTTATTGCATTTGTTGCCTTTACACTAGAGCTGGAAAAAAATCTGTTCTCAATGCATCGATTATTTTCGATTTTTTATATAATAACAACATAATTGTGTTTACGATCTAATCAATTTATTAAATTGTAAACTTAATTATTTTACATAATAAAGAAACTAGTTTTAGTTTTCATAAAATAAAAAATAATTAAAACGAAGTAAAAAAAAATCTAGATTTCATAAAACGATTATTGGAACATAATTAAACAATTAATATTTATATTTTTTATTAAATTATCATTATTTGCTTGATTTATTGCATTGTTTCTTTCAAAATCGAATCGATGCATCGACCAAAATAGAAAGAATCGACGTAATCGATTGTGTCATCGATTTCTTCCCTGCCTCTACTTTACACCATGGAATTGAGAAACGAAATGAAAAAACAATATCCTAGTTTCAAGATACTCATTTTGCATTTGGCTTATAAGATCTTGTAAAATTCTGACAATTGACTCAATATTTAGAATTTCAATTAGAAGAAATATAATTCACTCTTTAACGTACTTCTTTATACAGCAAAGAAAAACTAGAAAAAGAAATCAAGTCACTGAAACCAATGAAACCAACGATATACGCCAGAGAATCCATACTTAAGACCCACAAATTTATGCAAATAAATATAATCATATTCCCCTTGGTCCTGAAATATATTTATGCCTAAGGAAGGATCCAAAATATGTTCCCTTACCCTTATACAGGCTTACATAAATATACATACATACATTCTTCATATTGGCATAACAAACATGGCACAATATTTTGACTGCTTTGTAATTTATTTGACATATTTATGGGGTTCATAAATACACAGATACTACATATAAAAATGCGTTTATTTCTATTTGGCGATTTTTAGTTTTTATTGCTAGCAATGAAAACACAAACAATATAAAAGCCAGCCAGGGCAAGTCAGCATCAAAAATGTGTTTATACGTGCACAAGTTTGGACTACTTCCAAAGCCAAAGGGAGCATGTTGCCCAACGAAACACAAATAATTTCACCCTTTTCGCCGCAGTTGTTGCATCGCTCATACGCCGCCGTGCCGCCCCGGTCAAAGTTGCAATGGCGAAGCATAAAACATTTTTTATGTAATGATTTCGTCCTGTCTCGTCCCTTCCCGTCCCGTCCCGCTCTATATCTGTCCTCCGTTTCGGCTGCTCCCTTTGGTGGGTCAGCTGCCTGAACTATTGACAGCTGATGATAAAAAATTGTTTGAAAAATAAACCGAAATGGGAAATAACACAGAGAATGGGCAGGGAGTGTGTACAAAAATATGGACTATATATATCTATATATGTATTTACAATGTATGAGGGGAGAGTCTCTGGAATATGTGTGGAAAAATAACCATTTGGGCTTGGTTCAAAAATTGAGCCAATATGAAGAGGGAGCTATCAGTGGAGAATGAAGTTTCAAGTGGTATCTTTTATGTTATATAATCTCTTACTTTATCTCCAAAATATTTGCCACTCTTCTTTAATGTGTAATAATTATATTTTTATAATATTTACTACTACTTCCACTTTTTAAAATAAGTTTAAAACAACTTAAAATCATCAAGGTACAAATGGAAAATTCCAACTTTACTCAAGAAAATATTTAAATTACGTTTTGTTTATAATTTATTCTTATATCATTATTATTATAGTAAATGTTTAAGAAATTTGCTCCTCCTATATATCAAATTTGTTTATAATTCCACCTTAAAGTCACTTGATTCTAAGAAAATGTCTCAAAAACTTAAGTTTCAAATATATTTAAAATTTTATTAAAATTATAGTTACCATTTACCATTTCCGTTTAGCTGATTAAACAAGTTTAAAAACAATTGAATTCAGGTATCTGTAAGATTAAAATGTATTTCAGTAGATGGCACATCATCATCATTCCACTTGGTCTATTACAGGACTCACCTTCCCATCCAGTCCTGCAGCCAATCCATTCCATTCGAGTACGTCCCGTGGCAGCCATTCGCGAATTAAACATTTTTCGCCTTTACACTTTTAATTTATGTATTTACTTTTGGTTTTATTTGCCTTTCTTTGCCTCAGCCGGCAACTTGGTTTGGTTTCGCCAGCGCAACATGCCAGACTCGAAACCCGGATCCTGGACCCAGGACCCTCCTCCTTCGCAAGGTCTCTCTGTGCGCCTACCACCTGCGGCATTTCCACTCGCCGAGTCTGGGCCTCTTATTGAAATTCCAAAGTTGAAATGACTGCAAAGTGGGGCGGGCGGGACGGGGTCTGATGGCTGATGGCCGAGTCCTGGCTACAGTGTTGACAGCCATGTCAGTTACAATTCCCAGCCTCGTCCTCGTCGTCATCGTCATCGTCATCGGTTGGCTGCCGTTCAGCCGTTGTGTTTCTCTCTTTTTATTTTTCGGCCGAGTCCTGCGGTCGCGCCTTGGTCTGGAGTCTGCTTTGAGTCTGCTCAGTTCTTTGGGAATAAATATATATATCTATATATAGAATTGTGTATGTTGGTATGTAGAATAATACATTTTGGGGGGCTTCGGCTAAGTGTGAGAAGCACTTACAGGGCAACTTAGAGGAGTCCTTATTTGGCAGCTTTCCTTTCCTTTCCCCTCTTGTTGCCACCAAAAATTTGTTTGGTTTGTCTGCGCTGTCTGGCACTTTGTTTTGCTGCTTAACTTTTGATCAGCTTTTAATATAACTTAATGTGTCCAAATTAAATGCATTCTGTCTGTAAAGTTTTATTGCAAATTATGTACACTAAAGTCGCGGTCAACGGCTCACCCGAGTGTAAAATCAATACAAATTCCAACCAACCAGAATATGCATAAATATTAAAGCGTGTTTGCAATAAGCTGCCGTAAGCCCCGCAGCACATAACTACTTATGGGGATTCCCCCCAGCGTTTAGTATATTATTTTGCAAAAATATATTTAAAGTTGTTTAAGGCAAAATTCTCACTATTATTTGCTGCTTTGAGCTGGAAATATGGAAAAGTAGCTTATCAAAATCATACAAAAACATGAAAGAAATAGAATGCAAGTGCATCCAAAAGACATATCCTGCTGACGTTCGGATCTAAAATGCAAAGGGAACACAATGGAAGTTAACAATATGCATGGCAAGCCAGGATACTTCCTCCCAGGACACTTCCCCCTCCTGGGCAGGTTAGCGTCTCTCCAGTTAAATGGTGAACCATTAAAAGTGGACATTTGTAAACATAAACTGACAGATAAACACCGAAAAGCAGACATAGAACTTTGCCCTTGCCTTGCGGCAACCCATGGGGGGCGGGGGGCGGAGAGTGAATGATACGAAGAGTTGCCCTTGCAATTTTCATTGGTTTATATGGCACACACACACACAGGTCCTGGTCCTTCCTCGTCCACCTAGAGAAAGCAGTTAAAATACTTAACAAACGTAGATTGTAAAAGTTTTTTTATAACAAAATAAAATGCCGGGGGAAAGTTGTTTCTCTAGCTGTGGTTCTTTGCGGCGACTATCAGGGATGGTCCTGGTCCTGTGCTAAACAACAATGTGCAGCTGAAGGACAATTTATCCCCCGTCCTGCGATAAATGCAGCCACATCAAGTGGGGCCGCCGGGGGGAGCACAACAAAATGCTCGCTCGTTATATGGGTCAATATGGGCAACAAAAGCAGTGTGCACCCATAGAAACAGTAACAGAAACAGCAACAGAAACAGAAAAACAAAAAACCAAAGCCAGCGAAACAAAAAACAATGTGCACTGCAAAAAGTTTAACAACAAATAAATGCCGGCTGCTAATCCCACTGAGACAGATGGGAATCTATGAGTGCGTGTGTGTACCTGTAAATGAGTTAAAAAATATGAAAGTTAAATAAATATTTCAATTTATAATAATTTATTAGCAACTAACTGAAGCTTATGAAATGTGGTTAGTAAACATTTGGTTTAGGTTTTGAGTAAACAATTGCTAAACATGTTAGTTTTATTGAAAGCTAATAAAGTTTGCATAAATGAGGGAGGAGAGTAGGAAGTTGAATTTAACAAAAATATCCTACTTAAAATCATAACAAGAGTAGTTTTATTATATCGAAATTGTAAATAAAGAATTTATAATATTTAATCGGGAATTTAACTATCTCTTTTTGTGAATAAATTGGTCTGATGTATTAATCAAATTAGCGATTTATATTTGTACATTTATCTAAATAACGATTTAAATATGGAATCAATATATATTGTATAATTGATTAATTGATTTTTTCCATTATGCGATACATCGATTTAAATTTTTAGAATCGATTTAGTCAAAAAAGTTCTATCACGTCTTAGAAAGCGACATGGAAAATATAAACAAAAATCTTTACGTGTTATTATTATTATATTTAAATATATATTATAAATATAAGAAAATATATATTAAAGTATTGCGTAATTACAAAATAATGTAAAGATAAAATTATATATATTAAAAGTTACATTTCCAAAGCCATGTAAAAAGGGAAAAAAATCAAAAAAAATTTTCTATTTCATAGATAAAATGTCAAGAACAAAAATAATAAAAATCTTCCTTGAATATGCATACAAGATCTTTATTTTTAGACCTAAAACCAAAATATTATTGTATGGAAATTATTTTTGATTTTAATCGATTTATTGTTTAATTTTTTGTTTTTAATCCATTCACTGAAAATAGATTTATTTCCGAACCCCTTCTAACTTTTTCATAACTAATAAGCTAACAAAAATTAATAACTTTATCAAATAGAAAATTAAACAAAAAAAAAAACTTTAAAAAACTCACACAAAAATATATAGATGAAGTATTTATCTTTGTAGATTTTAAGGAAGAAAGATTTTGATATAAAGCTTTTATTTCGGTTTTTGTATTTGGGAAGGGGTTTTTTAATATGGTTTATAACATGATTTAAAGTGAAATTATTACACATTTTAGGAAGAAGCAAATTATAGGCTGATCTACTAAATTTCCTAAGCAACGTGATGGGTTTTCCGCAAATCAAATATTTGTTAAAAAGTACAAAGTGAAAAGATAACATTTTTTCCCAGTTATTCTAGTCACTCCCCACGATCCCATCAAACGAGCATCCTAATGACAGGGGGCAGGGATGAAAACAAAAAGAACGCAAATGGAGAAATCGGTGGCTAGTTGGGAAGCACTTTGTTTGCAACATCGGCATTGTCATATGAAACATCCAACGGAAGCCAGCGGTCATGCCGACTGCCCTCTCACTTGTCAAAGGAAGGGTTGGTTGGTTGGTTGGCTTAGTAGTTAGCATCGAACAGGATGCCGATGGTATTTCGAAGGTGAAGAGATCGGGTCACCTCACACACACACACCTTTCCGCATCCCTTGTAGTTGAGGTCAATGTAGGAAATTGTTTAAAACACAAAGCTAAACGGGAAATATTTCTGAAACAATAAAAAGGTTGTTTAGCAAAACTATATCTAGCAAAGCTATTTATGAATTAATATATTTTAATTACAACAGTCACCAAAAACTCTAAAAGTTTAATCCTTGTTCTACCTTTTCTCATCTCAACACTTTCAAAAGACACTCGCTTAATATATATATCCTTAAAAGAACACTTTATATTTACGAAGCCTGAAACTCGTTTTATTTGCAGATTTTATTGTGGCACTCAAGGATGTTTCCGTAATGATACCGCAGGCGGTGAAACGTGGCAGCAATGCCCTGTTCACGTGTAATTACGATATGGAAAACGATACTCTATATTCGGTGAAATGGTATAAGGGCAAGCGTGAGTTTTATCGCTACACTCCCAAGGAGAATCCGGCGATGAAGGTTTTTGCCATGACAAGTGGCCTCAATGTCGAGGTGAGTACGGGATGATAATGCCCCATATCCCCATATCCTCATTCCCGTATCCCTATCCCCCATAATGCGCACATGTTACTACAGTTGCGTGTAAATTATATCCATAATGGCTGATTGCCACTCCCAGCCAGAATTTGCCTCATAACGACATTTGCCGGCTTATTCGGCCCACTGCCCGTCGTTGTAATTATTCCGGGTCCATCCGCCGACGCATCCGTTAAGAGCTGTTGGGCGTGGCCAATTAGTCGCGCTTGCGATTGACTTGCGGCTCATTAAAAAACAATATATACAGATTGCATAAGGTCCCAGGAGGAAAAATAACACGCGATGACATAAAGCGACGCTTGAAATACACTCGACTTTTGGCACTTGTTATTATAATTTTTAAATACTGAAAAAGTAACTGCAGGAATCAAGGAGAATGTAAAGATATTGCGAAAATATATTTCTGTTGATAAACTTGGAACAGGACATCTTACTCTTTTCACAGAATTTTATACAATTTCGTTGCTATGATTTTTTCTATAATATAATAAAGAGTAGGTAGTAAACTCTCAGACATATTAAGTTTGTTAATCTGCAATAAATTTTACACTTTTTCTTGTCTTCTCATTTACTTTACATCCAAATATTCATTTCATTTAAAAACTCCCCAAAAGTAAGGGTATAATTAGCCGAGTTTAATTATTCCAGCGACATACACAAGGGCCAATTAGGTATCGGAAGCAACAAATTGGGTTAAACAATCAAACGAGAACTTCAGCCAATGATCCCTGCTCAGTACCCTCACTCACCTCTTCATCAGTTGCATTTATGTGACATATATTTATTTAACCGGAATATTTACCCAGTATTAAATGCAATTTATTAAATTTGATTTTTATTAAGTGAATTGCCATTTGAGGTTGCCTCATTTTCGCAGCGAAACATTAAATTTTTCAAGCAGCAGAATGAAATACAGATTTATTTAAAAGTTCGAAAGATAGAATAATAGCAAGATGCTACAAAATTAGAACAGTAAGATGTACTTGAAGCCAAACCAAGCAGAAACCCCTCTTCGCGGATTAATACATTTATTTCTGGGTTTTACACGGCTTAAGGATCCAGAAACAAGATGTAAATGAAGATTAGGCTCTCAAGACAGCCCTGAAATCCAATCGGTTTTCGTGAAAGGAGATCTTAGTCAAAGCCAGATGGCTGACCCCTTCAACTTTAAAGTCAACTCTTCACCTTTATGCCCTCAATTTGCAGTCACTTTTCATCAGCGAGCTATCTTCTTCCACCTCCAGCAGCTGTGCTTTTCGTCATTCATAACCAAGACAACATTTTTCTATTTATTTTTTCTCCATTCTCCACCCGCGTCCCCCCATCGCTCGCCTTTTTTTTATACTTTTCACTCGGTTATATTCAATTTCTATGCACCGCGTCCCGCCAATTTTGCCCAACTAATTTTTATTACGTTCTTCATTTCCTTTCACGCTTTCTTTGACCCGCCCGCTGACTTTCTCCGCCGCTTTCTCTTCTTTCGTCCTCTTTGCAGCGCAACCTTTCGAATCAGAGCCACGTCGTCCTGCAGTCGGTGCCGTTGAATATTTCGGGAAAATTTACATGCGAAATATCCGTGGAGGCCCCCACGTTCCAAACAGCCATGGTGTCCGGCGAAATGGAGGTGGTTGGTAAGTGAAAAAAAGGAGGAAAATGGAAAAGCTAGCCAGGATCAAGCCGAAATGTATACACCTTTTCAGTTAATAGGAAAATGTGTTATTATTCATGATGTCACCTTGTTAGACTCGGTGATTTCAATTAATCTGTTAAAGCGAAATTTCTAAGAAATTTAAAATGAATTAGGCAAGGAATACCCGGCTTTTAGCTTACAAAATACTTGCATACTTTTAGGCTGGAAGCTCTTCATTGTAATGACACTACAACCATTAATGTACTACTTTCGAAATCGATCCAAATAAGAATACCCTATCTATCCTCACTAACTATACCTTTAGCTATGCAATGTTGCAGAGCCTAAAAAATTTAATATCACTTAGACAAAGAATACCCGACTCTCAGTTCACAAAATACTTGTATACTTTTAGGCTGTCATTACAACCATAAAAATATTTTTTTTTTCAAGTATATGATTTATTTTGAGTGTGAAAATATAAAAATGTTACCTCCGAAAATTAAATTGCATACTAATAATATAGGATTAGTTTTCAAAATATTTTAATTAATTAATATTCCATACTCCAATTAATAACCATAGCTCCATAATTGGTACTCCCTAAATAGACATTCTTATTTAAGTTCCCAACTTCAGATCCAAATAAGAATACCCTACTTTACCTCACCAACTATACCTTTAGCTATGCAATATGGCAAAAGCCTAAAGAAAAAGTGCAGCGGAAAAGAGGGGAAAAAAGAAAGGAAAACCTGCGGTTAGAGCGAGCAAATTAATTAGAACAACTCTGTTTGAGAGCGTGGGGCCCTTTCTGGGCAATTTTACATTTCCATTCCTTGGCTCACACAATTACCCTTCTCTCTTCTTGCAGAGCTACCGGAAGAGCACACTGTGGTCACCGGGATACAGGCACGCTATCGCGTCGGCGATTTGGTGGACGGCAATTGCTCAATTAAATACTCGAAACCGGCTGCTAATTTGACATGGACTATTAATGGTATTGTGGTAAGTTTTGGTTTCGTTTACCACTGTTATCCGCAGCTGGCCACGCCCCCTCCGCCTTTTCAATTAGCAGGCCATCGAAAGTGGGCAACTTTGATCGCATTCAATTGATGGCCTCCACCGCTGCTTTTTCAATTAGTCATTGGCAAAGAGAGAGAGGGCCAGGAACTTGGTGTGTGTGGGCCACTTTCGTCGCATTTGAATGATGCACTTTGAGTGAGGCGAAGCACGGTTGGGTAATGCCCAGTTTAATGCGTATTGCGAAAGGGTTTAAAATGAAGCTAAGGACTCTGGTTTCTAACTAATAACATTATTTTAGAGGTGGGAAGTTACGGGTACTTGATTGCATTTAATAATATTTCATTACGAGATTGAAATCAAACCTCTGAAGCCCTCAAATTATTTATTTGGAAAGTCATTGAGAGGACCATTTATTGAATTCAAATCTTAAAGATATCGTAAAATAAAGACTGTAAAAATCACAACTAAATAACTACTCTGTTACAGTTCGATTTTAATAAATCATTCAATTCATTCTCTCATTTTTAAACTACATTGTATTGTAGGAATTTATCTATAGGAAAAGAAATATTTAAAAAATAGCTGTTCCTATTAATATCCGCAAATATTGTAAAAAGCCAAATACAATATATAATTTAGTGTCCTTCCATAACTTAATTTGACAATCGAACTCTGGAATAAATGAATTTAAACCTCACATTTATTTTCCTGTATAAAACTGCATATATTCATATTCATATTTTCTAACTTCAAAAACATATTTCAGTTGATATATCTCCCATATTTCCTTGTCAGCTTTAAAGTGCGTTAAATAGTAAACTCCAAATATTGTCCCCTCCTATTTGATCAATCAACTTGTTTCGAAAAAAATAAAACCAGGTGAAACGTGGCCATTGGTTTACCCATTTTTTGCGTTTGGTGTGCGATTTTTCATTTCGCGTCTGTTGCATACTTTTTGGCACCTGTGCGCGCGACGCCTCCATTTTCCAGCCGCATCTTTGGCATTTATATGTGCCTCTAGACCCACGCCCCGCCCCGCCCGCCGCCTTTCTTCGGATATGTTCATTTTTTGAAATGCCGTCAGTTTTTATGCCTTTCGCTTTGCTGGGCGGGATGTTTTATGGCCGCAACCACAGCAGTCGGCTCCAACAGGAGGTCGCCGGTTTGCAGCCAGCTGACAGGACAGAGAGTCCTGCTGCCGCTCCGCATGATTGCACAGGTGTCACGGGGTGTCAGGAGGGGCGGCAGGTGAGTCAGGTGAGTCGGGTGTGTTCAGAAGGAAAACGGGTCCCGGGCTGACATGTCCTGGCATTTTGCGTTTGGTTTTTCAAGAAACGTTTAGGTTGTCAGCTAGTTTTTCCCCTGGCGTTTTTTATGGCCGGCAAGGACATTACGGACTCCGCGCCGACTTTTGGCTGGTGCCTTCGTTATTGTTGCCCCAGACAGCTGGAGTATAGTAAATGCGTTGTCAATGTCAGTGGCCCCTCCGGCCATAATTCAAATTCGCGGCCTCTGAGAGCAAGTTTTTACAGCGCAAATATCGAGTTGTAAGCTTACGCGGTGTTTAATGTTGAGGAAAATGTTTAGAGTTTTTACAAGTGAACCGGGAAAGGTCTGTAAGTGACAGAGAAATCTGTTTAATAAATAAATTGGAAATTAAATTGTATTTAAAAAAACCTTAAAAGCCAGTATTATTGCTAATTCCGAAAAAAAAAAAAATATAACTATGTTTTATGTTGAATAGTCATTATATTTATCTCCCAAATCAAAATAAATAAATTTATATATATTTAGTACTAAAAAATTGTATTCGAATAATAAAATGAAACGATTTCCATCATAATCGTGATCATTTCCTTATTTTCCTTTAATATTTAAAGTAAACATTAATACAGATACAGCAAAGCATCCTTTCAGAAAATACAATAAAAGTTTAATAAAAGTTCAAAAGTGGCTTGTGAAGTATACACATCCTGTTGTATTTCACAATGTTTTTCCCAACCCTTTTCGATTGCCAATTGAATCGATAAATGTGTGTGTGAAATCCGAAGAATACTTGCAGATTTAATCAGAATTAAAAATAAGTAAAATTCAGCTTGAGAGAACGCCAAGCTTGGTATCAGATTTAATCGCCATCAAAACAAGCAATTCAGCAAAAATGCATATGGGTGTATATATATAAATATATATATATAAACATGTGAAAATAAAGCAGGAAAACTAACACAAACAGCACTTGAGTGTTGCCTACACCACATGGTGGGTGCGGCCACTTGATCTTTTAGCTAACGAGCGCATTTCAGCAGGAGCACCACTCACCACCGCCCCGAAGCCACCACCACCATCATCATCATCATCATCAACATCAGCAGCAGCAGCAGTAGCAGCAGCAGCAGCAGTAGAAGCAGCAACATCGTCATCGACGTCGTCATCGTCGTAGTTTGTGCTGTCAGTAGGTGGTGGTTTTGGGGTCGGGTGCTATTGGGTGGTGGGAGGTCGGGTGGGTCAGGCAACGGTATCTGCCGGGCACTTCAAAATAAACTCACCGCAAACAAAGTGGCCTCCAGCTCACCCATGTCCTTTGGCTCCTGCCTCCTGCTCCCTACTACTGCTCCTGCTCTCGCTCTGCTCTAGTTAATCACTCAAGCGTAAATCTATTCATCATTCATAAGTTATAAATTTGCCGGAGCCGCTCTGCCGTGGTCTCCTTTATTTTTCGGGGGAGAAGTGTCAGCTCTTGCCTTTGGTTACTATTCGCTTTCACACTGCGGCCGCACTTGATCGAAAGGATTGCACGACTAGATGGTGGCAGGGCTAGGTCCTATTGATGAATATTTGCAAATTGATTTCGTTGCAAGCTCGAGCTGCCACTTGACATTATTCCTAAGCTTTGTGTTTGTTGTTTTTGTAGGTGCCACCGCACCACATAAAGACGTATCAGACGGAGAGACAGGAGAACAGCACCCTGGAGTCGGTTACGAGTGCCATACATTTCATGGTCACCACTCAACATTTTCTCAAGAGCCAGATGAGGGTAAGGATATGCAGGCACTTGCAGTGGCGATTCTAATTCGTATCCATGTTCCCGTTTCCCTCTGTCAGCTCAAGTGCACGGCCAATATCTTTGACATCTTCAAGGAGGAAATGGAGAGCATCATCGAGGAGGACCGGCCCAGGATAATGGCCTCGGGCAGATCGTATGACATGAACAACTATCCCCTCGAGGAGAATCCGAATGGCGAACGCGGTGGCTACGAGGATCACAACGAGTCCTACCTGACCTACTACTCGGGTGAGTAAAAACATAAAAACACAAATATTACAAAATATTGAGCATAAAGTTCTAGATCATAAGTATAAGGATATATTTCGAAGGGTTAATGGAATGCAATCGTTTAAGATCCCTTCCGAACCCTATAAAACCCATCTTTGCCTGTCTGCTTAACCGATAAATTTAAGTGATGCCATTCCGCATCGATTTAAGCCCAGGCAGAGCCTTTAACAAACAGCAAGGATGGACTGTGCCTGCATCCTGGCGATGGCTGGGACACAATGTGAATTATGTAAATAAAATTGTGCAGCATAAACATTCTTCCAGGCTGCCTGGCCTGGCTCGTCCTGGCCTGGCCCGTAACAACCAGCGGCAGGAGCAGGCTTATCGAATCAAATGGCGGGGAAATCAAATTGGTATAAACTAAGTTTAGACATGAAAGATTGTCGCGGAATGGCGGCAGACTGTGCAGGACGGAAGCGATGATTGGAGCCGCTGGCAAAACTGCTGCTGCGAGAGTCCTCTTCGAATCCGTATCCTTGCCCGTACTCAAAGTTCCCTTTGCGGTATTCCCTTTTGCCACTTACCAGCGACAACATTTACTTAACACCGAGTAACGACAACACCAGGAATAACAAGTGTGTAAACGCATTCAACTGAAAATTGTATTTAAAATCGAGTTCGCTGGATTACTGGTTTGGGGCCCGCATAAAAGTATGCAACAATATTTCGGCAGCAGAGCTCGAGGCGAGTCCCGAAACGGAAGTTGTCAAGCCACCCTCGCAGCTCCATCAGCAGCAAGCAGATGGAATGAGGAGATTGCATGTTCCGATTCCTCGCCCAGAATTTTATGCAAATGCAATGTTGACACACACACACACACAGACACACACACAGCTGAACCCGTCTGGCTGGGGAGTATCTTGTATTTTTAAATATCTCTCGCTGGATACCAAGCTGGATTTGCTGTGTACTTTCCGCTCTTCGCTCCCGAAGATTGCCCGTGGTTCAGCGGAAGGAATTCAAAAAATACTTATGTACGACAGATGATGAGTACTTTAACCGAGGGAAATATTTGCGATACATGGTTTAAAGATATAAGAAAGAATTTGGTTAAAGTGTAAATATTTAAAAGTAACTAATATGTTGCATTTGTATCCAAAGGTCTTACGGGTTTTTTTAGTGTATAAGATCTTCTGTTTTCTTATATTCGACCCTGTATAGTGAAGATATAATTGACAGGTAATTAGTTAATCCAAATTATTGAAATAAATGATTATTTTAAAAGGAAAGGAATTCTCAAATACTTACAACAGATAATGAGTACTATAACCGATGGAAATATTTGCGATATATGGTTAAAAGATATAAGAAAGAATTTAGTTAAAGTGTATGTATTTAAAATTAATTACAAAGGTCTGCTCCGGTTATCGAAATCGTTAAAATTTACCGATTTAGATTTTATTTGTTATATAAGAGATCTTGTGTTCTCTGATATTTCACCCTTTGTAGTATATCCATATGTACACATGCTAGAAAAAGTATGCGCATACACACGATGCCTAAATTTGATTGCTAAAAAAATATATTTAGATAATTGCTATCGCCTTAATTTTTTCTTTTTTTTTGTTGTTTTATATTTATTAATAATATATTAATGTAGTTATAATTTTTTTAACATATAACTTAATTTATTTAAATTAGAAAACCAAAATTTTACGAATTTCTACCAGAAAAGTTATGCGTACAACGAAGTTCTTAAAACTTTAATCACCGTTATTTGAGATCTAATGGTGATCAAAGCTGAATTTCACGAATTTTGTATTTGTGAATTTTTCTTTCTTAATTTTAATTAATTAAGTTATATAATAAAGAAAATGAAAGAGGAATAAATATATTATATTATATCAACTATCTAAATATGTTTTTTTAGCAATCAAAGTTAGGTATCGTGTGTTTACGCATACTTTTTCTGTCATGTGATACGCATTAATTTATTTAAAATAATGATTGTTTTGAAAGGGATGGAATTAAATTGTAAATATTTAAAGTGAACTTAAATTTTGTATTTTTATCCAAAGATCTGACATTGAAAAAATACTTACAATATTATCTGTTGTCCGATAGAAATCTTTGCTATATTTGGTTTATAGAGATCTATTATATATAAAGTTAACTTAGTTGTTGTTTTTGGCGACCTTTCTATTCCTTTAAATTTAATTAATTAAATTAAATTAATTAAAAGTGAACTTAAATTTTATATTTTTATCCAAAGATCTGAGTTTATTTTAATTATTTGTAATTTTTGTGATCTTTTGTTCTTTTATATTCCATCCTGTATAGTGTATATATGTACATAAAATATTGAAAAAATACTTTTTTTGAAAGGAAACTATTTTCAGAAGCAAGTTTCTATATTTAGTTTATATTGTTTTGAAAGGACAAGCTTCTATAGTTAGTTTCCATTAAATTACCTGTACATCCTCTTAAAGCCTCCCTAAAAAAAAACTCTTCGAAGAAATGAGAAATCACTTTTTATTGCTTTAGTTCGGCACAAAGGTGTCAAAGGCGTGCATACGCTGCCCCCATTAACGGCATTGTCCCTTCTACACCCTTTTTTGCTCCAAACTCTACTCACACTCGCCTGTCTCACTCTCTCTCTCTCTTTCTCCCTCTGTCTCTGTCTCCTTGCAGCGGATAATAGTGCATCGGGCGCTTCGACAGCTGCACGTGAAATCTTCTGGCAATTCTGGCTAACAAAGCTCCCCATCAACAGGCAGTTCGAGGGGACGTGGCAGTGGATCCAGGAAGGGGGGGCAGCGATGGCAGCCCTGCTCGCAACGCTGCTGGCCCATCAAATTATCAACTGTCAATACACAAAGCCGGCGACTGGAAGGGCCAAGGTACAGCGGCAGCAGCATCAACAGTTGCCAGGAGCCAGGGGCAGCAGCCAGGACGCGAATGCGAATAGGAGAGCGGATGTGAATGTGAATGTGAACGAGAATGTGGATCTGGATGCGGAGGATGTGACAGCTCCGAAAGCGGCAACATCCGCAACGAGCGTCAAATGCTTTTATAATTGTCAAATGGCCATGGCAATGGCAACTTCAAATCGCAGCGATGCTGCGAATATTGCAAGTGCAACGACTGCTGCTGCTGCTGCTGCTACTGCTGCTGCTGATGTTACTGCGAGCGGCATTAAGCGCCTGTCAGCGACACTTGCGGGGGGCGTGGCCAGCTGGCAGGATCAGCGATTATTGATGACTCCTCCACGGCGGCGGCAGCAGGACGCGATGCAGTCGCGTTGGAGCGCGTGCTGATGCCGAATTGATGATGAAATGCATTCGCGAAAGTAGCTTAAGGTGCTTGCCGTTGCCGCCGCCACCCCCCTTCCACATGCCACATGCCACACACCTCCCCAAGTATAATTAATATATACGATTGCGAGTATGGATTGGCCTCGCACTCGAGTGTTACGTTACGCACAAGCTGGTCAGTAGCGGGATATATTTAACAATTGAAGGCGGAGACGGCGCGAAATCAATGAATAATAACAGGAAATAAATTAAATGTAAGGTTGAGGAGGGTATAACTTGACGGTGAAACCAATATAATATCGTACGTAAACATTAATACCCTGTACGTTGAAATCGCACATGCAAAAAAGGTTCAGTAAAAATCGAGCTTCATATTTGTGAAGATTAATCCTTTGTTTACAATTAACAGAAGCTACAAAATGCCGCAGTATAAAATACATCTTGTAATTTTCCTTAAATAATATTGAAATGAGTTGTCAAATTAATTTTAAAAATAGTTAAAATATTCTTTAAGCATTTGTTTATTTATTTTCGTGTATTATTTTCCACTTATTACTCTGCAAGCTTTTAATCCTCCGTTAATACGAAGCTTGTTTTTTAACTGCTGATTAAAAAGTAAATACAGAAAACTGCGCGCAATAAACCAAGTACTTGAAGGAATCAATAGAAAACAAAAACAAAGCATTTATAATCGCAGAAGAAAATACATACAAGAGAAACATGTTTGTGAAAAGCACAGTTAGTTTGTGGATTTGCGTACAGGGTGAGAAAATACTTGTGCTTATTCAAAACACACAAAAAACACACACATTATATGCATATATTATATGTACTCCCCACACAATCGCTGGCTGCTATTACGAAAGCTCAGAGAAGCAAAGGGGCCTCAAATTGTGCTCAGTGTACAGCAAGCTGAACTCCAGACTGCACTTGAGCTTAGCTTTCGGGTACCGTAGTGCAAAGAGAGAAAGGTGTAAAGAGAGAGCCGAAGCTAATAAAATGCGAGAGAAGCCAAAGAGGAACGGAACAAAAACAGTTATTTATGCTCGCCAAATTAATGTGTAAATAAACAAGAAGCTAAAATAAGTTAGTGAACAAATGTAATACCCAATGTACAGAAAGGAACTTTTTACGGTTGTGGACACAATGCAAAATTAATTCATAAAACAATTCCTCATTTGTAGAGAAACACGAATTCATAGATGAAACAAATAAAATAGGAACATTTTGGTTTAAATGCTATTGGGGCAATATTAAAACTCGAAAGAAACAATCGATTATTTCAACATTTTTGGCCAACAAAAATCCAGCGGTAAATAGTTCCTTTGCCTTGAAAATAAATCAATGTTAATGGTAATCAATAATGCCAAAAAATATAAAATGTAAATTGAACAAAGCGAAAACTTAGATTACGGATGTTTGTTTTAAACAGTAGAACAATAAATGTTAAAGATATTATAAACAACAGAATAATATGTAAATACATGTGTGTAAATGTTAAAAAATAACAATATATAAGCACTAAAATACTCTAATGCATGCGCCAAGATTTCTGTAACCAAATCGTGTTGTGAAAGTTGTCTTCCCTAATTTATCAAGAAAATTAAATTATCCCTTAGTTTCAATATGGTTTCATTTGGAGCAAAACAATTAAAACCAACAGATATACGAGTATGTTAAAACTAGGTTTATGTACATAGAAAAGATCGTGAAAATTTGTGTATTTTTCATTTAATGTTACGAAATAAATAAATATATACACGAAATATTAAATGTATGCATATTAACCCAAACATATAGGAATAGGAGCTAAGACAGAAAGTGTTTTTAGATTTAAAGGTCAGTAATGGAAATCAAAAGCATGCAGATGCATTTTGCATTGAATATAAAATATTCATATCCACAAAACAGTTAATAACCAAAACGTGTAAAGCCGGAAAAAGTTAGCATTAATTAGGTCCCCAAGAAAGGTAAACAGTGATGTATAAAACGCAGCAAGGAAATAACGAGAAAAACTAATCAATAAATCATAAGAGCATAATAGTTTTAATGATTTCAGTGAATATTTATGTAAAAAGTGAATTCAAATCAAAGCGCAGCATATAAACTTAGTGTGTATGGCATTTGATTAAACCATAAGCAGGCGAACTATACATAAATAAACAATAATAAATATTTAAAACTGTCTTTTTATTATCAGTACGATATATTCGGTAAGAGGTATACATATATGAATGCATTTAATAATAATTGCCTTGAACTATAACGATTCATGGTAATGCATAACCTTTCTGCAAGCTAAATGAATAATTCGATGTATTTTTGTCATGATTACTAGCAAGGAAAGTAATTGCAAATATTTGTGTGACAGGTGATTTAGGCATTAATTTCACATTCCATATTATCATTTTGCCTTAGAATTGCACTAAAAAAATTAATTTTTTGTCGGTTTTTAGTAAAAATTCATATATTTTAATTTATTATAATTATTTATTATAACTTTATGAAAATATGACTACTGTGTTATACACCTGCCATAGAAACAAATGAGAAATTATTAGAAAAAATTATAATTTTGACATTTTTTTAATTTATGGCCTTTTTTAATGATTCTAAAATTTCGTTTTTAATCTGTTGCAAATCGATAGTCGTCATATTATAAAAAGCATAAAATCATAAAAGCTTCATAAGTTAGCTACCTTTCTTGTATGTATTAGTATTATGTTTACTTGTTTATAAATAAATAAATTGAAAAATCGTTTTATTATTTTAATTTTATTTTAATAAATTATTCAACCCAAATTAAGCATATAATATTCACAAAAACATAAAGTAATTAAATGTTATATTATTTATGATTTTCCTTCATTGCTATCATTTTGACCACAAATGAAGGTCTGCCGACTTTACGAGCCCACTGTGCGTGCTTCCAACGCGACATCTGGTGGCAGACCCCAATACCTCCTCTCTGTTAGCTCACTGTTAGCTACAAGCTCCTAGCCAAGTCCCGTTATACGACTTCGCTGAGAGCTTTGTGTTTACGCACTTTGCTAGTGGATCAAGAGGCCTCCCGCTGCAGCGCTTCCATTAAGACTGAGAGAGCTTTCGGAGCTGAAGGTCAGTTGGGACACGGACCCGCCGAAAATCCGCAATAAACTTAGTTGGACTTGAGTCGCGCTTCAATGACGACAACTGCACACGCCGGCACCGCCACCGAACCTGAAATAATACAATAATCCGATGCTATAATAATTAACAACCAATACTTGACTCCGGACAACGATTCAGTTTCGCTTTCTCACTCGCTTTCCACTGCATTTCCCACTTAAGATTCCCATTTACATTTCAATTTTGTGTTTTCCACACACGTGTTTTTCCCTCTGTTACTCGCCTCCTTCGGTAGTGGTTATTTTTTTCGGCCTGCATTGAAAAAAGTACATCGACTGCCAGCCGAATATTCCCAATTCGAATTTTGATTTGACCAATTTGACGGAAAATTAATTGCGCTTGAAATAAATTCGACAAGCGATATGTAATTTCTTCATCCACCATTTTTTTTTACGTGACAACGAGCGTGTTTTTTTTGTTAAATTTGATTTTACAATTGATTGTGTTTAAGTTAATTACATTTGTGTTTGTGTGCCTCGATCCGATCCGAAATTTGCGGTAAGTGGCGTGTTTTTTGGCGGCAAAAAAAGTCGGGTTTTCTCGGGCCTCCCTTCCACCCGCTTTTTCTGGCGCCAAAAGTGAATGAAAGTGTAACAGCGCGGCAACATTTCGGCTGCAAGTTTACAGAGTGCCGTTAACATGGCAGCATGTTGCGCATAGTCCCGCAACATGTTGCTCTGTAGCCCTTGAGCGGCTTTGTTTTGTTTTCTCTTCCCTTTTTTTATGAGAGAGAGAGAGTGAGAGTTTGTGTTCGGTTTTTGGTTCATTGACCCAGCAACAACAATGGTCGGGACACATCTCTCCTGTGCAGAATTCATCCGGCCTACAGTTAGATTTCTCGGAATTGCCGAAAATCGGCAATGTCCGCCCGCGATCGAAAGTCGAAGCCCAGAGCCGCGTTCAGTTGCCTTCGAGTCGCACTTGAAAGTGGAAGCCAGCCAGGAGCTAGAAGCCAGAAGACATTCCATATACTAATTTTGACACAACCCCCCTTCTCCCTCCCCGACCCCGCTGACATATATACTGATATATATATATAGCCGCGCATTCCCAGATCACAACCTAAATGCCTTTCGTCGAACGATTTCAACAAATACGTAATTTTGTTATGAACGTCTGTCTCGCCGAGGCCATCCAATTCGTCCAGGATTTCTCGCACGCCATTTGCCTGGACTTCCAGGGTTTGCTTCAACTTTAAGTGGAGATCGAGTTCCCGTTCCCTCACCAGATCCCGAGCGAGATCCCCTTCGGTGAGTTTCCCTGCATTGCATTCGTTGAAAATCTCTTCCCGGGAGGAGAAAGTGTGGCATTACGGTTAACAGTTATTCGTCTCTGCCAGTTCCCGGCTTCGTTTCGCCGCTTCTCGGCGAGAGAAAGGGAGAAAAGGAGAAAGGGAAACCTCATGGCAGGACAGTTTCACATTAAGAGGTTATGTCACCGGGGAAAATAGAAAGTATGAGCTGATCCATTATGGAAAAATATTTAGTAAATTTCCTTAAACTAAAAATCCCTCAACTTAATTTTTACGATTTTTATTATAAAAAGCCTTTGAATGTAAATGTATATTTACAGATAATTTACTGGAAAGCTAATTTAATCATATTTTTAGGTCCACAAAAAATAATATTAAACTTGCATAAAGTTTTTTCAGTACCAAATTAGATTTTGTTTTTCTTTTTTTTTGAGTACTTTGAATAATTATTATTGAAATTTAACTAGTTGTATAGTAAAGTTTAGCGCAAAGATTGAATCTAAATATATTTTATAAAACAAAACGGTTCACATCAATAATAAAATAAAAGAAACAATAAATTTTTACTAGCACACTTGCCAATTAATAAAATACAACAATTTCCCCAAGAGGTTGTGGAGTTTTCTTAAGTTAAGTTTCTTTAAGTTTAGATAGATTCATTTTTTCTTATATAGGATTTATATAAAGGAAATAAAGTAATCATTTTGCAAGTAAAAAAAATTAAATGAATTCAAAAAATTTTCAATTTATCTTATTTTGTTAATTAAAAAAAACAACAAAATAATGAAAAATCGAATATTAAAATCACGTATACCAAATAAGCATACTTTATTTCCAATTTTTAAGAAAAAAAAACAACAATTTTAATTTAAAAATCAAATAAGAGCTCAATGCATAATTTTTTTAAATTTGTAAAACATATTTTTTTCAATTTACTATATAAGTCGTACTATCTGATTAATTTTACATTATACGAGACTTATTAAACTCAATAAGGAAATTAACAATAATCTAAAGTTTATTTTCTCTGTAAAAGACAAATGACAATTAAGTATAGAAAAAATACTTTCTAGTTATTCCAATTTAAAAAAATAATTAAAACAAACAATAAAGTTATTAACAGGAATAACCCATCGTCTAAACTTGTTGTATTTTTCTTGCCTAAAAGTTATATATTTTATGTATCTCATTAACATTGTTGTATGTTTTGAATTTGTATAATGATCTTTGCCTCAAACCCAGAATTGTCTGTACAAATTTTCCAGCTATAACTATTTACTGCCAGAAAATACCCCATATTTTAGCCAATGGAATTTCTCCTCGCGTCTGTATTAAATAACAAAATATATCAATCAAACCAATTCATACTATTACTTAACCTGTATCTAAATCCTATTATTACCCCTCATATTAAATATCATTGCTTCTTTATAAATACTTTTTGTCATCTAGTTTTTCTAATAAGAACATAAAATAGACCCACAATATCCTTCAGTATATTATGAACATATCTCATCCCTCACTTCATATCTCATCCTCAGCTCACCCACTCATTACACTCCCAAACGCATTTCACCTCACATTTCGCTGACCAGAAACGCATCGACATTGCTGTTGTCGAGGAACAGAAACGGACATTTTGCTTGGTTTTTGAAAACAACCTCAACTCCCACTGACCCTCTGATCTGTACCCACATCTCGACCTCCTCTCGAACGGAACACTGACCCTTATCTCCACGATGCTGTCCTGCGCCTCTTTCAACAAACTGATATATCCGACGGCCGCAGATGTCGCCAAGTCGCCGATGGTGGGCGTGGGCGTGGGCGTGGGCATGGACGGTATCGGATCCCTGGCCAGCCTGCAGGCCCTGCCCTCGACCACATCGGTGGGCAGCGGGGCTCCCAGCGAGACCCAGAGCGAGATCTCCTCGGTGGACAGCGATTGGAGTGACATACGCGCCATCGCCATGAAGTTGGGCGTGCAAAATCCGGACGATCTGCACACCGAACGGTTCAAGGTTGATCGCCAGAAACTGGAGCAGTTGATAAAGGGTAAGTATAAGCTGGGATTTTTGTCTATTTTGTTCTATATAAATTTAATATATATTTTTATAGCCGACAGTGCCATCGAGGGTATGAATGGAGCTGAATATTTCTTTCATGACGTAAGTGAAAGTATAAAAAGAACTCCCTAAAGAGTCTATCTAGAGATAATATCAGACTAAACAATCCAATTAATGTATTATATTTACGTTTTTGTAGGTATTTAAAATTTAACTAATAATCGGTAGATACTAGTTTTACAGCTGAGACATATCTATAAACTTCATTGAATACTTTTATATTTTAAGTTAATTTAATAGAAAACAAACAACACAGTGTGCCATGCCTTATAATTTTATTTTTAATGTTTTTAGCAGTACCATATTATGTTTCCGTTTCAATAGGATCTTACACTTTGAACAAAATTTTTAAGTTATTTGATTAATGTCTTTTTTTTGGACCTCCGACTGTACCACCATAAATTTCAGTTTTTTTAAGTGACTGTCGAGATTAGCCATAAGACCTTTTGCTGACTTTGGTATATAGAGTGTCATATATCCAATACGATTTGTTTTTAGATGATGAACACGACGGATACCTATGTGAGCTGGCCTTGCAGGCTCAAAATCGGTGCCAAGAGCAAGAAGGGTGAGGAGTCTTTACTTCCAATGAAAAATTATTTTTTATGTAATTATTTATATTCTTTCGAAGATCCCCATGTGCGAATTGTTGGCAAGGTGGAGCAGGTACAGCGGGCGAAGGAGCGCATCCTGAGCAGCCTTGACTCGAGGGTGAGTTGAGTGAGGGACTTGACTTTCAAAATCCTTTATAACTAAAATATTCCCATCACAGGGCACCCGTGTGATCATGAAAATGGACGTTAGCTACACGGACCACTCGTACATCATCGGACGCGGCGGCAACAACATCAAGCGCATCATGGACGACACTCACACCCACATCCACTTCCCGGACTCGAACCGCTCCAATCCCACCGAGAAGTCCAACCAGGTGTCGCTGTGCGGCAGCCTGGAGGGCGTGGAGCGGGCCCGGGCCCTCGTGCGGCTCTCCACGCCGCTGCTCATCTCCTTCGAGATGCCCGTGATGGGGCCCAGCAAGCCGCAGCCGGACCACGAGACGCCCTACATCAAGATGATCGAGAGCAAGTTCAATGTGCAGGTAAGTGAGGCTCTGAAATATAATTTGAATGATAAATAAAATTATTTCAATATTTTTAAATTATGTAACTATGCTATCCCTCAGGTCATATTTTCCACACGTCCCAAGCTGCACACCTCGCTGGTGTTGGTCAAGGGATCCGAAAAGGAGTCTGCCCAGGTCCGAGATGCCACTCAGCTGTTGATCAACTTTGCCTGCGAGAGCATTGCGGTGAATTTTCTTATGGAATAACTTAAAGACATTACAATACCCAAATCCTTCTTCCACTTCTTTCCAGAGCCAAATCCTTGTGAATGTCCAGATGGAGATCTCGCCGCAGCACCACGAGATCGTTAAGGGCAAGAACAACGTGAACCTGCTGAGCATCATGGAGCGCACCCAGACCAAGATCATCTTCCCCGATCTGAGCGACATGAATGTGAAGCCGCTGAAGAAGTCGCAGGTCACGATCAGCGGACGCATCGACGACGTCTACTTGGCGCGACAACAATTGCTTGGCAACTTGCCCGTAGCCCTGATATTTGACTTTCCGGACAACCAGAACGATGCCTCCGAGATAATGAGCCTCAACACCAAGTACGGCGTGTACATCACGTTGCGCCAGAAGCAACGCCAGAGTACACTGGCCATCGTGGTCAAGGGCGTGGAGAAGTTTATAGGTGCGTTTCATGCCACTGAATTAGTGTTCCTTAATTAACAACTTAACTTAACTTAACGTTAGACAAAATTTACGAGGCCCGCCAGGAGATCTTGCGCCTGGCCACGCCCTTCGTGAAGCCCGAGGTCCCCGATTTCTACTTCATGCCCAAGGACAAGGACCTCAGCCTGGCCTATCGCACCCAGCTGACCGCCCTGTTGGCCGGCTACGTGGACAGTCCGAAGACCCCATCCCTGCTGCCGCCGGTCCTCTCCGCCCAGCTGACCCCCTACGCCAACAACAACCACTTGCTGCTCAGTGCCAACGGCCTGGCCACGCCCACTGGCATCTGTGCGCCCACCCAGAAGTACATGCAGCTGCACAACAGCTTCCAGCAGCAGAGCCAGCAGCAGCAGCAGCAGCAGCATCATCAGCAGCAGCAGCAACATCAGCAGCAGCAGCAGCAGGCGCAGGGTCGTCCGCTGGTGGTCAATCACAACAACAACTACCTTCAGGTGCCACCTGGTGTGGCCGGAGTGGCGCCGCTCAAGCAGCCGCTCCCACCGTCCGCGGGCTTGAATGTGTCACCGAGGAACAGCTGCAGCCAGAATACCAGCGGCTACCAGAGCTTCAGCAGCAGCACCACGTCCCTGGAGCAGTCGTATCCGCCGTATGCACAGGTTTCGGGCGCAGTCTCCTCCAGTTCATCATCCTCGGCGGCGGCGGTGGCAGCGTCCGGTGGATTAGGACAAGGTTGTGGCAACAGTCGGGCGCACTACTCCCCGGACTCCACCTACGGCAGCGAGGCGGGCAGCGTGCCAGGCGGCGGTGGAGGTGGAGCCCGGCTGGGGCGACGCCTCAGCGACGGCGTACTCCTGGGCCTGAGCAACTCGAATGGAGTGGGTGGTGGAGCCCACCTGTTGCCCGGCAGTGCGGAGAGTTATCGAAGCCTCCACTACGACCTAGCTGGCGGAGCAGGTCATAAGCACACCGGTCACCGCGCCTTCGACTTTGACATGAAGCGAGCCCTGGGCTACAAGGCCATGGAACGGACACCGGTGGCGGGGGAGCTGCGAACGCCAACGCCTGCCTGGATGGGCATGGGCCTGAGCTGCACCTCGCCGGCGCCCATCGACACGGCGGATGACAACGGCAATGGGGGAGCAGGAGCAGGAGGAGGCGGTGGAGGCTGGCGACTGCCACCGGGCCTGGGCTCTCCGTACGGACTCAGCGCCACCACCGGACTGCTGGACGCCACGCCCGTGAATCGGCGGATGCAGCTGGCGCAGCACAAGGACATCCAGACGCTGCTAACTAGCTTGGGTCTGGAGCATTATATCAGTAAGGATTTCGTATCTTTTATTTTATTTATTGAAATTAATGCGCTTGTTTTATTTTTGTTTAGAAATTTTTGTTCTCAACGAAATTGACTTGGAGGTGTTCACCACACTGACTGAGGAGAACCTGATGGAGCTTGGCATCGCAGCATTTGGAGCTCGCAAGAAGCTGCTGGCGGCCATTCACACGCTGCTGGCGAGCGAGGCAGCCTGCAGCAGCATGCCCAGCAGCAGCTCCTCGCAGAACTCCTCGTCGCCGCGATTCTCGGGCAGTGCGGCTCCCGGCGCTGAGCGCCGGCCCTCCAACCAATGGTGATCTGCCCCCGAGGCGTCCATTTATTCGCTTCCAACGCTAGGTAGTTATTGCATGCCCAACCCACGAATCGTAGTCTTAAGTGCAGGTGAATCGGAAATCGGAAAACGGAAAACGGAAAAATCCCGAAAAAGGAGAGACCAACGGATCCAGGGGGACATATACACCTTCCCGCAGGTGCGCGTAGCAGCTAGGCCTTGACCTTGACTTATACTCGCATTTGTACTCAAATTCCAAGTAGCAGAGCTGCGCAGGGAAGAGTGCCCTCCGGGGTCCATCGATAGGTCCTAGTAGTTCCCTTCTTTTTAAGCCACTAATTTATTGTGAAAATATTTATAGAAAACCAAAACAGAAAAGCGTCTACATCAAAAATATTGTGAATTATTTATGAAATCTAACCAAACGCAATCACGTATTGTAAGAAATGAATGTAAAACAACTGAAAAAAGCAACATACATAAACAAAAAAACAACATAAAAAAAAAACAAAAAACTTTAAAAAGAAACCACAGCATGTATTAAGTGATAAGCAAAACAGTCACGTACACAACATTTGATATGAATAAATTGATGTCTATGAAAAACTAACAAAGCTGAGCTCAAGGGTTTTTATGTCAAAGAAGTATTAGTAACTATTTTTTGATTAGATATCAGTTTCTGATCTTTAAAATATATTTGAAATGCAGATAAGCAGATTGGTTAAACCCAACAGCTTTGGTTTTTATTTAGCACTTGATTCAAACTGTTCGTATTTTGCTTCGTTAACTTTATTCTAATGTTATTTTGTTAAATAAATATTTTTAAATTAACAAATAATATATTGAAAGCTAATATACTATTGACCAGTGTTTGAAAGTACCGTAATTTTCATTTGCTGCGTAGAGTCACTTTTACACAAACTAAAAGAAGAAAAAATTGATGTCAGATCCATATTTCATCCTTCATACCTTGAACTGATGTTCCGTAAAGTTTTGGCCTTTTCGCAATTCTCATTTTGTTATCCATCCAAACTTGATATATGTACGTACTTGTTCTGTCGATATTTTTTCTGAGCAACTCTGATTTCTTCTTCTTGTTGGTGAAAACAGCTGTTCAAAAAGATTTTTCATCTGTAAGCTTTAGACGAGTTTTCGTAGAATTTCTTGTAAAAAACGATGTCAAACTCGGGGTGTAAGGAATTCTCAGACGGCTTGTGTACGGCCCTCTCCCATATGATGATCCGTGATGTGGAAAAGCCACCGATTCCTGCTGTGGTGATGCAGTGCCTAAATTCTCTAAAATCACTTGTTCACGATCCCGCGAATTGTAATGGGGTGACTTTGAGGCTCGGATTGTCGGGTAAGTCAATTCGAACACTATTCGTTAGAGCTCATCAACTAAGCTATAGGAAATTCCAGGCAGCTCATCTGAGATGATGCGTAGAGTGTCGGAAGATCACTACGAGTTGTATGTCAACATTGCGTTCCCGTTCCAGCTGACTCCGATTAGAGATGAAATGCGACCGGGATGCGTTATGCTGCAAGCCGATGCCAGTGTTGAGCACCCGACTATTGAAAATGGCTTTTTGGATCGTGGATTCTTCGCACAATGGTTCCTTCGCATTCTCAAAAGAGTCTTAGATGATTGGGGTTATTCTGAGTTTTGGCACAACTTCACAGTAAAGAGCCAAAAGTTCAGGGTCTCTTGCTTGCCCGTCCTGGAGTTTGAGCACTCCCAGTGGCCAGTAGCAAGTCAAGGGACTCCAGCGAACGTCTGGAGCCTCCATTCTTGGTACGCTGTGCCGCAGGCAACCAGACCTCTGGACCCTCGGAGCTTTGTAGTCTGGGCTCCTGACTGGGAACGCTGCGTACTGGACACCCATCCGCATTCCCGCCGATTGCTGCGCCTTTTCGATGGCCTGGCCCAACGCTATAGTTTCAAATTAAAGAACTTCGAACTGGTTATCAGGACAATAATGCTGCAGGAGGTGCAGAATTTACCACGTGACCTGGGAGACTCCATGATCGCATTCGTGGAAGCGGTGTTGGCCTGTCTTCAACAGGGAACATTGAAGCGATTCCTGGTAGATAGCGTCAATGTTCTTCAGTTGGATGAAGAAAGTATGCTGGAAATAAACCATAAATATTTAAGTGGAGTTCTCAAGGCGCTTAAAAAACAAAAAATCAAAGCCTCAAATAGCAACTATGATAGATCTGATAGTGATAGCGATAGCGATAGTTGGATGAGCTCATTATTATACATGTTTAGCTATTGAACTTAAACAGGTTCACGAATCGCGTAAGAAATGCTTACAACCAATTTTCAACTATTTCGTTAAAATCTTTAAAAGCTTAAAACCAGTTCATTGATAAATTTTATACACTTTATTAGGATCTTAATATGATCCATTAAGCATTTAAGTGGAGTAAATCTAATGTAAATATCTGGGAAATTGCTTCCGACTTAAAACATTTATGAATACTAATTTCCGAGTTATTAAACAATGTTTCACCAAAATATGTTTCTTTTGATGTGATCAAGGAAATGTAAATAGATGAAAGTGGACTTAAATGAATTAAGTTTATGCAACACATATTTCTATAAAGCACTTGCCTCACTATAACTTAGATGCTTTAAAGGAAAAGAGTGGTAAGTTCCCCTTGGTCTGGTCTTCTTCTGTGCCTTAAAAGAAATTGTCGACTTCTATGCGAACATTCGCTCGGGTAGACTGCGCTGGTCCTGCTTACAGGACTTGTGCACAACTAGTTGATAATGGATAATGGAATCTGGCCTAAAGACAATACTCTTGGACCTACCAACTATGACTTGAGTGCTGGAAAAATGCCTCAGCAACGGAGACTCAGCGCCCCAGCTTTTCGATCAGTCGATATAGGATAAAGTATGGTGATGTAGGTCTGTGGCAAAACGGAGTTTTACATATGCCGATAATTCCAACTGTTATACATGGATCGACTGTGTGGGCAGACAGTGACTTGCGTTTTTGCGTTTAATAATTATTAATGATCCAATTGCAATCTGCAAGGGTATAATAAGATACCTTTTCAGTAGTAAAAATGATTCATTTAATAAGCCATCAACTAAGTTTTGGATTAATACTACTGATTCATAACAGAAAAAATCGTTCCTATTTTTATTTATACATTTATTTACCAATTAAACAAAACCCAAAGGTGCGCTACATACAACATGGAACAAAGTTCGCCTGTCTTTAGCCCCATTGCCTCTGGGCCTGATGGCTAAGAATGGAGGCTAATGACTTTATTGTCTCCAGTTGTCTGCATAATTTGTATTGCATTTATTCCCAGTCTGGAAGTCGTGCCAAGTAAAAATCTCCCGGGGCAACAAAATCCAATGTGTGTGTGGTGCCCTCACACGGCCCAAAAGGGGCGGTGCCAAGTAGCCGGGGGCGTGGCAGGGGCGTGGTCTGGCTAATGAACTGGAAATGCCTTGCTCCAGTTGTCAGTTGATGTTGTTGTGCTGCGGTCATCAGCATAATTGCAAATTTTTATGATTATGACATTTTGGGCGCAAAGTGTTTCTGCCAATGGCAACTAATTTTTTCACCCATTTCGGTCCCAGACTGGCGGTCATTTACATGAGGCTATGTTCCACTTAAGTACTCCTTCGAGTAGGTTTTCGGATGGGACACTTTGGCAAGCGATTTGATTTACAATTATGCTGGCTCTCGCAATTGGAGTCACTGACCAGACCAAGAGTCGCCTGCCAGCACTACTGTTGGCCATACGTCAAAGTTTGTCCCTTTTTGAGCGAATGATAAGTACATTTAAATGGGGGTTTCTTTTTGAATAATAATTTATTTGCTTTTAAAAAATATAGATTAAAATTATCCAACAATTACACTGTTTACCCCGTTTTATAGAACCGCAGTTTGCTTCGTTGGTTTATTTTAGAACTT
This sequence comes from Drosophila punjabiensis, assembly GCA_008042585.1. Taxonomy (NCBI): domain Eukaryota; kingdom Metazoa; phylum Arthropoda; class Insecta; order Diptera; family Drosophilidae; genus Drosophila; species Drosophila punjabiensis. Next base: position 20,910 of record VNJR01006228.1, on the reverse strand, counting down.
ATATATTGTATTTTTCTTTTTGGTAAAATCTTTTAGGTTGAAAGTAATTTACTGAAAAAATAATTACTTTCCTATTAGCATTATAGATGTAATTTTTAAAAATTAATAAGAATCTGAATTCGTGAAGGTATTTTTTATTTGAAGAAAAAAAATTAAAACAAGGATTTTATAACTTCGAATCTTTTAAGAACTGCTTCTGAACTGCTTTGATTTTCCCCTTCTTCTGTTCTGCAAGCAGTGCGTTAAGTAGGGGAAAGTGGTGAGTTTTGTTTTTTGAAAAAGGCCAGACCGGACCCACTAAAACAAAGAATCATTATTCGAAAAAATAATTTTAATTTACTAAACATAATGCCACAAGTTTAAAAACTATAAAATATTATTTTAAAATCTAAGTGTGGTTACAAGTTTAATTAAGTTTTTCCCCACTACAAGCAGTTGACAAGCAGTTTACTTTTTCCAGGGGAAGGTGGTGTATTTTTGCAAGCGAATAATAAGCAGTGAAATGCTACTATGAATAATTCTACCGATATTTTGTAATAAATGTACTTTTTAGGAATGAATTTTTTTTATTCTTTCATTTTATATTATAATAAAGAAACGACCAAACAGTTATGTTACGTTTCTTACCTCGAATGGAATCCTAACAGTCTATTATTCCAAAATTAACTCTTTGAGTCGGCTGTTGCAAGCGAACCAAATTGGTTTACATTAAATTTCGTTTTAAAAAATGAGTTAAAAATATATATATGAGAACACACAATGTCAAAAAATGTTTAGTTGATTTGTTATTTTGAAGACTTTTTATTTGTGTTAATACTTATACATATTTTAAGTACAAAAATTAAAATTGGTTTTAAATTTCTTCATTTAGTGATTTGTTATGAATTTGATATAGATGAAATTTTTTATACTTTGTTAAAAAAGTAAATATTTAAAGTTCCCAAAGTTGTAGGCCCCAATCTAAAATTTTACCCGATATTCTCTACGTAGGTTATAGTTTTCTGATCGTGATCATTTTTACTCATAATGAGCGTTGAGTTATATTGCTGCGATATGTAATGTTCCATACTAATATATTTTATTATTATTATTTATATAGCTAACTTAATTGCTTTAGTATTTTGATAATTTTGTTCAAATAATTCAAATCCAAATTCCCTATAGGAGAGTGCAGGGGAATAAAGCAGTTCCCCAGAGACCAGTACTCACCACAACTCACCACACCTCACAACTGATTTGCAACTGACACACTTTGCGCTCTCTCTCTCTCTCTCTGTCGTGCGAACTCTCTCTCCCCTCGCTTTTCCATTCGTGATTTTCCGCTTCGTGGTGCCTCGGGTAAACCGAAGGTCCTTCGGCCAAGGATTCGCCGCTTCGTTCGCCAATTGGGAAATCTGTGCACGGAACTCGAAGCGACGCGAGTCCTGTTCCTTGGGCTGCAGTTTACATTGCGTTGCCTTTGCGTAAGGACGTGCGTAGATCAGCGCCTGAGCTTCTTCCTTTCGAGTTTTTGGCCAGCGGGAATAAAAAAAAACAAAAATAATAAATAAAAAAGGACGAAACTGAACTGAAAGTTGAACGGAAACCGCAAAATTGAACGCTTGGTGGTGTGCGTGTGTGCCCGATTCCATTTTGCGATGCAGTTTTTGTGTTTTTGACATTGCATTTTACAACAGAGAACGGCAGAAAAACAGAAAATAGGAGAAAGGATCCGGCAAAAGGATCAACATAACGGTCCGCTACTCCGTGCGTGTGTGTTTGCGAGGCTGTTGCTTCCCCTGTGTGTGTGTGCGAGTGTGTGTGTTTGTGCAGTCACGTGTTCTAAGGTGATTTTAACGAGTTCCGTGATACGCGAAATGAGATAAGGAACGGGAAAGGAGCCAAGCAAGCAAGCAAGCAGCGGAGAAAGGAGCAAAGCCGAGCAGCAAGCGGCTTAGGCGAAAAAAAAGCATAACCCAAGGCGAAATCCCACGTTCGCCAGGACACACACAGGATACTCGCTGGCTGGCTGCCTGGCCTTAAAGGATTCGCAAATAAATCAACCAAACATTGCATAAAAAATCAAATTGATTGCCAAATTGTGCAGACCGACAGAAAAAACAAGAGCATAGAAAAGTTCACATGTGCAAAATTATGATTACGAAAACATATTGAAATTATTACAGAATTTGAACAAAGAAAACAACTTTGTATAATAACCCGAAGGTAGGATACAAAGATTATTGCAATATCATAAGAAAATTTTGAGATTATTTTTAAAGTTAACACTAGCTCTAGGTGAGTTTTGTACATGAAGAAATCAAGTTTTTTTTTTGTGGGAGTAATAGCAGGCCTTCTTTGCTTTCTAAGAGAGTTAATATATAAACAGTCCTTATTTAAATATTTTAAATTAAACATTATATAAACTCCTAGAGTCAAGCGATCAAGTTTAAGCATCAAACCATAAAATTCGCTCTCAAACTTTTCATAATTGCACGTTTCGCAATCCTCGGCATGTAATTTTTGACGAACGTGAAAGTATGAGCTTGGCAAGCCAATTTCAGGGATAACCTTTCCCATCCCATCCAGCGGATGATGAACCGGAAGATAGACAGGAGGGCGGGCCCGGGACTTATCCAAAAAGCAAACAAAACTTGTCAATTGCAAGGAAGCGTGTCGCTCAAGCCCCGGGCTCCTCCTTCTTGAGGACATTTCCCATAGTTGCTCCGAACTATGCAACAATGTCTTGGGCCGGGCCCGCTCCTTCGATTTCCTTCTCCCCTTTTCCTCTCTTTTTTTGTTGATGGAAAATGTCAACTGCCAGGCTGAGTTTTCTTCTGGCCGCTCCCGTTTTTATCTTGCTCCTTGTCGGGGCGAGTCACTGACTAGGCAAAAATTGTATTTAGTGGGACAATCAATACCGACTGCGGGAGGGCGCTGGGCGGTAGTCAAACATTTATTTGATTGACTGATTGATATGTGAAATGATTTATTGCCGCCAGAGGAGGAGGAGGAGCAGGAGCCGGAGGGTCCCACTGGCAAGTGTCCGCAAACAGCTGAGTCGAAAAAGTTTCGAAACAAAGCGAGAAATCCTTTACCCAGTTGAGAACCAGAATTTATTTCATTCTCTATCTCTCTGGCATTCTGCTCCGTTTTTCTCGGTGCCCGACTGGCGAAAAACTTTTTCGCACGCTTTATGTGAGAATAAAGTAAATAATGAAAGCTATTTAGCACAGCCAAGGGGCACATTAAGTCGTCGCCAGCCTTTTCGGATTATCCTGTGACCGGCTTAAAAATAACAACAGGAGAAAGCGCCACAGGACAGCACTGTTAAAAAAATCTACAAATTTTGAAGTCTATAAAATATAACATTGTGATGAATTTATGGCTTATTATTCGTGTTTCAAGTTTATCAAATTTGTGAGGTAAATTATTTTGCTTCTGTGCATGACCTTCATATTTTCTGATTTTAAATCAAAAAGCCTTCTCATAAAAAATGCCTGTGACTTGTTGTTTTTTAGTAGTCATGCAAATGTGAATAAAGTCAATAAAATGCATTTCATAAAATCTACTAATTAGCATAAAAATAAAGAAGATAAACATGAACATTTTCGGACTACTTCAAAAATTGGTAATAAATACAAATCAGAAGCGACAGCATTTTATTTTTATTTTTGTAATTTCATGAATATTTCAATGTAAACAAAAAAAATGAATCTAATTAAAAACTATTTATGTTTCCTGATGTTCTCCTTGCTTATAGTAGACAAACTAGATGGGTTTTGACAGGTTTTATTTTAAATTAATTTTATTGTTTACTGTATTTCTGACCGTGTATTATCGGCCAAAAGAGGTAAACTGTGACCCGCGTTTAATGAGCCGTGCACTGATCTGAGCTGCGGATGACCCGCGGCTCCTGTTCTCCAGCTCGCTTCTTAGCTGGAGAAATTTCAGCAATTTTTTACTGCCACCTGCAACGGTGTCGCATTCTTCTTGGAGCCAGGCTGGCATTTCTCTTATAGCCTGGTCTTTTATTTCCTCATTTTTTGTTTGCCTGGAAATGCTGTGGTTTATGCAAGACGAGGCTCGGAGTGAAATTCGTGAAAGGATGCACAAAAAAAAAGGAGCCATGAGACTGGCTGGAGTGTTAATTAGTTTTTGTAGTGAGCTCTTATTAAATAGTTCGCCATTATTTGAAATTATTTAGTATTAATGCACAGGCATGATTTGTGTGTCAAGTTAATAAAGTTAGAACTTTTCTACAAGTTTAATAGCATAAATATTTCCGACTTTCAGGACTCAATATTGATTGAATTGGTGTTTTGTTCTGCTAAACATTAAATGAAATACAGGATGTAAGCAACGAATTATATGCAATTAAGTGAGTTATTAATTATCTTGCTGCTTTCAATGATCTACTTAGGTTTGAATCGGGAAAAGTATTTCCTTTCGCAATAATGAGATGCTGCTTTGTGCTTTGAAGTGGACCAAGTTTCTGGTTTCGAAGTCATCAATTTTTGAGCGGCAAGTGCGGTCTCGGGCAAAGTTTTACACAAATCCCAAGTCTAATTCTTATCTCTGGTAATATATGGATTGGCAAGCGAGGCAAACTTTGCAAATTTTGCACCGTCGAAGTGCGCAACTTTCTGCTGCTCCTTTTTTATATATTTGAGCTGGCATCACAAATCTTATACCGACTCAAACTTCGCCCCAACAAATAGGAAAACATGGCGGAAGGCGGAAGGCGGAAGGACCCCTTGGCGATTGAAAAATATTTCATATGCAAATCCATTGTTGTTGCCATTGGCGTGGCCAGTGGCTCTCCGCATTCTGGAATCCACAATCCAGAGTCCGTAGTTCCTAGTAGTCCGGAGTCTGGAGGTTCGTCCTTGGACGTGGCAGTGTGTGTGTAATTTAGGGCTTCGTTGCCTACTTTTTGGCGCTGCGGGCGCATCTCAAGTGCAACATTTGCCGGAGCACAGTTGCTGTTCGTTTGCGGCTGCGAAAATGTTGTGGCATGTGGAAATTTATTTCATAATCTCTGAAAAAAGGAGCAGAACTTTGGCTTGGGCCCGGGGACTACGAGTAGCTAAGCATGTAATTTATATCCTGGAAAGGCCCCTCCATAACTGGTTTCCCTTCGGTGCCCCTCTCTCAGGTTTTGGTATCTGCATCTATGCAGTTATTGCATATGTTCAGTGGCGCGGACAGCAGAATTATTGGGAAGGTGATTGTGAGCCAACTTTTCTCAGGTGAAGTCTAAAAAGTTACTAGTAAAGGTAAAGGTTGAATTATATTTACAGGATATTATTCATTTCTTTAAAACTTTCGTTCCAAAAAGAGATTTTAGATGGTGTAATATAACTTCTATTAAATATTTATAGAAATGTTTAAAGTGTTGTAAGGTTTAAAATTTGAGAAGGGTTTCAAAAATCAAGTAATTGATGGAATATACTTTTACCTTAATAAAGAAATATTTAAAAAAAAATACTTTTTTAACCAATTTTTAAACTAAGTTTTTAAGGAATTTATGTTTTTAAACGCAGTACAGTTAAATGAATATATTAAAGGCAATCAATTGTTGTTTGAATGCATGTTTTTAAACATTTACAAGGTATTTTATGTATCTGTTATTTGTAGTGTTTTTTAGCTCTCTTCAAATATTTTAGTTATCTCCTTTTACGGCATGGTTCATATTTCGAAATATCCTGCTTTTGACTGCCAAAGTTTATGGCGAATATTCTGGTATTGGGTTGAGCAGTCATAAATTTGTTTCTGACTTTGCTGCTACTGCTGCACCGTCCATGCACTTCGCAGTCATTTTATTTGACCACATAAATTGTTTACCAATTTTCACATGCTCTGCACAACTCCACAGCCAACTTGGTATTTATCTGTGTGTGTGCGTTGGCTTTGAAGGCCGAAAGCGGTTTAATAGGTCTCTCCTCCTGCCAGCAAACCCATTTTGATTTAGCTCTCAATGCCGAGCCATCTATCCTGGTATCCTGGTAGGTTAAAATTGTGTGTGTTTCTTCCGTTTGCATTGTTGTTTCCTGGTTATTTTGTAATCGAGGCAATCTGTAAAATGCTACACTATCAACGGCAGCAGATGTCATGGCCTTTGCCATGGGATGACTGGACATATTTATTGCACTGATGGTTTTCCAAATTGCCTTGGATGGTGGCACAAGAAGTATTTTGATTGGATGATTGTTGAGGGATTTATGAACTTGCTTTTGCAGATTAAAAACGAGTTGTTTCCGCTTTGTTATTTTTAATATCTTTGGCTGAGCGCCTAATTGGGGAATAAGCTGACTGACTGAGAAGAAGACTGATTGGATGCAATTTCAGTTTATTGATTGAGACTTTTGATGTTTTGGAACCTAATCAGGATTATGAAGGAGCACACTTAAAGTTTCTGACTAAAATAGTTTATATAAAATATATTGATTTTTATGAATTCGATATGTAAAAAGTTTTTATTATTTAGCAAAATCTAAAAGGTTATATCATCGCTGTTAATTGAGTAATAATTTATCTTATATTTTCTTGAATTCATTTTAAAGCTCAAAGAAAGCCAAAACATCTTGTTCACAGTTCTGGAAAGAGTCTGGAAGATTATTTGGACCACAAATTGCAAGGCTTTTCAGCTTCTGTTTGAAGTAGATGCGAAAAGAAGAAAACACTTTAAGAACCCGTGTCCTGACCGGCTTTACTTAGCTTTGCTACGGATGCAATTAACGAAAAGAACAAGGGTAACAGGCAACGAAAGGACTCTATAAATGTATATATATATTTTTTGCCCTTCGGATGCTTTTGTCTGCCCCATTTTGAGATTCGCTTCGGTCAGTAGAAGGGGCAGGAGGACGTCTGGGAGTGCAGTCCTTGCGGCTTATCGCATTGGGAACAGACTTGGCCTTTTTGTTTGTCCTGTGCTTCCATGGTCGCACTCGGTCGTTTAAGTTTGTCAATGCATAAATTAAAAAGTTAAAAGTTTTCACCTAATTCCCCCCTTTGTTTTGGCCGCTTTCGGGTTGCTTTCGAGCTGCTGACCTTAATGAAGCCGAAGCAATTAAGTCCTGCCTGGACTCTGCCCTAAGTTAATGGGTTACACTGGAGAGAGGTCATGTGAGCATCGGCGATGGGAATGCAATATTCGCATACGAGATGTTTTTTTGGGCCAGGACTCTCCCGATGCCCGATGCCCGATTTGCGATGCTGTAATGCAATTTGCTGCCATAAAAGATTACAACTTGTTAAAGTTCCTCCTCAAAGACCCTCGGATCCCTTCGCATTCTCGGCGAAGTCCACTCAAGCTGACCAGGGGATTATTATAATCCGATTTTCAACTTTCCGAGTGCCCCGAAAAGCCGAAGAATTTATGGAAAAATGTTGTTCTCGCCAACGCAAGTCGGGGGGGCTGGGAAGGAGGGAGCATTTGATGTGCAGTTAGGCAACAATGTGTTTTTCGGCCAGGAAGGCACGGAAGGAACACATCCTTAATGGAAAACTTTTTACCCAAAATGTGTGTGTGTGTGTGTGTGTGTAGGGGGAGATGGGGTAAATCGCTGCAGTTTTCTTTATAGTTATTACTTTATACAGTTTCCCCTTGTTCCTTTCCGGCTGATTACAAAATTGCTTTCAATACTTTGGCCCGCCCAAGTAGTGACTATAAGAAACTCACTTTGCAACACCTGCCTCGAGGCCCAGTCGGTTGCATTGCCCAACAGGAGTTACGTGGTGCAGCCAAAGTTTAACCCATTAAGGACCGATGTTGCTGTCTGCCGCCGTTTCGAGATGTTATTACTCTCGATCCTGGTCTTTGAGTGGGTGCTTCTTTAACTTTTACCTATATTATCCTTAAGTCGCCAGAGTGAGGTATATTTTGGCTAATGGAATAATGTCACTTAATTCTCCTTAAAATAATCAGCTTGTTCCTGGTTAATTTTAAATATTAACAAAAGGTTGTCTTGCTTTTAAGCAAAGCTCTTCTCAAGATTTTTGAAATTCTGGATTTTCGCTTTAAAGTTTCTTGTTAACTTTGAAATGTATTTCGATTGCAGATTTATTGGCATTTTTGTATTATTTTTATTATCTTGTTTAGTTTCTACTAAATCAACTCTTAATAATAAAATCTATTCTTTTTATATTTTCAGAAAGAAATTAACACCTTTCATCATGCGGGTGCCACAAATTGTTTACCATTTAGCTTTCAAAACAACGCTTCTTGCCGTCTTAATTGGTAAGTGAAATTGATAGAAAGAATTTATTTCAATAAAACCACATGTCAGCAGGAATATTGTAGAAACTGAAAGACAAAAGAAAATTTTGCCTTTATGTAAAAGTCAAAAAGAAATAATAACTTAATTCAATTACTTGGAAAATACCAACAAAAGATTCTTTAAAGTGTGCAATTGAACGCAAAAGGTGTACAAATTTCATTAAAGAATTTCAATCAATTTCTGATTTTAAAAAATACACAAAAATATGGCCAAGACATGAATGAATGTACTTACAAACATAGAAGACAACAATAAAAGCTAATATTCTAAATGAAGCATAAATTTAAGTCGGACAAAAAATATAGAAAAATAATAATAATGACAAAGTGAAATCAAACTGCATTTTATTGTAAGGTAAAAAACAGTATTTAATAGAGTTAATTTCAGTCGATTTACCATCAATTATAATTATAAATGCCCAAATGTTAATTAGCCATAATTGAATTCGATGTCATGGTAATGCAGGTTTATTAAAATTGTATGAGTATGTTACTTTAAAATAACAATGTTTAAAAATACCTAAACTAAACTGAAGTGTATTTTGCGTAATTAAAATATTGAAATGGAAGAGCTGGTGAATAAAATTTTGTGAAATTAATATATGAACTTATGTTTAAACCAAATTCCAAAATGAATTAAATGTCAAATTCCCACATAGATAACAATCACAAGGTTGATTTTAAATTTTTTAAATAAACAGAAAACCTATCTAAGCATTTTTAGTTACTGAGTCAACACCTTAATTATATTATTCAATTTAACATTCAAACTCAAATGGAACTTACCACCTCATAATTCTCGAATTGTACTTGCTGCAACCACATCTAAATCACAATACTGCCAGCCGATAACTCATTCTGTCAGCGTATGCTTTATATAGTATATATGTATATATATATACATATAAGATGATATCTGGCCATGCCTTACACACACTTCAAATTTTTATTGCCCCGTCTTTTGCGGCTTTCGCCGCCGTTGGAGAGGTCTCATTTTATTTACCGGCGCACATAAATTGTGAAACCACGGCGTACGTACGTACGTACGTACGTTCGAGCGTTCACATAAATATTTCAGCATCTGCTAGGAGGAGACTCCAAACTGATTTATTCAATAAATCACACAAGGCGCTGCGGCTTCCCGTCTCCCGTCCCCCTTCCCGTACCACACCATTCACCTGGCTTTAACCCCTGGACGTGCGGCGCAGATTTAAATTTTATCTGCATCCCCGGCATCCCTCCGGTCGGCACTCAATCGGCTTCGGCCGGGACACATGTCAATGGGGGCGAAGGAGGTTGTATCACACAAATGCATTTGGCCCCAAGTCGTAGGCAGGCCTTCTCCGACGGCTGACAGTTGATTTTTCTCCTATATATCTATCGCTCACTCTATCAACAGAAACTTAAATGACGGCGAATACATCAAACGACATTTAATCCCTTCGCGTGACTGAAATTTTCGACTCTTTGTCACTCGGCGGCGCCTTCCCGGCCAAAAGAGTTGCCTGGATTTCGGCCTGTTATCCTTTTCCACAACTGCCTGCTATCCCTGCCATCGTCTTGTTAGCGCAAGGCGTCTGTAGGCGGATGTGCGGGGTCTTGATAAATGTTTCCAACGTGCCTCGCATTTGTTTTGTGTAGAATACCTTTTTTGGGCTTTATTTAGTGTGGCACTTTTTTTATATATATATATTTCTCTATTTTATATTTTTTGCGTAGGCCGAGCAGCATCTGTGGATTTTGTGACAAGTGACTGTCGGCCTTAGTTTTCTCTATTCCGTATGGCAGAGAGAATATAACCATCTTTAAAGTGTATAAAATTGAGTAAGACATTGAGTTGATCTAAAGAAATAAGACACAAAAATTTGTGTACTACATTGTCTCTATTTAAGGCAATTTTAAGGCATTTGTTTGTGTTTTTTGAGATATTAAGAAGGACTTTTCTTAACCATGAATAAAGCAGAAACATGATTAGTCAACTTTGTATGTAAACCTATCCAAAGTTTGGGGTTGTAAAAAAAATATCTTAAATTGTTTCCCTATGAATATAGTAGCTAACTATCCTTTATTAAAATGTGCGACTCTTTGTCTTATATAAGACAGGCTTTGAATGATAACTAAGTACATTTGCTATAGTTTTTCTAGGTTTTTAAATGTATATGTAATTGTACAAACTCAAAGAACAACTGTAAATGTACTTAAATGCTGTCAGAATGCCTTTTAATTTTTAAAATTGTAATAAAACAACACTGGCATAATTTAATTTGGTAAAATATTTACTCAAAATTTACCTAATAGATTTTCAACAACATGAATATGATTTTAAATGACTTTCACTGATATATCGCCAGGGAATAAGAAAAAAAGGGTTATGTTGCCAATTATTTGTGTGTTTGCCACTTTGGGGCTTTTTAACTTTTTCCATACAGACCATACAAATCAGGGCTTACCTCTGCTCTCGCTCTTTCTCTCTCTCTCCGCCAGTTCCTTCAGGACATCGACGTTGTGTTTTCATTGAATTGGCTCCATTGAACCGTGATTCACTGCGATATGCATAGAGTCCGTGCATCCCAAGTTCAGAAATCCCACGTCCTTCAGGTCATCCTTGGGGGCGGAGGCTCGGTGGGCGGTTCGGGTCGGACATTAGCCATGCAAAAAGGGCTCTTAAAGGACTAAAGGAACAGGGCCCAGGGACCAAGGCACTCGGGGGTGAGCCCCCCACCTGAGCGTCTGCCACATACTCACAAAAGCGTCTCGCCATGCGTTCAATGTCGCACAAAAACGTTTATTAACCTGCCATTATCGAGTCCCGGGCCCAAGTGCACTCGATGTAGACGACGACATTGTATTAGACTCCCGGGACCTTCACCCACAACACAATTTACGGGTCTTGATAGAAATCTCCAGCACGCACAACAAACGGAAAAAGCGGCAAAATGTTTTTGTGGCGCCCCATGGCGGGGCATGTAACTCGGTTCTGTTGAGCCCGGCTTTCGGCTCAGCACACAAGTGGCTAATTAGTCTACGTAAATCGGTCGTGCACTTGATTTACTTTTAATAACCACATGCCGAAATGGTATCGGAGTGCTTGCAAATTTGTGACAATATAAGTTCCATTTCGTTTTGTTTCAAAAACTTGTGTGTTAATGTCTGAATGCCAAGCTTTTGTTTGGGGAAATTATCATTTATAGAGGTGCTCACGTTGGGCTGGGAAAATTGTGGGTTAACGTGCACAATAGGCTGTAATTTGAGTTAGTGGTAAATGTGATTTAAATTGCAAGGGGCCGGAAGGTCAGCGAAAACCGAAAGGTGTGGCCTTCCCAGACTATATTGATTTTACTCCATCGAGTTCAATTAGCGGGCAAGTGTTGGAGTAATTGTCCTGAGGGCAAGCGAGCACTTACCTGTCGCCTATCTCCTACCTGAACTCATTAGTCATAAGCCTACTTCCGCTGTTCGTTTCCATATATCCTTTGAATATTTTATATTTACAAACCAATATTCAAATTCCAATTGCAAGTAAAATGATAGGCTGCTGCTATCCTTTTGCATTTTAATTGCCAAAGATATTCATTTTGTATGGCAATTAGACATCCTTAGACTCCTTAGAGAGTGAACTTTCCTTTCCATAAATCACTTCAAGCATTTATCAATTTCCTGTACTAATTTTATTTTCCTCAAAGACAGCGACAAATTGTCACCCCAAGAGTTGCCCGCCCACCTGGCCGAGTCTTTAATTAAGGCAAGCCATCGAGGCAGCCTCTCCTCTCCTGGCTGGGAAATCAATTCCCGTATAAATTACCGAACCAATTATAGTGCATTCCGTGGCATTCCGATCCCATCCGATCCGGGCCGATGTCATTCCGCAGAAACCACTCTGCCACTCGAGACAGCCGGATGGGGATTCCCCCGCACGCGGAAGCGAAGCCCGGGATCTCGACGATGATGCTTGACTTGGTTTCGCCTTTCGCTTGGCATACTTAAAACTAACTGGCAAATCAATGGACGAGCAGGGAACGAGGGGAAAAAAATATGAATAAGCCGAAGCCCTGCCAGGGTGTTGGGAATTCAGAATTTGAGTCGCTTCCAACGCTGGCTAAAAAATCATAGCCAAACGCCAAACCAAACCCAGAACCAGCCCCAAACAACTATTATTGATGCAGAGACCTGTGAGAGGTGAGGGTGCGGGTGAGAGGTGCCCCGGATCGTTACATAAAATGCATGAAAATCTCGATTCGGCTAAAAGCAACACACAAAAAAAAGAAGAAGGGAAAGGGACCAAGCGGATGAGTAGGAGGATGGGGGGACGGGACAAATTGAAGCTTTAGCCACGACTGACAAACTGCAGCTGTAACGGCCAAATGTTTTCGGCCATTTTATTTTTCATTTTCGCTCCGCTTTCGTTGTCAAGCGGATGGGATGAAGGCATGGAGCTTAACAATTTTTATGGCCATGTCCCCCGTCGAGAGGGGTAGGGATAGGGTCTGCGAAATATGGCTGCCCTGCTGCCTGGCTGCCATGGGTTAAGCGGCTTAATTGCTCTGGTAAGGTCAATCCCGGGGATGCAAGTCCTCCTCGAAAAGGAAAACTATTTGCCAGCATGCCTCCACGACGAAATTTACATAATAACAGGAAACAATTTCGCCTGTGTGTGCGAGTGCGTGCCCGATGCGACCATTAGGGTTCCCAGGTCCCATCGGATCCCGGTCCCTGATCCCAAACCTATGTCCCGGAAACCGACGTGTTAGTTTGACAAAATGCGGCTGGAAAATGCAGCGAAAGACACGCAGGAGGATCAAAAACTCTACTTGGGCTCAGGTGTGCAGGACAATTGCAAAATAATAAATATTTAAAAGATTCCGATGTTAAAGTTATCTAACAAATGTTTTAGTTCATTCCTTAAGTTCGTTTATTTTTATACCTATATATTTCTATAAAATATGATATATATATATTTTGATTAAATATAGAAAATATCCCCCCAGGATGTTGTTCCTAAATCCCCAAAAAAAGTATGTTGTATGCTTTTGAAGTACATCATATTTGTGGTCCTGGCGGCATGTTATTGTTTTATAAACACACTAATTATCTGACCATCGCCTGGGTCCTGGACAGATTTGCCTGCCTGAGAATTTTAATATACGCATGTTAGCACACATTTTTTATATATATAGTTTAGTGTACAGTGGAGAGTATGCCATGTATGCCAGCTATTATCCTGGCTGCTCGTTCCCCGGCAACAACGCTTGCAACGCTTGCAAATAGTTAATAATGATTATTAATGCCGGCGTGGGGTAAATGCCGGGGGCACAACGGAACAGAAAACGCGGGGCACACACGCCACGCCATTCGGGCGGAGAGACAACAATTTTCACCTCCATTATGCAGCAAACCACTAAGCCGAACGCCCACCGGCCGCGCCACGCCCCCTGAGCCCTAATAAAGCGGCGAATTTATAGCAATAATTCCGTGTATATTATACACGCTTTTTATAATTTAATAATTACTAAGCCCTGTTCCAGGGACAATAGCGGGAAATTCACAAGCCTTTGAAGTGCATAAATTAAAAAGCTTTGTAGAAGCGAGGTTTTCTTTTATATTTTTTAAATTAGTTGATATTTTCTGAGACTAGAAAATATTATTTAAAGAGAATAGTTGGTACAAAGTAAACTAGAAATGAGGGAAAAGAGACTTTTGCAGTTTGAATGATTTTTTAGGGTAATACTTATAACATGAAACATTACCTTTAAAAATAAAATATTGAAAATGAGACTAACTGTGCAAAAGAAATCTCTTGAACTGCGATTGAAACGAAAATGAAAATGAACAGCTTTTTATCCGCAAAATATTTCAAAAAGGAAATATATGTAAGGAGGGAATATATGTACGAGTTAGTAAGAACATCTTAATATATTTTTCAAAAGATTTTAATTTGTATTCTTGTTTATAATATTCATACCTTAATTTGTTATGAATTTATCCTACAGTTTCTTTTTGAAGATTTTTATGTTATTAAGCTGAAAAATGTTGAGAGAAATAATTTGCAGGTCAATTGTGTATCTTTGTTTATTTCCAATAAATATTAAATTATTTCGCTTGCACTACACCTTCCTTCCTTTGTTGTGGGCTTATTTTCGGTGCAACTTTTAACCGACTTCTCCACTAACGCCTTTACCTTTGCCGTGTGCCCACGAATGCCTTGGGAAGCTGCCACTACGAAATGCATTGCAATTCATAACCCAGAGACCGAAGGGGGGTCTCCGAAGGAGCAGCTCAATCGGGCGGCAGGGGGGCAGAAGGGAGTGCTGCATATTTAATGGCAATATCACCTGCACATGTGCACTGCTCTGGCATTTGCAAGTCGGGCAATCAACAAACGGCACGGAACGTGACCGACCGACCGTCCGACCGACCGACCGACCGACCGACCGGCCCACCCGACCTTCCACCTCCCACCTCCCACCGACTTTCACCTTTCACCTTCGCCTGGGCGCCGCAGCAATAAAAACGTAATGAAAGTCCTTCCCCTGAATAGTTTGCCATTAAAACATTTACGAGACACTGCAACAAGGGGCAAGCGAGGGAAGATTCTCGGGGCTCTGCAAATTAATATACTTGACAGTTCCCTGGTAATTGCTGCGGCAACAACAACAAACGGACGCAATCAAAGTTATTGATTAAAAATTCCTTGCGCTCAATGCCATCTCCATGTTGTAACAAAAGTTTGCAGCTAAAAATTATTGCACATTTTGCCATACGCCATTCGCCATTCGCCATTCTTCTTGTTTTGCCATTGTTGTTGCCTTGCCTGTGACCTCAAATAATGAACGTGCAACCGAGTTTCCAATAAACACGTACGTATCGAATGGCACTAATGGGTCATAGGGAAACTTTTCCCGTTCTCCGGCAATTGCGATTGACATTTCCAGGGTGTCGGTGGCGGTCGACTAATCAGAAAGTGTGGCAACTAAGCTGCAAGTCACTGTCAAGTTAATTGTTATTGCATATCGATTTATTCGCTAAAATTCTCAACATTCTCATATTTCTTTTCAATTATTAAAAGTGCTTAAATTAATTGAAAAATAAAAGTTGCTTTTAAATCAATATCCGCTTTAAGCTTTTAATTATTAAAAGGAAACTTTAAGCCCACCTTCAACGCAAAATGAGGATATTCAGTCCCTTTAACCACATATTGCCAGTTACCTCCTCAGACTCCTTTTCCTCCAAGCAACCGCAACACACTCACATTTTTAGTTGTGGGAGCAGCCGCAAATCAATGAATAAAACTCCACACAAAACTCAATTTTCAACAAGTTTTCCGCATTCTAAACACATTTTTCTTGAGCCCCAACAAAAACACACAGTTCCAAAGGACACAATGTGGCCGACACCAAAAACCTCGGAGATCTGGGACTGAGGCTGAGACTGAGACTGAGGCTAAAACTCGAACTCGGGGCCAAGAAGTCCTGATAAAAACTTTGGTCTGGCCGTGTTTATTTCCGCCAGCTTTTCCGTGCCACTCCACTCCCTGACAGTGTTGGTTTCTTGCCTTGCCTCGCCTTTCGCACGCCAACTTGAACTTGACGCATGTTTGTTGGCAAACAATCCGACACATCACGCCCCCGAATCGCCTTGACTCGACTCGACTCATTAAAATGCGCGGCGGCGGGTCGGTGGCATCAACAAAAGTTAAAACCAGCGAAAGGACATTCTGAGGGCAGGCCAGAAGGACCTGACCTGCCTTCGTTTCGGCATCTTTGAACGGCAGCCAAACAAATCTTATTTAATTTGGATTCGTCGCCTTTTGCAGAGCTTCGAGTCAGCGAGGTTCCTTTCGATTTGGCAGAGATGCCAACGTGATTTCACACATTCAGAGATATGAAAAAATAAATACTTATTCTTACTGCAAGGTAAGTTTTGAGCGAAGCATAAGGATATATATCTTATGGGATAAAGTTGACCCTCAAAATCAAGTTCAACATGTGACAGCTCATCCAATCAAGAAGCTGTTCCCATATCATTAATCATTTCCCCCTCAAGGCCTTAAGTAGTTCTGAACTAATTTCCATCTCCTGACTAATTCCAATCACGCCGTGCTACCTGCCATCACTAACGGCCATTGACAGGACCCCTTTGGCGAGGCGCAGCTGTTGCTCCTGGAATTTGAAGTGCATTTGAATGGCTTGCCAACTTGCCGCCTCACTAACTCGCCGCGGCCGCTGTTTGCCAAAGTGTTAAATGTCATGAAGGGAAGCGCAGCTGGGCCGTGAATTTATGGAATTTTCACAGCGCATTTACATTTGAAACATGCCATATTTAATATTTATGCTGAAGGGAAAGCTTCTTCTGCTTCCAATTGACGGGCTGACAAGACGCATTTTCCACTGACGTCTGAGTAGTCCAAATCCTCGTTCCGTCTCCCTTCCGGCTTCCGTGGAATTTCCGCTTTTTATTAGTTGCAAAAGTTTCGCCCTTGTTTCTTTCATATTTTATAGTTTGTGCACACTCACACATTTTCGCAGCAAACTTCGCGTTTTCTATATAGTTTTTCAAATATTTTATTATGAAAACAGTCAAAGGGTAGCCGGGAGCCTGGAGTGCAAGGAACAAAAGCTAAAGGCGCACTTCCGTTCTGCTGCCGAAAAGTCCAAATTGAATTAAGGCCAAAAATTATGCAGCTCCAGTTGGCTATTTTATTATTCTCTGCACTCCGTGAAGTGGCGAAGCACATGCATGCCCGGCATACTAATTAAAGTGAAATTGATTTCCCGAAGCACAAAACCAGGAGTGGGGCTTAAAGAGCGACGGCATTAGCCATCAATTAGCTGGACACTAGGTGCTAGTCTTTGATGAGGTAAAATGAAACAATTAATTAGAGCTTAGTTAATGAAAAATAGGTTAATAACAATAAGAGTAATAATATGTCTTGACTATAAAATACCTAACTAAAGCCTTGAGTATTTTAGGAAATGATTACACATGAAGTTTATCAATCAAAATTTAATTTAATAAATTCTCCAACAAGGTTCAATCTTTAATAATAATTCTTCAAATTGCAAACTACTTTAAATTTAAAGAAAATCACTAAATGTAAACCATATGTAAGACATCTTATTCCGCTGCTAACTCGCAACTATATTTTCAAAGAATCCCAACTATTTCGTTTAATTTTCAACATTTTCTCCGACCCTTTGTTCTCGGATGCCAGCTCCCTCCGCCTTGGCATAAAGTATCTGGCAAAGTATGCCGAAACAGACAGCCAGAGATACACAAGTCCCCGAATAGGATTTCAACAACATTAATAAATTAGTTGAAGTAATTGAAACTTTGCGGTCTTTCGAGGACGGAATGGAAAAGTTTTTTGTTGTTCGCAATCAAAAGGACAAATAGAATTATTGTGAAAATAAGCAGAAACCGCTTTGTGACAAATCGCCAAGAAGCCTATTTGGCTTATGGCTTCAATGCTGTGGGGAATCGATAAAAGATTATTTCACTTTACAGTCTGGCCATGGCCAGTCTGACAGAGTGAAGAGAGAAGGAGTCTGGGGACTGGGGGACACTTAGTTAAATGGAAATATTCAAGACACTAAATATGGGGGATTGGCACAGGTGACAAGTGACCAATTAGCCCTATTCGAGCAGTCAATAAAGCCGAGTTAATTAAGCGCCGGCTTGGCACTCCTCCTGCCTTTATCAATTTCCCGAAAAAACAATTAATCATTTATACGCTCATTATACTTTAAACGTAGCTAATTTCAACTTAATTTGGCGGGGCTTGCCTCTGTGCTGGAAAACTTGTCAGGCAATGGTTGTGGCCGGATTTCCCGGGCGTTTCCCGGCTGAGTTTATTTGAGGCGGCTTCAATTGTGCTTGAAATTTGCACGATTAGCGGAACGCTCGACTGGCCAGCGGACTGGCACTGAATCCGTGCTAATCGGAATGTGGCAGGAATGGCTTCCTGGCTGCCTGGCTGGCAGGACCAAAAACTTTGCGGATGACACTTTATAATGAAGAAGGAGTTTTCATCGCCCAAGTTTTAATTAATTCAGTTGATGCTCACACTTTTAGCAGTCTCTATTTAAGTTTTATTTTTCAAAAGAGTGGCTTTGAATATTTTTAAGATATTTATAAAACTGTTTTTATAGATCAAAAAACCAATCACTTAACTTTTGTTTTCTTTATATATTAAAGTTACTGAACATTCTATTTAAAATTTCTTCTACAAAATACTTTAGTTTGTCTATTTTAATTTAAAATGTCAAAGTAATTAATTTAAAACCATATGCTTTTCTGGAATATTCAGCCGCATTTCAGTTGTCATAATTAACCTTTTCGAGGTGACCCGAAAAAAGTATACGTAACTGGCAGCTACTCAAAAACCATTAGGTAATTAAGTAGAAAATTGCAAAAATTAACAGAACAAAAATGAGAAACGGTTCTAAATCGAGCTCTCACTTTTTTTTTTGCTTTTTCCCAACGAGAAGGAGAGATTTTCGGCTGTGGCAGCAGGGTCTTAGACTGCTTAAGGAAAATTAATTAAAAATAAACATGGCACACGCTTGTACTTTGGGAATGCCAACCAAAATAGACCGCGGGCAGTGAGGGGAGAAAAAAAGAACAAAATAAGAGCGAAGGAGGAAGGAGGAAAACCTATATCCAGACAAATAAGAAGAAAAATGAAAGCCGGGCTAGCCAAATTCCAAACAAAAGCTCACGAAACATTTTGCGGCCACAAATCCGAGACGATAAGAAAATAAGTAACAAGGAACGGCGCAGGACGCAGGCAAGCACGAGGAACGAGAGGCGAGAAAAAAGGACCTGACCAGGACAGAGAAAGCGCCAAAAGTATTTAGTAATTACGTCAAGGGAAAGCCAGGGAGGGGAGCGATTAGAGGGGAGTTTTCCCTTAGCTAGGTGAAAATTGCATTAAAAATGTTACGGTGAGGGGAGAGAAAAACTTTACTTGCACAGAGAGAAACTAAAGAGTTCTTTTGATATATTAATAGTATTATTTTTTGGTCTAATAAATATTTAAAAAAATCACTAAAAGAAACTACTCGGCAAATTTATATTTTATTTAAAAATTTCATTTAGTTCTTGGTGAATTACAAGCCAGAGAAATTAAACTTCTGTTAAAAGAACTCCAAATTTAAATTTCAAGAAAAGAGTTTAGGTTTCATCTTGAATTTTTTTTCTGTGTACAATAGCTTGAGCATGCGAGCGTCCATAATACGACTCGATTCTGCCCACATGGCATGGGCATTTGAGGGTCTGTCCGGCGGGCGAAGGATGTTGAATTGGCACTGGAAGGAGCAATAGGGGATATAGAGTCTCCACCGGAGGGCGGATGGGCTGGGTCAGACACATGAAAACTTTAGCACTCAGGAAACAGGAAACTATTGTTCTGCGGTTGCTGCCTCATGGCCTCAACGGTAATTGTCCTGCCCCATCCAAGCTAGCAACCTGCCGCATGCCACCTGCCACCCACTCAGCTCCCCAATCGCAAGGCCACCCCCATTTATTGTTGTTGCGGTAGGCCAAGTAACGTCAGATCCTGATATTTGATGCATGCATATATCTGTGCAGTCGGGCATACATATATTTGGGTTGGATTTTATGTTCCTGGCAGGTAATTCGAGTTTAATTTGTTGGCAACTTTGACCCCTTTTCGAAGCGGTTCGTTGGGAACATTAGCTGCATGTGCATGTGACATCATCAGCTATTCGGGCCAAGGCGAAATGCATCAATACCCCAAAGTGGCCAAGTTTTAATGTTTATGCGACGAAAAAGTAGCTCATTGGTGAGCTGTCACATTCATGTGACGAAGATGCATTGCCTTAATCAGAATTTATTAAAGAAAGCAAAATAATTCGTTATACTTTAATCTTAAGAATAGCTAAAAGTATTTGATACAAATGCAGTTTGTTTCAATTTCCCAAAAAAAGATTGGAATTTACTCAACAGTTCACAGCTTACTACAAAATGATCAAAATTCGGTAACAATACTATAAAAATGGGCAAGAAAAATAACCTAAAATTGATTCCAAGCGGTATTTATCCACCAGCAAAAAAAAATAAATAAAAATAAATACCATTTTCATCTTGAAAGGAAAATAGCAAGGAATATCAGCATCGAAAGCGAACAACAAGGGAAAAAATCCGAAATGCATTTTGCATCAAAGGGAAATATAATAAAATATTAAAATAAATCAAGAGGAAGGAGCAGAACCCAAGCACATGTAGGAAAAATTCGCTAGTCAAAAATATGTATATAAAAATAAGCCATTGAGATAAGCGCACTTCTGAGGAAATATTCACAAAGAGCTAGATGGGATGAAGAGGGGAATTGTGGGTCACAATGTGAGTAACAATGTGAGCCGATTATCAGTTTAGTGCACTTGTTTTATTATTTTAATAAAATTATGTTTGGGAAATCTGAAAAAGAGGAAAAAACGAGTATGTTTATGTAGGATTGGTATATTTGTAGTAGTAGTAATAGTATCCCTAATGTATTTTAGTATATTCGTAATGTATTTAAGTATCTAGTATAAAATGTAAAAGTAGTATTAAGATTCAAGAGAGTATACTTTATGAGATGCAGTCACACTGAAGAGGAAATTGAAGTTGAGAAGTTGGAAGTGAATAAGATA
>VNJR01006224.1:0-21983 GCA_008042585.1 Drosophila punjabiensis | reverse complement strand
TGATGGAAAAGTTTTCGGTCCAAGGACCCCCAGAAGAGCTAACCCTTCTCAGTGAAAATAGTTTGCAAGCCTTCGACTCGCTTTCAATTAATTTCTGCCTTAATAAGAGTTCATTGCGGAAGTTGTAGCCATATCTGGCGTATTACATTTTCGCCCTCTGAATAATTCAATAAATATTTTCATTTCCAATTATGGCAAATGGCGTAGATTTTCTGGGGATTTTCCTGGTCATTAAAGTTTTTTCGCGCCCCGAGTTAATTGCCCCTAAAAGTTGCTGCAAACGAAAATATTATTTTATGTATTATATTTTCTTTTTTTTTGTATACGTTGGCAGCCAGTCGTTGATATTAGGAAAAGTTTGCCCAAGAGGCGTGGCATTTGGTGGGCTGTTCCACTAATGAGCCTATTGTTTGGCAGATAAAACGTGGCCAAGTTTTAGGGGGTGTGCCCAGAGGAACAGGAAGTAGCCGTTGTTGTTGGCATTAGGAAAGGGTTCCGCCCCCCAGGGCTGCAAAAGTTTTGGAGGCGTGGAGTGTACGTGGGACGATTGAGAAGTTGCAGGCTTTTGAATGAAATTAGTATTAGTCAGAGTCTCGAGCTTTAAATTGAAGAGCTGTACAATTTTCCGGGAATTATATATTTCTCTTCTTTATTGCCTTTAATTTCTTTATGTGGGAATTTCTCACTTCACATTTCGGATATTTCCGGCGATCATTTTTATTCTTTAAGCCGACGAATTATTTCTGCATATCCAGATTTTTAATAAATGCTCAGCCAAATACAGAGTACTAGTTAGTATTTATCACATTATTCCTATCACCATAATATCCTTACCTATGTATGAAACTATTCCCTCTTTACATTCCATTCCATAATCTCCATTTTTATAATATTTTTCGCTTCTCCAAATATTCAATTTAAAGGTTTACTTTGAGTTTTGTTTTTCCAACTCATAAATGCAGTTAATTGTTTTCGCTTTAAATTAATATTAGTTTTCTATAAAGTTTGCCCAACAGCTGGCAAAACAATTCTGCCCTCTCCTCATGTCTATTTGGTTCACTCTTTTACTTGTCCTTCTCTTATCCCATTTTTTGCCCTCTCACACTCTCTTTCCTCGTACTTTAGACGTCTCTCCTTTAAAATGAAAATGAAACTGAAATTGTAATTAAATTTTGCCAATTCGTTTAATTGAGTTTTAAGCCGCAACTTTTGAATGCCCGAAATTGAAAGTCGCCTCCAACCACTCGTTCATTTCTTTGGCCAGCGAACTGCTTAAAAATATATAGAAATATATATATATATATTTTCAGCCTGAGGTTGGCTCCGGTTGTGGCTCTTATTATATATTTTTTGTGCATATTTTACGAGCGCTCCTTGTGACTGTTTGCGCTGTAATTAAGTGCGTCTAATTTGTGTTAAGCGCTGTGCCACTTGAGCATTGCTTTTTTTCTCCTTCTTCTGAAATTCAGCTTTCTTTTCCCTTTATATATATATTCTTTCAACCCAACGTTCCTTCTGTGTATGCTTAACCTAAGCCCAGACGTTCCACAAACTCTGAGTAGGTGGAAAATTCGAACGACTAATTTTTTTGGGTGGGCGGAAAACAGTCTGTAACAGGGCTTTAAAGGTTGTCTGAGTACAAACTGCCGTTAAATGGCCACAGCCCTTGGGAGTTTCGTGAGTTTCTTTGGATTTTTTTGGTCTTCTTTTTTTTTTGTCAAGCGGCACAGACGAAATAAAACATTTTTGAGTGATTTCAGAGGCTGTGTGTGTATGAGAGTGTGTCTGGTGTGCTTCGAAGATTTCTGAAGGTGAATCAAGGGTTGGATTCAGTGGAGGCAATAATATTGGCATTTAAATGAAACAGGTATTTGATATAATAAATAAATAAAATGAAAATGACAAGAGAGCATTGTTCTGGAAATTGGAAAGAGGCTGAAGGGAATGATGTTGAAGTACTATATAAAAGATTCTTATAAATTAGAATAGTATATATCTGAAGTGATCTTTTAAATTAATATTTATTTAATATGTAATATTCAGCTTTAAAAATAAATGATCTTGTGCATCGTCAATTTTGTAAAGGTGAAAATAATTTTGGAATTTAAGCCAAGGATCTTAAATAAGGTATTAAAAAAAACGGCCAGAAATGTTTGATAAACAGTATTTTTTTGTATTTAATATGATTCTTCACCAAGGTAAATAATCACAAAAAATTAATGCTAACGATATTGCTTACATAATTAGTATTTAACTCAATGTAAACATATTGTCATTTAAATAATTAATAATTTCCTCACGCACTTTTATCGGTACACATTATTGTAAAGCTTAATTTAAAAAATTGCTTACTTTTTTTTATATTTTATACGCTTATTTGTTTACCTTTAAAGGCACCATCTGTTTTATTTTATCTCAATGTGTTGCCTTGCATTAAAACTTTTTTGCGTTGTTGCTGCCATCATTAAATTAAACCTTTTTGTAATTAGCCTTTTGTGCAAGCTAATTTTTTGCTGTTGCCTTGATCCCTTCAATCCTAAGTTGTCTGTATTAATTACTCTTCTTAAGTACACTTTGCTCTTACCTTATGCCTTCCTTGGCTTTTAATTTATTAATTCATCAATTATAAAGTTTGTTTGCGTTTCACACTTTTCACTGGAAGAACACCGCTCCGTTCCTTAGCACTTTTTTCTTTCCGCTGCGTTTTTTCTGGCACACAAATAATTATTTTTTCTATTTGTTTATTCGCACACTTTACCGGCAATTTTCGTGTCTTCTTTGGAGTGTTATTTTCCTGCGTTTGTTATTGTTGTTGTTGGTATTGCATTTGGTTTTTAGCCACGTTAGCAGCTATCGCATTTGGCTGCTATCGTTACGCGTTCGGAACGGTAACTGTCGAGGTTTTATCAGTGCGTTGCGTTTATAAGGAAAATCCGAACGGAGCTTTTCCCGACAAAGCTTTTTCGCGGTGAGCGAAGGAAAATGTGAAAAAGAGAGCCACATTTCGACCAATTTCACGTGAGTTTCGACCAAAACAGAGTCCTTTCCCTCTCTTCTTCGTTCAGAGTTTGCTGTCAATTGTTTTAAGTGCAATATATCGAAGCCAAAGGCAAACACAAACATTTCACATTCTTGCCAGTTTGAGGTTCTTGTCTCGCATCCTGCAGGATGGGAGGAGAAGGAAAATCCTACGATGGCAAACACTAGAAGCAAAGGTGCAAGAAAAACTGCATGCAAATCATTTCCCGCTCATAAATTATGCAGCCGAGAAGAGCAAAGGTTGTGTGGCAACAACAGCAGCAGCAGGAAAAGCGGAGAAAAGCTGGAAAAAACTTCAGTAGCCAGAAGCAGCCGGCGAGCAAATCAACTTCAATTTATCTCGACGTGAGTTTTGGTTTTTTGGCTGTTCTGGATTGGTAGCTGCAATGGCCGAGCGTTTGACCCGCGATAGGATTTTTTTATACCTTTGCGGAAGAGGGTTTAGATTTTTCTGTAAGAGAAATGTTTTATAAAAAAATAGTACAGTGAATACGATTTTACAGAGAGGTTTAATTGAGAAGTTCAATTATTAAAAATATTTTAAATATTTTTAATTAAAATTTTAATGGTGAATCGGAATGTAGAAGAGTTTTGGCAATTATTCTTGTCCATAAAATGTCCCGAAAAGTGCATTAAAAATGCATACTCCTTAAATCAGCACTTTGAGATAAAATTTTGGAGGCAAAATAAAATTAAAAGCAATTAAAAAAGTCAAAAAAAGAATTAGTTTTAAATAAAAAAACCGATTCATTTTTTGCAATACTTTAAGTACAACGAAAAGTTCCGTTCTTATACTCGTATTACAAATTATTTAAGTGGCATTTCAGTGTGCCTTCGAAGCGGAAACGGAAATGCCGGGCAGTCGCAATGCCCACTGCAAAAAGTAAACCGACATGATGGAAGAGGCCAGCGTGTTTTGCCACTGGCAATATCGCTTCGTTTCGGCCTCGCTGCCGATGTTCTTACTTCCCTTCGTCTTGTGTGTCCACTATGGCTGTGTCATATGCAAATTTCAATTCACGGAAAACAAGCAAAAAAAAAAAGAACTAAGGTATAAACAAGAAAGGAAGCTAACTTCGGCACGCCGAAATTGGTATACCCTTGCAGATTCCAATTGTGTGAATTATAAGCTATCCCAATATAATATAATATAAACTACTTTAAGATACCTAAAATTTTTACAGCTTTACATTTTTTTACATTTTTTCACATTTTTACATGTAAAGTAGAATTTAATTTTTCTCCACGTTTACCGATCATTTGTAAGGCAGCTATATGATATAGTCGTCCGATTCTTATGAAATTTACAACAAAATTCCGAAAAAATATGAAACAATAGTATCTCAAAGTAGAAGAAATTATGTTGAAAACTGACAAAGCTATAATTTTTTTTTCTGAAAATTTCACGCCCGTTCCTATGGCAGCTATATGATATAATAGTCCGATTTTTATAAAATTAAATCCAAAAATCTAGAATAATATAAAAAGCCCATAACAGAGAGTTAATCAAGATATGTTGAAAAACAGTGAAGTTATAATTTTTTTTCAACAAATTTATGGATCGATTGTATGGCAGCTATATGATATAGTTGACCGATCCGGCTCGTTCCGACTTATGTACGAGTGAGAGTATATAGAAGACTATCTGCAAAGTTTCATTCAGATAGCTTTAAAACTGAGGGACTAGTTTGCGTAGAAACGGACAGACAGACAGACAGACAGACGGACAGACGGACAGACGGACAGACGGACAGACGGACATGGCTAGATCGACTCGGCTGTTGATGCTGATCAAGAATATATATACTTTATAGGGTCGGAGATGACTCCTTCACTGCGTTGCAAACTTCTGACTGAAATTATAATACCCTGCAAGGGTATAAAAATGTAAAAAAATGTAACAAAAATGTAAAACTGTAAAAATTGTATGAATATGAAAGTAGTTCGTATTATATTATATTGGGATAGATTATAATTGACACAATTGGAATCTGCAAGGGCATACCAACTTCGGCGTGCCGAAGTTAGCTTCCTTTCTTGTTTTTTCTTCGAGTTATCGAAGGAAAATTAACCTGGTTATCAGAGATTTGGGAAAAACTGACCCACATCTGGTTATATCTGCTTATATGTAAAATTGGTTCCTATTTCAAAACAATTGTTGTTCATAACAAGACAATAACTCAAAATATACCCACCACCATACATGGGCTTTTATTTATAATCTAAAGTTGCGTGAAATAAATTCTTACCTGTTATTTCCAAAAAAACAGCTAAATTAATTTTTGGCTCGGTATTCACTTGACACTCATAAACACCGCTATCGCGTGGCTGGGCATAATCAATTTTTAAGTCCCAATCTTCACTGCTTGGTGGATGTATTACTGAAAATCGTTGATCGCCGGTGTAAGTATATATATTGGTTGTCAGAATGTGAAGATCTCGCTTACGCATCCACGATACCTGACAACAAAATTCGGTGTTTAAATGGATTTGTTGATATTTTTTTCAATAAATTAAATTAAATGCAATTTATAAATATATGATCCCATTCTAGTGGTGGTACCCTCACCGCATACAGTACAGTTGACAGAGCATATCTACCACCCCGTTACAGCTGAACAGCTGGGGCTCACCAAAAACATAACCAGAAATTATTTCCGTAGATTCTGCGCAACTAAGTTGAATAATTTACTAACTATAATATTTAAGCAGCCATTTTCGTATAACAAGGTCGTCCCACAGAAATTCATCGATGATCCTCCATCCGTTGAAATTACTCATGTTGTTCTCCATTCGTTGTCTATCCGAATTTTACGTGCTTCTTTTGCCGATTGTTAGAATGTATTTCGGTGAAACTCTGAATTTTTCTTGCCGATGGGATATATATTACTCTTTATAAAAATGACCCGGAATAATGGAAATATGAAAGGCAGTGTTCGGTGTTTTCCGGTATATTCTTGCCCCAAAATGTCTGTAATTGCAACTATTTAATATAAAACGGATTTATTCTACTTTATTTTGAATATATTTTATGGGTCTTCACCGCCATGCACACTCTTTGGGCATTTGCTCTGTGTTTAAGAAATCATTAAAGAATCTCCAGTTCCTTGTAATCTTATTCAGGTTAATTTAGTGTCAACAAAATCTGCCACAGCCTGTGCTTTTTCTGTTGCTAAACAGCTTAAACAGTTGGTAAACTATTAAATTTAGTTCCGAAGAAGCCAATTCAGTTGTTTGTTAAGGTTTGTTTAGGACTTGGATAGTCCACTGCTGTTCGATAAGCTGTCGTTGATGTAGCTGTCGAGATGTAACTATTTGGGAATCGGAGTTTCTCATCTGCCGAAAATCCCAGCTCTTTCACACGGATGGACTGCGTGGTAAGATATTATAAGCAAATTAAACTGTGCATTCCTTATTCCGTGATTTCTTTCATAATTGAATTGTTTCTCCTCGCCATTGCTAAAATTTTTAGTGAGTGCTCACAGGTGTAAGATAATACGTATTGCAAATTATAATATATATAAATTAAAAATAATATATTAATAATATCAAAAATATAAAAAAAATAGTTTTCCTTAAATTCTTATACCCTTGCAAGGTATTATCATTTCAGTCAGAAGTTTGCAACGCAGTGAAGGATTCATCTCCCACCCTCTAAAGTATATATATTCTTGATCAGCATCAACAGCCGAGTCGATCTAGCCATGTCCGTCTGTCCGAATATACGCAAACTAGTCCCTCAGTTTTGAAGCTATCTGATTGAAACTCTGCAGATAGTCTTCTATATGCCCTGGCTACTATATAAGTCGGAACGAACCAGATTGGTCAACTATATCATATAGCTGCTATAGGTAGAATCCGAAAATGGCTAGAAAAAAAATTATAAGTTCACTATTTTCCAACATATTGATTTTGGAATATAAGCTTCTAATATTATTTCAGAATTTTGGATTTAATTTTATAAAAATCGGACTACTATATCATATAGCTGTCATTGGAACGGTCAGGAAAGTTTCAAGAAAATATTATAACTTTGTTTTCAACATAACTTTTTCATCTTTGAAATACAAATGTTTTATAATATTCCGGAATTTTGTTGTAAATTTCATAGAAATCAGACGACTATATCATAGAGCTGCCATAAAAACGATCGGTAAACGCGACGGAACACTACATTTTACTTTATATGTAAAATATGTAAACAAAAAAAATTAAAATCTAAAGAAAATATGAATATGGAAGTATTAAATATTATTTATTAGACGTGAATAAATTATGAATTATCCTATGGCAATTTTCAAGGGTATACAAACTTCGGCGTGCCGAAGTTAGATTCCTTTTTTTTTGTTGACTAATTTAAAAAATTTTTTTCTCGTTGCTTGATCTATGCGGAAGAAGGCCGATAAGGAATGCAAAAGATTATTGTTCATAGGACAATGCAAAAAGTAAAAGCAAATATTTCTCTTTATTTTGATAATAGAACTAGGCACTAATTAAATATAAGTCAGATGACGAAAAATCAGAGATTCTACATTGAGTTTTCCATAACATAAAGCAAATGCCCGAAATAGAGTGTCGCGCCATGGTAAAGGTCCAAGAACTACATTTAAAATAAAGTAGAAATAGACGTTTTATATTAAATAGAAGCAATTCAAGACGTTTTTGGGTGAAAATATACAGGAAAACACAAATATGTTTCTTGGGTATACTTTTGAACTTTGTGCATTTTATATTCCTATTGTTTCCGACCATATTTATTTCCGTGTATTTTCCATCGACAAGAAGAAAGTAGAGTTGCACCGTAAAACCATCGCATAACTATCGGCAAAAGACGTACGTTAAATTCGAATGGAGAACAAGATACCGAGAGTTGATCAAGATACGTAAAAAACAGTGAAGTTATAATTTTTTTTCTACAAATTTACGAATCGTTTGTATGGCAGCTATATGATATAGTCGTCCGATCTGGCTCGTTCCGACGGCACGAGTGACAGTATATAGAAGACTATCTGCAAAGTTTCATTCAGATAGCTTCAAAACTGAGGGACTGAGGTTAATGCTGATTAAGAATATATATACTTTATAGGGTCGGAGATGATTCCTTCACTGCGTTGCAAACATCTGACTGAAATTATAATACCCTGCAAGGGTGTAATAAGAAATTTCGGATCGGCAAAACCCGTTCAATGGGTGAAGGAAGGTGAATGATTCTCTGTGAGAAGACCCCACGCAGTCTAGCCATGTAAAATAGTTGGGATTTTTAGCAGCTTAAAAACCGAGGGACTAGTTTGCGTATAATCGAACAGACGGACATGGCAACATCGACTCGGCTGTTGATGCTGATGGGTCGGTGCTTAAAAGGTCGGAAATGACTCCTGTGTTGCAAACTTCTGACTTAAATTATGATATCCTGCAATGGTATATAGATTCTTACATTTTTAAATTTGTTAGAAAAAATCGATTCACTGAAAATCGTTTTATTTCCAGCTCTAATGAGAAGTAGAAAGAAGATTGTTTGAAATGTTTCATACAAAAAGTTAAAAACTAAGAGAAAAGTATACGTAGTAACGTGCAGACAGCCAAGCGGATATGGCTAGAACGAGTCAGAGATGCTGATCGGGAATATACGTATCTCTTGTTCTTTCTAGGGTATTTGCTAAAAGTATAATACCCCGAAGGGGTATAATAATCTTACCGTGCGGTTGCCCTTGTTTTTAACACGACATCTTAAAATAGCAATTTCATCAACGACAGCTGAGACATTTCTGGGGCTTATATCATCGAAGAAAGGACGATCCGGATTCGCCAAATCTAAATATTAATGAATATCAATCATTGTAAGAATTAATATTTATATACATATAATTTTTTATCAAAGCTTACCGTTGAGGTTTAAATATGTTGAAGCGCTAATATGATGAAGGCATATGTTGAAATTTAATATTAAGAAAATTATTGACTTGATTTTACTAATGGAATTAGATGTCGAATATGTATTATTTTTGCCAAGTGTCGTCATATTGAACCTCTTAGTGCAACAATCATTGTTTATTATCCAAAATGTAGTGTTTTATTCCGTATAGCTGTCCATTTAAACATGAATTTTGGTTTACACAAAATAGAATGTTGGTAACGAAATGTGTTTTTCATAGATATTTGTTAGTCCACTGAATATTTTAAATAAAATTTTAGAAAACTCGTTATCCAGCATTGGGTTAAGGATTAATTGATATTCTTCATTTCTCAAAATACACTTCACTTGGGATAAATTATCTTATTTTTGATATAAGCTATATCAGCTTAGTATCGAAAGCATTTTTTTCTCAACATTAAGCTCACTTCAACCCCAGCAAATTCTTGAAAAAAAGAGAGCTTTTTATGGTAAACTTGAAGTTAACATCGCAAGCCTGAAATCGTGTCTGCGCATGCCCAGGGCTCCTTACACAAGGACCGAATATACGAGTTAAGGCTTAAAAAGCCAAAGGTCCTAAAACTCAGCTGGGAAGTAAGAGGAAAATACGCATACGGTATTTTAAACAGTGAGTTTACAAAAAAAGTTTAACATATGGGCAATTCTCTGATGTCGCACGCGACATTTGTACACATTCAAACTGAAAAAAAACATGTTCTGAGACTTTATTTTACTTTTACAAAATTTGAAACTTATAGCTCTTGGTAAGTTCTATAATTGGTGCTAAGATCAATTTTGGAAAATTTTTCGTTTTTAAGAAATTTACCAAAATGTATGGAATTCGCACGCGACAAAAACAGAAGTCACTTTTTCAACAACCCGTTCAAACACTGATATCAGCAAAACCCGATGAGAGATTTTAGTGCAATTAATTTTAATGTATTATGCATAATGTTGTCTTAAATTTATTTTTAGTTTGACCTTAAAATATTAAGTAGTTTATTTTTTAATTGAATTTTTGTCGATGTCGCACGCGACACTTTGTTCCATCATACTTTGCATGTTGTTTTTTAATATTCAAGTAAATTAGAAGAACCTATATCCGTTTTACTTAGACTTTTTGCATTCTTCTTGTCATGTTAGGAAACCAAAGTTAAAGCATAATGCCTTGGTTTTAGGTGTTTTTATCAAAATAAAATAAGCTCTTTTTTATGATGTTTCTCATCAAAATGATAAAAAATCGCATTAACGCGAAAATGCGTGCGAATATTTCGAAATCTTTTATAGAATACGTAAAAGGCTTTAAAATCTGATCTATTGGAACACTTCTTAAAGTTACTATGTTGACAAAAAAATTTTAGAGAACTTTTAATTTTTTGGCCGTGGTTGTTGTTTTCAGAGAATCACCCATATTTTGATTGTTATCAATCAAGTTTTTAGTCTTTTATTATTTCTCTGTGTTTATAAATGGTGAGTCTAGAATTATTAAACTACTTTTGTGTATTTTTATATGAAGAAAGAATGCCACGACCAAGACGAACAAATCTGGCATTACGCAGACGATCACAGAGTGTTTATTTAGGTAATGCACAAAATATCATTAAATAATAATCATATACTAAAAATATAGATCTTCTCGCAAATTAGAAGGCTTATGCTGTGCGATGGCATGCCACAGAATTGATATGCCCTAAATCTTGAGCTTTATATGTCAATCGTCAAAAAGCTTAAGCAAAGCAAGCAGTACCACTTTTCATCAATACGCCCAATTCATTATCTAGTCATCAACAGCTTAACAGATATGTTAAAAAACAGTGAAGTTATAATTTTTTTCAACAAATTTACGGATCGTTTGTATGGCAGCTATAAGATATAGTCGTCCGATCTGGCTCGTTCCGACTTATGTACGAGTGAGAGTATATAGAAGATGGTCCGCGAAGTTTCATTCAGATTGCTTCAAAACTGAGGGACTACTTTGCGTAGAAACGGACGGACAGACGGACATGGCTAGATCGACTCGGCTGTTGATGCTGATCAAAAATATATTTACTTTATAGGGTCGGAGATGACTCCTTCACTGCGTTGCAAACTTCTGACTGAAATTATAATACCCTGCAAGGGTATAAAAATCGGACTACTATATCATACAGGTGCTCAGGGCCACCGAGAGGGGGGATACGGGTGGGTTCCCCCCGGGCCCGCAGTTTTCAGAAGGGCCCGGATCTTCCAAAAAACCTTCATTTTAAGTACGATTTTAGCTGTTTGCATTGAATCACCTTTAAAATAATAAAAATATAAACTATTAGTACATTAAAATACATAAATTAAAAAAAAATTACATCACAGTCGGAAATAGCTGATTTATTTGAAGCGAAGGGAGAGTCCGAACATGGTTACCCCGGGCCCGGATTTTCTCTCTGCGGCCCTGCAGGTGCTATAGGAACGGCCGATTTTTATTTTTTTTTTAATATTAGTGCTTTGTCAGCTTTCTACAGTTTTTTTTAACTATATCCCATAGCTGCCATACAAACGAGCGGTAAATGTGAAGATAAATACATTTTACTTTACATGTTAAAATTAAAAAAAAAAAAACAAGAAAGGAAGCTAACTTCGGCACACCGAAGTTTGTACACCCTTGCAGATTCCAATTGTAGCAATAATAATCGGTCCTTATATTATATAAAATGAATTACATTCATATTCATTCATACATTTTTTACATTTTGTACATGTAAAGTAAAATGTAATTTACCTCCACATTTACCGATCGTTTGTATGGCAGCTATATGATATAGTCGTCCGATTTTAATGAAATTTAAAACAAAATTCTGAAATAAAATAGAATGCTTGTGTCCCAAAATAAAAGAAGTTATGTTGTAATCTGACAAAGTTATAATTTTTTTTCTAAAAACTTCGCGATCGTTCCTATGGCAGCTATATGATATAGTAGTCCGATTTTTATCAAATTTAATCTGAAAATCTGAAATAATAGTATAAGCTTATAACCGAGAGTTGATGAAGATATGTTAAAAAACAGTGAAGTTATCATTTTTTTTCAACAAATTTACTGATCGTTTGTATGGCAGCTATATGATATAATTGGCCGATCCGGCTCGTTCCGACTTATGTAGTAGTGAGAGTATATAGAAGACTATCTGCAAAGTTTCATTCAGATAGCTTTAAAACTGAGAGACTAGTTTGCGTATAATCGGACAGACGGACGGACAGACGGACATGGCTAGATCGACTCGGCTAGTGATGCTGATCAAGAATATATATACTTTATATGGTCGGAAATGCCTCCTTCACTGCGTTGCAAACTTCTGACTAAAATTATAATACCCTGCAAGGGTATAAAAAGGTTAAACTCTAAACATAAAATTAATATAAAAGTAATTCATTGTATTTTTGATAGGGATAGATTACAATTAACGTATTTGAAATCTGCAAGGGTATACAAACTTCCTTTCTTGTGTTTTTTTTTTTTTTTTTTTGAGAGGCGCGTGCATTTTTTGCGCTTGTCATTTACGTCAGTGAAGAGGCTGGAAGGTTTTTAAAAAGCCAAAACCAATTTTAAAGGAAGATAAAATCAACAATTACTATAAACATATATCAGATAAGTTTTTGTATTAACATGATGGACAGTGGAACACTGAACATAACTATATAAAAACCATTATACCGTAAACTATTATTAATAGTTTCATAATTATTTACTGTAAATTTTTTTGTAGAGGGTATTGGTCAGACTGACTCATGTGAGCCACCTTTAAAGATCCCAAGGAAGATTAAAAAATCCTCGGTCCACATGCGTGTTGATGAATTACTGATGAATGATATTGCAGGAAAGTAGCTGTCTGGTAATCACAAACAGCATCGCACACAGCCTTAGGTGACTCAAGGGGTGAAGGGGCGGTTTCATTCTCGAAGAATGAATAAGTGATAAGATATATTTTTTCCAACCACACACTTAATTATACCGAGCAAAGTCAATGTTCTCGAGCAGTTACTAATCCTTAAAAAAAAACTAAAGAAAACGGATGCATACAACTATTATAAAGAGACAAGTTGCGCATTTTTGTGTGTCACTTGGATTGTTTCCCGTGCGGAGCCAGGACGAGCCGTTAGTTCTGAAATAGCTTGTTTTGCAATAGAAAATTAAAAAACAAGTGTGTGTAAAAATAATAGCATGATCGCAACAGATTATTCAAACTGGAGCAAAATCTGTTCGTTCGCTGCCAGCCATCAAAGTGTATTGGTGTATGGTTAAGTTTCAGAATAAATAAAGTACTAAATACAAATCAAATTAGGTCTTTCTTACTTGTTTTTCAATCCCGTTGAACATTTTCAATACAAAACCAATATATATGTCGATGCAGTATCATTTATATTATTTTTACAGATCCCAAAACAAACAAACAAACACAATAAATATAAGTACACTTAGAACATGTTTATGGTAGTATGTCGCAAATCGTTAGGTTATTGCTTGACGCCAAGCCTTCACTCCAGCTGTCCTTAAAAATCCGAATATGGCACTTCGGTATACGGTAAATTTCTAGACGCAGTTGCCGGCGGGATATATTGACTTGAATAGGTCTGTTGATGTTGTTTGCTTTGGACCTCGCCCCAACCCCTGGCCAACTTATTGAATGATGGACCTTGGTTTGATTGTCGATGGCAGGGAACACTGTTTAGATGATGAGATTGCGGTGAAGTTTCTCCGATTGGGCTAGTCCAACTAATAGGCGACCTAGATAAGTTTTTATTGAAAGAGGTGCTTTTTGAGGTGCCAAATGGTATGGGAGATGCATTCTGCACTTGCGTCAGATGACGATTATTTATGTGCTGTTGCTGATTCTGGTTATCAGGCTGATTTTCGTACCGCGACAGTTTATCAAAGGATAATGGCGAAGGGTTAAAGTTGACCTGTGGCGCGATATTATTTATGGGCTGCGTAGAAACTGAATGCTGTTGCCGCGGCACTGATGATGTGTACCCCAAAGGATTCGAGCTAGGCAGTGGAAACCTTTTATTTGAGGACTGCGTATCAGCTAAAGTTCCAAAATTTGATTTTGGCAAAGGGCGAAGTGGGGATTCGTAATTTTGATATGAAGCAATTGACGGTTGCTCTTGCGGTGGTGGTACATAGCTTGATAGGGAGATTTCCTTGGGTACATATAAACCTGTAAATTAATTAAGCATAATATTTATAAGATATATATATTTATAAGAGTTAGAATTAATAAAAAAAAAAATTAGAAAAACTGTAATATGTACATAAACCACTGCGGTGCACTGCCCTTTGACAAAACATCAGTTCACATAAAATTTGTGCACGTGCATATATTACAAAAACATTTATGTTACATATAGTATACTCTGGAAATAAAATAATTTCTATAATCGTTCAATTCTATTTTTCAAGTATGCGCTACATTATTATATATCTAACTATGTAACAGTGAAAAACAACATGAAAAGTATGATGAAGAAAATTACCGTCCGCCATGTTCATTTTTGAAAAAAACACATTACTCTTTTTAAAAGATATTAGTGCAAAATAGTTTAAAATTAGCTGCAATAAAATATTGCCTCTGGATTCGTATAAATTGGGTTCCGTGCCACGTGCGAATCACTTGAATTTTGTAATTATCTTAAAAATAAAAATTCACACAAAATCTATCAGTACACCAATGAACGAGCTAATAAAAAGCTATAGTTTAAGCCAAAAAAAGAAATCTTTTCCTTTTGCCGTTTATGTACTTAATACTTTACTTATGTTATATTTCCATACTGATAATTTTAATATTTTTATACCCTTGCAGGGTATTATAATTTCAGTCAGAAGTTTGCAACGCAGTGAAGGAATCATCTCCGACCCTATAAAGATATATATTCTTGATCAGCATCAACAGCCGAGTCGATCTAGCCATGTCCGTCTGTCCGTCCGTTTCTACGCAAACTAGTCCCTCAGTTTTGAAGCTATCTGAATGAAACTTTGCAGAAAGTCTTCTATATACTCTCACTCGTACATAAGTCGGAACGACACAGCTCGGACGACTTCTTCTACTTTTAGATACTAGTATTTCATATTTTTTCAGAGTTTTGTTGTAAATTTCATAAGAATCAGACGACTACATCATATAGATGCCATAGAAACGACCGGGAAATGTGGAGAAAAAATATATTATACTTTATATGTAAAAATGTAAAAAGAAATTTATGAATATGAAAGTAGTTCATAATCTATTATATTGGGATAGATTATAATTCATACAATTGGAATCTGCAAGGGTATACCAACTTCGGCATTCCGAAGTTAGCTTCCTTTCTTGTTTAACTATGAAAAACTGATCATTTAATTTAAACACACAACAATGAAAACGTTCATGCTCAGTTTGGGACGACGCTCTCATAGCTACGAAAATTCTCTGTACTAGTTCACAAAGCGCAAGATGATCGTTTTGAGCGTTCCAAAGCGATCCGATCTGATGCACAAACATGCAATCCAAATAGTTACTCGTGCGTAATTATTCTTTCGCCATTGCTTCGGATACGCATCATGAACTATCATATTTCGGCAGAGCGAAGTAAGTTGGATTGAGCGAAAATATTTGCATGGAGATCGGGATGATTTGGTCATGCTCGTTGCAGATCTCTCATATATATATTTAAATATTCAGGCCTATTTATTAATTTAATTTAATTTAATTTATTAATTGAAAATCAATTTATTTCCAGCTCTAACATATGCATTTAGAATATCATAAATATCGAAATCGAAGGAAATACGGAAAAACACAGGATGAGGAAATGCAAGAATGAAGAATTAACAGGTATAACAGGATCAATCCACCTTTCTCCATCCGTTGAACTAACCGTAGATAAGGTTTTGCCGTTCCGAAATTACTCATCCAAATCTGACAGACTTTTTTGCCGATAGTTAAGCGTTGGTCTCTCGGTGCAACTCCGAAGTCTTCTTCTTCTCGGTACCATTCACTACGAACATGTAAACAAAGATGGCCCGGAACAATTGGTTCATGTTCACACATGAACCCCAATGTATATCATAGCCACCTAGATTTATGGCGAGCAAGGTTAAGTAAGCCTAGAAATATTTCGTATTTTCCGATACATTCTTCCCCCAAAATCTCTCGAATTGCTATTCTACAGCCATGCATATACTTTAGGACGTTTGCTCTGCGTTAAACAAAATCATAGAAAAATCTCGAATTCCTCGTCAACCAAATCATTTTAATTCACTGTCAGTTAGTGCCGACAAAAAACAAACAAACAAAATCGTTACAAAATTAAAATATTTGATAAACTATTAATTTTAGTTCCGAAGGAGAAGAACTTCAGCCATGTTTGTTTACGTTTCGCATAAACCACTGCTGTTGATCGGATGGAGGAAGGTGGATGTAGCTCTGTGGAAATTGGGGTTTCACCTCAGCCAAAAGTTCAAACAGTTTCACACAGATGGATTGTGTGGAAAAACAGTATTAGTTAAGTTTGTTGGGCTTTTAGTAGTGATAATAAAAAACGCAACCTTATCCCCACAACTATGCCCATATGCTCAACGCATATATAAAATCGAAAAAAGTATGCTTTTTGCTATGTTTTGTGTTTACATTTATCAACATTTAACTCCAGTCTTCATTTTTGTCAATTGTACCTTTATAATTTGAACTATCTTTGTACGTTTCCATTATGGACTGTTGTTCGAAAGATTGTATCAGCTCGCGCACATTTAGTTTGTCATCTATCTCTATATTATTTTTACTCAATTTATCAGTCATTTTTTGCTTTTGTTGTTCTAAAAAATAGGTTTGAAATTCCTCAAGTCGATTTAATCGTTTTTCGATATTTTTTGTAAGTTTGCCAGACAATCCTTCGCCCTTTGCTAGTAAAAAATCCATATTTTCGTGGTCACACCTTGTGCAGCAAAAGGCACAACTCTGGCAACTCGATTCACAATATTCTGAAAATGTTTTATTAAATATCTTTAAGCTGTTAAATAAATTACATCTTATCTTATCCTATTAAATAAATTACTTCTTATCTTATCTTATTAATATAATCATTTCATAACAACATGTATACTACGTTATTATGCGACGTGAGAATGACACGTCAAAATTTATCAAAAAAGCGTTAAAAAAAAAAAATATATATATATATATATTATCCATTGAAGGACTTATGCCTATTCAAGCTTGGAATTCCAGAGCTTTGTAATTCAGGAAAGACCTCTGTTTCTATCCCAGCAGCAAAACATATAATTTATAACCATTTATTCTACTTTATTCTTACGATGGCGTAATGCATCATAAGCGTTCAGCAGAAGACACTTGATCACAGATGACTGATCCATCACTGATGTTATTATACCCTTGCAGGGTATTATAACTATAGTCAGAAGTTTGCAACACAGGCATTTTCGACCCTATAAAGTATATATATTCTTGATCAGCATCAACAGCCGAGTCGATCTACCCATGTCCGTCTGTCCGTCCGTTTCTACGCAAACTAGTCCCTCAGTTTTGAAGCTATCTGATTGATACTCTCGGTTATAAACTATATATAATATTTTAGATTTTCGGATTTAATTTTATGAAGATCGGACTACTATATCCTATAGCTGCCATAGAAACGGTCAGAAAAGTTTAAGAAAAAAAAATTGTAGCTTTGTCAGTTTTCAACATAATTTCTTCTACTTTTAGATACTAGA
The DNA here is from genome assembly GCA_008042585.1 of Drosophila punjabiensis. Lineage (NCBI taxonomy): Eukaryota > Metazoa > Arthropoda > Insecta > Diptera > Drosophilidae > Drosophila > Drosophila punjabiensis. Next base: position 4,299 of record VNJR01006224.1, on the reverse strand, counting down.
ATTTCATATTTTTTCATAATTTTGTTGTGAATTTCATAAGAATCGGACGACTATATAATAAAGCTGCCAAACAATCGATCGGTAAATGTGGAGAAAAATTACATTTTACTTTACATGTAAAAATGTAAAAAAAAGTAAAAAGAAAAATGTAAAACTGTAAAAATTGTATGAATATGAAAGTAGTTCATACTATATTATATTGAGATAGAAACTGCAAGGGTATACCAACTTCGGCGTGCAGAAGTTAGCTTTCTTTCTTGTTTTATTATTATTTTAGAATTTCGGATTTAATTTTATGAAAATCGGACGACTATATCATAAAACTGGAATAAGAACATACGTGAAAATAATAGAAAAAAGAAGTATAACTTTCTTAGTTTTCAACATAACTTCTTCTACTTTGAAATACAAGTATTTTATATTGTTTCAAAATTTTTCTTTTTTAATTTCATAAAAATCGGACGACTATATCGCACAGCTGCCATATTAACAACCGGTAAATGCTGCTCCGGTTCTCGAAATCGTAAACATTTAGCGATTTTGATTTTATAAACGGCAATCGGTGTTCCCGTTCTCGAAATTGTAAGATTCTTGCGATTTGCAAAACGGTCACCAAGTCAGATCTAATTTGTTAAGGGAAAAAATAGTTTACTCAATGGTCTATTAATGGTTGAAGGGTCAATTGATTTTATTAATAAATCTAGCTAATTTTATTAATCAAATGATAAAAGAGCTATACAAATTTAATTGAGACCTCTGAAAATGAAACTGAATGCAAGCTGACAGCCTATTCGTGTAATTAAATAATTTAAATAAGCAATTGCCGCTTTTATTTTGCTCCTGAACAAAAATTTTAACAGCATAAACACTTTTTACCATTGTGTCAATTATTTAAAACAACAATGCAAGCTCTATGCGCATAACAAAATATTACAAATCCCGATCACAAACCGATAGCAAAAATAAAGCGGGAACCACTGGAAATGGAACTGGAAATGGAACTGCATGCAAGCTAAAGCCTAGAACCGAAATCGAAAGATTTCGCCCGAATCGAAATAAAAAAAAATTACGATAACCGGAGCAGTCCTGCATGTTATATTAAATAGGGATAGATTATAATTGATTTAATTACAATCTGCATGGGTATAGAAACTTTGGCATTCCACAGTTAGCTTCCTTTCTCGTTTTTATTTATCTTTATCCCAAAATAAAATGAGTATATATGGGGAAATAAGAAAGTTGAGGATTGTTAGAAAAAACCCTTACCCTTATCGCAATATTTAATACTATATCGAAATATTCTAAGCAAATATTAAATTAAATACTAACCTTTTGGCAGTACCACATTACGACCTCCCCAGCCCTGGGCAACGCTTGGCGTATAAGCCAAAACTCTTTGTGGATTATAGGGTGTTGGTGCAGTGCTCTTCTGCAAGAAACATATATGTTATGCCAAATTTAATTCATTATTATTATTTAATTTTTATTATTACGTTTATATAGGGTTCCTCTACATGCTGTTGTTGGCTGTTCGTTAATCCAAGATCATAAGGTGACTTAACTGTAGCATCCGGCAAGTCCCTGGGCACGCTTTGTCGATGATACATCGTTGGCGATGACACTGTGGGACATCGACTTTGGTCTGGGGACTCCTCCAAAAATGCGGAACTGGCGGAGCCAGTCTGGAGAGCCGCCTCCCATGGTGACTTGACTACCTGCACTCCGCCCTTTGAATACTTTTCGATTAACTGATTTTGATGCAAGTTCAATTGAACGCGATGTTTGCCAGCATCCGAATATGCTGGCAAAATGTTTGGCGATATTGCCTTTGGACGTGGTTGATATTGCTGGTAATCTGGAATACCAGATGGTAGACTTTGAGTTCCAGCATTTGTTTCATCGACAATCCAATTATCTGCTTTTTTTCGTCTCTTTGCAAATAGCTCGGCGCCTACGAAATAGTCAGCGATTTGATGGTTGCAGCGCGGCGGCAAAAAGCACGGCAAATGAATTTAAAAAAATTCGTGTTATCATTATTAATAAGTCTTAGCAGTTGTTTTCTATCAAAACAAAATTCCATTAGCACGGTAACGAAAAATAAATTAAATATATCCATGAATGGATCTAGGAAAAAATCTAATCTCAGCACATATATTTCTTCGGTCTCTTTAAGGTAAATATTAAAAAAAAATTTAATTAAAGAAAAATAAATTGTTTTTGCTTTATAGGGTCTTCCCACAGAAATACATCTGCCTACCTCCATCCGTTGAACTAACCGTCCATAAGATTTCCCCCTTCCGAAATTTCTCATTTTGTTCTCCATACGTTGTCCATACTTTTCCAAAAGTTAGACGATGGTTTTTCGAAGCAACTCTGGAAAATAAAGCATTCACTACGAAAATGTAAATAAAGATGGCAAGTAACAAGTGGATATGGACGGCGCTAAAGTGTGCCTAATAAACATGCCGGTGCTTTCCGATGTATTCTTGACCCAAAATGTCTCGAATGGTTACCATTTAATATAAAAAGTAGGTAAAAAAAACTTTTTAAGTTAAACGGTTTTATGTTAAACTTACTTGGCAATGTTTAAGATAGATGTACTAAAATAAAACCGTGGAGCAAGAAAACAGTAAGTAATTTCCTCACCGTCTGCGGGCCAACTGCCTAACGACAAATTAAACGATTCTTCTAATCTACTGGTTAAGTACTTTCATTTGATACCCATATTGATAGGATTGATAAAACCTACGTTATCCGCCATTTTGTACTGGCCGCCATCTTGAATTTCAATTTTTTATAGTATATTGTATTCTGATTGTTGAGCCCTTTCATTTGATACCCATATTGATGGGATTAATAAAACATAAATTATCCGCAATTTTGTAGCGACGGCCATTTCTACTTTATTTGGAATATTTTTAGTAGACCTTTACAGCCATTCACACTCTTAGGGGCATTATTGCAAAACCTTATGGACCGTCCGTTAAACGGATGAAGGAAGGCAGATTTATCTGGGGGAAGACCCTATAAAACGTGGAATAAAAAATAAATTGAGAAGTAACAAAAATAGTATATACAAGCATATTTAAATTGTTTTACTAAAACTTTCAAAACCGAATCGATGACCTAGACTTAAGAAGTCGATGCTGAAATTAACTTTCCAGAGCACTCTCCATAAGAACACAGCGTGAATGTATTTACTGTTTGTTACATGTTTGTATTTGAATTAAATCAAGTAACAAAAAAAATGTAATGGAATTTTGTACTATGAATATTTTACCTCGTCCCTGGTGAAGTTGCAATGCAGTTATTAGCTCAGCGCAGTTGTCAGGCGATAAAAGACCAGTTTCAACATTAATTAACTCTTTTAGCGAGTTATAATCACGCACTTGGCCCTTCGGATTCATTACAAGCTTAAGCGGCAATTTTTCCAACTTTGCTGTTGCTTCAAATAATGATGGGGAATATGTTTCGCATTTGGCTTTATATAAAGAAATTGTAAAATTATTATGCAATTAATCCCTGAATACATCATAGGTTTTCTTCTAAAGGAGTAGAAAAACAATCAATCAATGAAAGGTCACACAAACACGCTTATAATGTAATTAAAGGCTTACGCAGGTGAAAAATTGTCAAAAAGTTGTACATTTTAAATCATTAATTCCATAACATATTAGGAGTATTTTTTCATGTCATTCCGCGTAAAACTAACGGTGATATGATTTTTTAATATCCCAAACATTTAATCGCGCGTATGTGCTTGTCAAACTTAATTATTTTTTCCAAATTTTTTTTTTTTTTGCTAATGCTCTATATATTAAGAACACAGTATGAATCGATCGGAGCAAAATGACCAAGTTATGGAAGTTTGAAGCGAGCTTTCTACTTGGTATTTGCGCGAGGATCTCCTGAAAAATCACATATTCACATTTTTTCATGTCATTCCGCGTAAAACTAACGGTGATATGATTTTTTAATATCCCAAACATTTAAACGCGCGTATGTGCTTGTCAAACTTAATTATTTTTTCCAATTTTTTTTTTTTTTTTTGTTAATGCTCAATATATTAAGAACACAGTATGAATCGATCGGAGCAAAATGACCAAGTTATGGAAGTTTGAAGCGAGCTTTCTACTTGGTATTTGCGCGAGGATCTCCTGAAAAATCACATATTCACATTTTTTCATGTCATTCCGCGTAAAACTAACGGTGATATGATTTTTTAATATCCCAAACATTTAAACGCGCGTATGTGCTTGTCAAACTTAATTATTTTTTCCAATTTTTTTTTTTTTTTTT
>VNJR01006223.1:0-12436 GCA_008042585.1 Drosophila punjabiensis | reverse complement strand
GGTATCGACTGGGCCCCGGCCTAATGGCCTTAGCCATTTCCGGCACCCTAAAACGTTGCCCGCAAATTAGTTTTGGGCCGCGTCGCTGCCGTGCGAACAATTGAAAGGCCCAAATCGAAAATCTTTTCAGGACCTGTGCCGAGCGGGCACATCGCACATCGCACATCCTTCAGCGGCGCCGACTGCTCGGACCTGCTCGTCTACATCCTGCTCACACTTTAGAATTCATTAAACGGCCGCCTCATTAATGGAAATGGCCGATAACATTTGTGCCACGCTTCGATAAGCGGCGCAACCCAAAATCCCACGGACGACCATTGTTCGAGGATCTCGGCCCAATATCTAGAGACCGAGCCGGGCTGCAAAGAAAGCGGCTCTCGGCTGGAATCCGCTCGGCTCCATAATTCAAAAAAGCACAAGAACAAAAAAGCACGGCAGCTCGACCAGGCGGCCAACAATAACTTCAAAGACCGCAAGTAAATTAATGTTAATTTTATGCTAAAGCCGGCAGCTTCGGCGGACTACGGCAAAATGAGGCCAGCACCGCAGCGGCCGCGCCAATCAACATCATCATCATCGGAAAAAAAATCGAGGGAGCGGGTAAGTGGATAGCTGCACTGAGAACAAAAGATCGTAGAGAAAACATTGTTTGTAATCAAAATAAATTAAAAAATAGTAATCATTTTCGAGTTCAAGGTTTCCAAAGGATTCCTTAATGATTCCTTAAGCCACTCAATAATCAAATACACATGACACAATAATCAAAGCAAAACTAGGCGGCGATAATCTAAATATTTGTATATATATTAAAGGTGACATATAAGAAAATTAAATAAAATAATCATTTTTAATAACTTATACCTTTTTTTTTAATTTAACAAGATTTTATGCCCTCAAGGTAGACTCATTTCGGACCCTATAAGCTATAAATGATATATATTTTTAATCAGCATCAAATGCCGATCGATCTAGACATGTCCAAATAAATTCATTCCAATTTAAAATTAATGCTTTTTTGGTTTCTTTATAAAATTTAAACAAAAAATTTTCAAAAAAATATAAAAATATATATTAAAAGTGCCTAAGAAACGCATATTTTAGGTTATATTAAAGCAAACTTAAGAGGTATAGAAACTTAGTTTTCCCGTTTTCCATTTTTATTATTTATGAATAATATTTGGGCTTCCTTTTTTTTTTTAATTTGTAGAAATATAAACAGTTATTTATGTAGTTCTTTTTCATTATTAACTATTTTATATAGAAATTTTAAAAAATTTAATTAATTAAGACTTTACCGTTTTTTGCAGTGCAGAAAAGCGGCAACGGAAGCCGATTCTCGATTGGCATTTTGACACGGACGGCGAGTTGAGCCCTCAGATGCGGATTAAGAGCATCAGCATCTTGGAGCGGTAGCCGAAAAATTTAAAATTTATGCCGACTGCGGCACATAATTTAAAAATATCAATCAACTCGATAACGCAGATTGTGGCAACGGCAGAGTCCCAAGTTCCGAGTGCCGAATCCTGTAGCAAGTCGGCAAGGAGCGAGCGAACGAAGCAGCAAACAAACAAACAAGGAGTGCAGGAGAGTCGCCGAGGAAAAACTTGGTAAACAACGTGGAAAACGGCGGGTATTTGGCAGTGGGATATAACGGGCAAATGCGGCAGGAGCTTTGCAGAGAGATGGCATCCAGGAACTGGAGCTGCTGCAGGAGCTCTAAAAAGTTTAGGCATCCAGTGCCGGTTCGATTCCTATTATCCTTTGGCGTGGCAGGGATGACGCTCTGTTCTTCCTTTATTTTTTATTATTTTTTTTTTTTTTGGGCAAAGTGGAAGAGAAGGGTATCCCCCCGGTAATCCGCCCCGAAGGCTACACCCTCCACTGCCAGCAGTTTAACCCCTTCTGGGCCAATGGATACTTTGAGTAACTTTGATTGACCTTTTCACTTCATTTTTAAAGGTCCAGATAAAGTTTGATTCGAGCCGAGAGATCGCGTGCCATTTAAAACTGGCCATTAAGGAAGTTCAGGGGCGAGATATAAAAAAGTATACAGAAATAGGACAATAATAATAAAGCGGTACTTAATTGAAACAATTTAAAGTAATTAACTTATTACCTTAAAATAAGAAATATTTAATATAATAACATGCACAATGGAATATTGATTTTCAACAATGCTAAATTTTAAATTTAAATAAATCTGTTACATGACTGGTTCCTACCATTCCCAGCTTATGCCAGCTTATCCTGGATAAATCTCCTCTAAAAACACTCAGCGAAGTGAAACCACTGAGCGGACTCCCCTAAGCCAGGCCAAGGGTTAAGTGTACTAGAACCCTATATCACAATTTCTCTCTCATCTCTTCTCCGTTTCTCTGTGTCATTCGCTGTGTTGCAGTACTCGTACGGCCATAATGCCAGAAAAACTTATTCCCTGATATGCAACAAAACAGGCAACAAACGACAAACGAGCCACCAACAATGGCTGAAAGCGAAGCCAAGGCCAGAATAAAAAGCGGTAAGCAAGTGGAAACGCTGCCAGGTGCAGTTGCAGTTACAGTTGCAGCTGCAGCTGCAGCTAGGGCTGATCCTACTGCCACTACAACTACCACAGTCGAGGAACTCAGAGCCGCTCAAAGGAAAAAACAAAAAAGAATAAGGACGTAAGGACTCGACTTTAGGGATACCCAGCATTAAACTCAAAAGTTTTGGGATTCTAAAAGCATTGCCATCTTTATTTATCTTATTTTTAAAGTCACAAAAAATCAATTAATTTTTTTTGTAAACGTATTGAAAACATCTGCAACAAATTTAGTATACTCCTTAATTCCTACAACTACCGGGTACAAAAGGGCAGGAAAATTGAAAAGGCGCAGAGAATGGAGAACAGAGAATGGAACTAAACACAGAAGTAGACTTGAAACCGTTTTGCCGGCATTTGAAAGGGGGTTCCCTTTGCGGTGTCATTTGCAATTATGCGGCCAGGCGATGCATGCCAGTTTGATGAGATGCTGCTGCTCCTGCTGTTCCTGCTACTGCTGCTGCTGCTGCTTCTGCTGCTGCTCCTGCTGCTGCACCTTCTGCTCCTGCTACTGCTGATGGATCTGAAGTCCTTAACTGCAATCGGTTTATCCTTTGTCCCAGAACCCTTTCAGTGCTTCCAATCAACGTATCGTAGCTATCCCAGTCAGCTACTACCAATTCATTAGCCGATTACTGGCATCGAACTCAAATATTTATTAAAGCCAGCCCTAGAGTGTGACTGCAAAATTAACTCAATTTTCTATTCCTTTGTGCATTCTGCTGAAACTGAGATGCTTCTTTTTACATCAATTCCGTCCTAGAAATTTTTCCATTTGGTCAACGCAAACACAAGCACGGAGAAGTGGAAAAGCATGGAAAACCAAGAAAAGCTGGGCAAAGAAATATGAGAAATATGAAAATCGAGAATGTAAACAAAATTTGAATGCTCGGAGCAAGAGGAAGCGAATCAAGCTGAAAATTCATCAATTTTCAGCTACATAGAGCAGGGAGTCCCCCGAGATGGGTCTATTTAATTAGTCAAGGATTCGCATAAACAAATTTTTCCATTCAATTCGAGGGATATCCTTGAGAGATCCCCGTGCTCGATGCTTGGCTGCAAATTAATTATACGTCACTTGTATTTAATTAGTTTATTGAGTGGCCACTACTTCGCAATCAATTGGAATACGGGAGAGTCTGTGCAACTGCAGCTGCGATAAATGTGGCAGTCAACACTTCAGCTGCGACTTGAATTTGCCAAGCTTTGGTCCTCGTTGGTCCTTGCTCCTTTCGGCTGGCTTCTGGTCCAGCACCTTCTACTGCTCCTGCTGCTGCTGCTTTTGGTCCTGCTCCATTCAGACGTGCAATCTAAAATCGAAAAATCAAAACCCAAAACAAATTCAATGTCCTGAACGTGTGTCTGTCTGCTGGTCTGTGAGTCCATCGGTCTGGTTGTGTGGGCCACTCAGCAGGATAACGAAAAGGGGCTGCACAATGGGTTGAAAAGTGCAGTTTGCGGCTGGAAACCGGATATTTTCCTTTCGCCAGCGAGAAGCACAGCCAGGTGCAGGCACAAGCGTTGGAGTCCTGGCATTCAGGATCAGAAGGAAGCTGCCAGTGACTTGGCTTTGAGCCGAGGAAATGGAGGACACTTGTTAGCCCGGCCTTCGCCTTAACTACATAGCAGGCACCCGAGATACAAGATAAGCGCACTCTTTACACAAACATAATTAATTAACATCCTGGCGAGGCTGTCCCCCACAGATTCGTCCTGGAAAACTTAATTGAATGTCGGACTCTGGACTCTGGACGCGAACTAAAAAAGAATCGCAGGAAAATCAGTGCCAAAGTGGAAGCTGAAACCAGATGAATGTGAGGAGATTATTAAACACCGGAGCCCCGCTTTTCCCGCTTTCCCGATGTTGGCTTTCAGTAACGAAGAGCTAACGACATAAACATCAACCGGCAGCCAATTAATGACAGCGGGCTACAGCGTTTATCGTTTCACTTACAACCCAATACGTCGGAATCAGCTTCCTGCATTTTTCCCCAGCACTTTTCCCTGCATTTATCCCAACCTCCGCACCTCCTCCTCCTCTCCAGCTGGCCACCACCTGTGTGGCCGGCCCAAAGGGCAGACAATGAAAATCAACTAAGCAATTGGCAACTAAACGAGACAGCCGCAGCCAGCACAGCAAGCCTCTACACACACGAAACTGGCCAAGAAGGCACTGCTGCCCAAGTGTTGCCAATTAGCTGGCCGTGACTGTAGCACATTTGGCCAGGCTTTGGGGCAAGGCGGGGCGGTGGTGGGGGCGTTGTGGCAATCAAGGGCTGCAATTGGGCGAAACGGGAAACGGGGACACACGGCACACACATGCACTGGCTGCAAAATGAAAATGAAAATGAAAATGAGAAACTGAGGAAAACAGAGAAATGAAAACTGAATTATTGCTCAGGGCGACACGAGGGGTTTGAGCTGGGGAAAGGGGAACTGGGTTTGCTGGCTGCGGCTGGGGGGGGGGCTGGGGGGATGAATCGGCACTTGGCTCTAACATAAATGTAATGCTTTTATTAGTTATCGATACCAACACATGCACACCCAAGGGTCCGGGGCTACTCAAGTCCTTGCACTCGCCAAAAAGTTCTAGGACTTGTCTAATTTAGGATTTTAAATTAAGTTATCAGCAGATCTCTGCTTAAATTTTGTTAGTTTAATTGTTTGAAAACTAAAAGTTGAGCTTGGTTTTATATTAAAATTTATAAAAATATGGTATTGTATGATTTAAATTTATTGTAAAACTTTATTTTGTAATTACAAATTAAAACTTGTAGGCAAGTAAATGTATACTTTAAACGTTGTTTAAAGCTAACTTCAGTACGCCGAAGTTTGTATACCTTGCAGATTTCAATTGGATCACTTTTAATCTATCCCTATTTAATATAATATGCATTACTTTCATTATATTATTATTTACCGTTTTACATTTTATTTACATTTTTTACGTATAGTGTAAAATTTAATTTTCCACCATATTTAACGATCGTTCCTATGGCAGCTGTATGATATAGTGGTCCGATCCGGTTCGTTCCGACTTATATATGAGTGAGAGTATATTGGAGACTATCTGCAAAGTTTCGTTTAGATAGCTTCAAAACTAGTTAGAGTATAAATGGACAGACGAAAATGGCTAGATCGACTCGGCTTTCAATGCTGACCAAGAAGGGTATAAAAATATTAAGAAGTATACCGACGGCAGCTGTTTTTTAAACCCACTGTTAGACCAAATGCAGTTGCGGTGCAAAAAAATTCTTGAAAACGGATTATCGACAAGCAAAAAACCAAAAAGATTCTGTTTCTAGAAATGTTTTTCCTTCTTTCAACGGTCTTTTTTTTGTTTCGAACGCTCGGAAAAAAGCTTTTTGGCACCAAAAATCTGGCTTTAAAATTCTGTAAAATCGGTCCAAGAACAAAATGGGGAAAAGGGAACCGTTGGGGGAAGAAAAAATGATGGGTCTTACAGTTTCCGAGAATTTTTTGATTTTTTTTGGCGCGCGTCAAAGATTTGTGCGCGAAATGACACCATGAAATTTTGACACAATTCTTCTAATATGTTATGCTATCAATTAAAAATATAATAATGTTTAAACCGCGTAAGCCCTTAACTTTAAAATTAAATGCAAAACCCCCTTCTGATTTAATATTAAACCAATTTTATATGTCTTTATTAAAGAAGCTTATTTGATACATGAATCCTTGGATGATTTAATAATTATGTGACTGACTGCTAGTAACGTCACTGCTTAATAATTCATTATTTTCTCCTTGTGCAGGAGTCAGATGGGAAGATATGGGAAGACTCTCTAACCATGTCTCACGGGAGCGGGAGGGAAAGGGGAAGACAGCGCTGGTATCCGACGCCAAAGATTTACCAAACATCCGTTGGAAATACCACCCCCAACCCCACGGGCCCCCGGCACCCCTTCCCCTGATACAACACCCCCGGAGCTGCTGCTGCCGCTGCTGCTTCTGCTGATGGTGTTGTTGTTAGCCAAGTTTGTTGTTGGCAAGCGCGATTGCAGCAAATCAGAAAATACTCGCACAAGTGCGAATGTGAATATTGATGCCAGGACATACTACACTGTGTATAAGTATGTATGACAAGATAGATGTGTACGTGTGTGTGTGTGTGTGTGTGACTGCACACGTGAAAGTGTGTGTGTTAAGTTGGCATTGCAAAACACAAACACAAAACTTCCATTCTGGTCGTGCTCCGCGACTCGACTCGACTTTAGCCAGCCACTTGGCGCTACTTCGCCCACTTCAGCGCCACTCCACCCACTCGGCCCGCCTCCCTCACACACACACAGGCACACAGGACTCGAACAACGACACACACACAAACACACATACACAGATGCACGCCCACAGAGCGCTCCTTGCTCGCTTACTTGCTACTTCCGCTTCCGAATCCGTTTTGTGTGCTGTCGCCGCAGAAATTTAACGAAGTCACACGTCGCCAATGTCGATGCCGCTCTTTCTCCGCTCTCGGCAAAAGCTCTCACTCACTCTCACTGCTGTCTCACTCTCTTTGGCACGACAGCCTCCGCCGAAGCGAAGTCGACCTGCATCCTCGGCATCCTGTCGCTCGGGTCCAGATGGCAGCATCCTTTCGGCATCAGCTCAGTTGCGAATTCAGTTTCGGAGCGTTCGGTGGTTCGAAGGCAGCTGATTTGCAATTTTTTCGCGGTCTAAACGTTCGAAAGTTGTTGTTTTGTTTTGGTCGTGTGGCCAAATTTCGCGCGATTTTGTTAGGAGCATCTCGGTGTGTGTGCATTTTATTTCGCACCAGAATCTGTCTCAGACTCGAACTCAGACTCAGACTTTTGCTGTGACTCCTGCTGGGTGTATGTATTGGTGGCCACTCTGTGTGTTTAAGTGTGTCTGTGTGTGCTGCCGGCAGATCCTCATTGTTGTTGGCCCATTGTAATTGCAGTCACTGTGGCGTACACTTGACATCTTCGCCGCCAAATTGTGCGACTTCTGGTTCGACTTTGTCTGCCGCCGCCCCCCAGCTTCCTTGGCCGCCACTGTGAATCCTTGTGACATTGCCGTGAAGACGTGAAGAGCCCTCAAATCCGCTATTCGACTGTATTCGCAATCCATTTGCCTGCTGCCCTTCTGCAGCGACAGGCAAACAAATTTTGCAATTCAATTTCTATTGTGCATTGCCGATGCGAAATGTGCGCATCGTTTGCTGTCAATGCCGAGCATTTCGCATAAAAATTGAAAATTGCATGCAAATTAAATAAATAGACATCCGCAGGAGCGCGAGCAGCACAACAGCTGAGCTAGACACTCTAGAAATACTATACATATATGTAAAGGACGAGCAGATAGATATAGACGCACTGCGAAAATGACAGTTGTGAGTTGTGGCTCAGATTCGACTTTGTGTGCGGGGCGCAATCAAAGCAAACGTCATTAGCACTCGCGACATCGCCTTCGATTGACAGGAGTGTGGAGGAGCGGGGATAGAAGAAGGAACAGAAGCAGGACCAGGACCAGGACCAGATCCTGCCGCAGCAGCAAGCACGAACCACTTCGCATTTGCATAACTTCGGTGCAGCGCCAGATCCAGATTCCAATTCACAGGTACGAGAAAAACTCCTTGCCAAAGTCGATTTCCGTTTTATCAATCCTTTGCCCCATCGTCTCCCCCTTCCTTCCCCACAACTGGTTTCGCAACTTTGCTATCATTTCTATTTTCCTGTTTCTGTTTTTCATACCCGATATGTCTCCATCCCCACCTCTCCCCTAAGTCCCGCCCAACGAAAGGGTGAAATCGAATGATATTCAGCTCGTGCCGCAGTTGGCTCCGTGGCGAATCCATTGTGGTGCACTCGAAGGTGCTCCCGACTCGCGGGCTGCCGATTAAAGAACTAACTGGGTTTTGCTTAGCGGCATTCGAGCGGTTTCTGCTTTTTAGGTCAGCCATAGCTCAGGGCTTAATGATCCAATAAGGAGCTTTCAGGATGTACATAGGTATTGAAACCTGTTGGCTTCATGGAAAGCTGCCAAAAAGTATGTACAAAGCAGCTTGGTATTTAGTTTTTCTTTGGCCATTTGGGTTGTTTCTTTAATTAGTTTAATGCTTTAACTTAATTTGTTAAATAACAGATAATATTTATAATAATATAGATACCATACAAAGTAAGGTAAAGTATATAAAATAAATAAGCTTGTAAATAAAATTAGTGGCAAATTTAAGAGAAACTTGTTTGAAGCTAATCTGGAACAAAAGTTTCTCAGAAAGTAAGCTAAACACAAATCAGACAAAATCAAAACTAAAGAGTAGATCCTTAAACAGTTAGAACACGAGATACAGAGCACCTTTTAGCCAACTATCCATCCTGTCAGTACTCATCTATCTGCCATCTCAAGTGCTATCATTTCACTATCATCCTGCAGCAATTGCTAGGTAATTGCTGGTCTAGCACCGTAGACTATAGAATCTACGATTTGTTTTCGGTTTTGCACGCTCTGCTCTTTGCTTTAGTATCAACTTTACGGCTGCTCCTGCTCCGGACTTCGCAGCCACCATATCCCAGGCCCGTGCCTTCATCATGGCCACGTTATCCAACTTTTAGTTATGGCTTTCGCTTTTCGCATAATGTCAGTTTTATTTGGTTTTGGTTTTCACCGACGGGAGGGAGGGGGTGCGGCGCGGAGACGGCAAAGGTCCGTTGGAGATGGAAATGGAGTTGGGGTAACGTCCCGGCTCAAATCCACGCCAATGCCCAGGTCCCGGCTTGAAGCTTCAGGACGGAGGCCTCAGGCCCGTCGCCCGGCCATTCGGCACCCTTGCAAGATTTATTGTTCCTCACACACTCGTGCCCACGTACACATAACACCTTCTGCCGGGGACCTTCGTCTTCCCCTTTGGCACTACCTCAGTCCCAGTCCTTGGCGGCGCCTTGGGTTTCAGCTCCCATTTCCAGTTCCAGCTCCATCTCCATCTCGTCCTCGTTCTTCATACATCTGCAGTCCCATAATCTCTACTATTTGCATCGCAGACTTTGCTTTGGATTTTCCTATGGCAATGGATTTAGTTATGGTTTTTCTTACTCTCCGGCTTTCCGTTTTGCCCCCTTTCCCCTCTCCTCCCCTGTCCATCCGTCTCTTCTCCGGTTGCGCTTTTCCTTCACAGACACAGACACAGGCACAGACGCTGACACACACTCGCACACAGAGCAGTCGGACGTTTGTTTTTCCTGCCGCTCTGCACACACACTGAGCAAAAAGTGTTTGCCTAGTTATGGCTGAGAAAGAGACGGTAATAGAGAGGAAAATGGTTTGAGCTTTTCGGGACGAGGAGTTGGGGCAGAGTCCTGCGGCTAACCGCATCCAGAGTGTCCTAGATGTAGGGCCGGAGCGACCAGGAAAACGGCTAATGAATAACCATCATAATCCCAGCTGAAGCCGAGGCGATATGCAAATATGTAAGACAGATTAGCTGATTGTAAGGACGCGATGCTAGAAGTGATCGGGGGTGCAGGGACAGTAGTCTCTAATCCTGTAGTTTTTATGATAATTTAATCTAAAATTCTTGTCAAAGAGTTTACATTTTAATAGATAAGTAAATAGAGAAATTATTAACAATAAAGAAAAAATGAAGATGGATAATAAATCTATTTATAATGTAAATAATTTAATACTTTTTATATTAAGAATGGTTACCTACATAACATAACCTTTATTTAGTGAACCCTTTAATTTCCCACATCCAATGATTTCTTATTGAATTAATGTCACTTAAATTTCAACCAATTCCTTTCTACTTGGCAAATGAAATTTGGGGAATTTATTTCTTAGTTCTGACTTCATTATTATGTGAGGTATGGAGTGTGGAGAGCATCGGTGTGAGCATATTATATGCCCGGGCAATCCATAAAATTTGATCCCTGATCCATTCATTCCCCGGCGCGGCACGCATCGCCATCGTTGCCATTACGTCCTTGGAAACCTAACGCAACCCATCACTGCCAGGACGACCGCAATGCCTCTTGCCGTTGTGTTTGCGAAATGGGTTTATTCCTTTTTTTGGCCCGGTGTAGCCCGGTCGTAACTCGTTCGCCCAGATTTGGGCTCCTTGAGGAAGCCGCACATGCGAGCACTCGCACACACGGTCGCAGGACTAACAGGATTTCCCATAAAACGGAAATGGCATTATCCTCGCACATATTGTTGTGCGGATTTTAGTTTTTATTACACCAAGCAGTGCGCGGCTGCTGTCCATAAGAAGCCTCACGGGTTCCTCCGCCAGCTCCGCCCAAGGAGCGGCTGGAGCAACTGCGGCAGCATAAATATCATTTGTGTCTGTTTGTGTGATACATCAAGGAGTGACCCATTAGCCCCGCGCACCCCCGACATCCTGGGACCCTTACCGCTCACCTGGCGGTTGCAATTTATGGGCGGGCCCCTTAAAACTTCACACATTCCTGAGGCAAGAGGATGCCAAGCAGGATTGCTCTACGCTAATAGGTTCCCTGGCATTGTCTTTGCCAACCAGGGATGTGGGTGGATACAGGACAGGCACAGGAACAGGGGATCCGATCGCTTCCCCCATTGCGGGCAAGATTTATAATGCCGCTGGCCAAAAACAACAAAGGCGTCAAATGGCCACTGAACCTACTGCTCCACCTCCAACCCCACTTACACTAAAATAAAATAATAATCTTAATGCAAGGCTCTGTTTTCTGAGGGACATGGCTTCAAAGGCGTGCCCCCGAGGTACTTGAATAAGAGATGACAGGGATCCAGCCAGTTCAGGATTTTTTTACTTAGCTGGACTTCATTCGAGTTTTTATAGACCTAATGTCCAGATAATTGCATTCCTGGTTGAGATCTAAGGCTATTTGTTATAACTTGGCTGTGTTTTAATGTAATTCAAATATTAACTATTTATTTAATTAATTGTAATGAATTTTTTTTATTGCATTGCTCGTCCCTGTTACTCGTCAGCCTGATCACCAAGCGCTATTCGTCTCTACTCGCCGTCCTTACTCGTTTGTTTCTTAGCCTCGTCATTATACTAGTTGTCTCTACACGTCAGACTTTTAGCTTGTCTTGATGGTGTTATTTTAGGGTAATGAAAGCTTTATATAATAATAAAAACTTTTATTTAATACAACTAAAAAATTCACTTTTTCTTTACCAGGTTTTTATATATAAAAAAAAAACAATATTATTTATATGCTCCAGACTATAACTAGTTTAAACTCTTGTCCTTATTTACCTAAATAATAAATACGTTGTCTAACAAATAACACATTTTATTTTATAACAACTTTTTCATATGTAGCATATTTATAAAACCCCTATTTTTTTAATAAGAATTCATTTAATTTTTATAATATTACGAACTTTCATCTAAGAGCTATTCGCTTTGAATGGTTTCCTAAAACTTCTTCAAGCTTGGCAAAATACTTTTTGCCAAAGAGAAAAGGCTTCTTCTTGCATAAGTTGAACGAGTTGCACTAATCTCCTTTTTTTAAGGAGATTTTTGCTAATTTTTGCCGAGTGTTCGCCCCTTTGGCACTTCCATTCAACAAAAAGCAAAACCCAAGCAAGGCAAAGCAAAGCAAAGCAACCTAAACAAACACTTGAGGTGTGTAAAGTTAGCCAAGGCTGCGTTTTTGCTTGGCTTCGTTTTGGGCCACATTATGTGTGTGCGGTGCGGTTGAAGATTTTGGCTTTCGGACAAGACAAGAAAACTCTGCCGTCTGTCCGACAGTCCGGCTCTTTGTATCTGGCTTACTCTGCTTTTGTGCTTAATCACAACACGCACATTTACATATTGGTTTTGGCCAACTTGAGCAATCCTTTAAGACGGCCGGCCAACCATCCAAG
>VNJR01006216.1:0-10494 GCA_008042585.1 Drosophila punjabiensis | reverse complement strand
CATTAAACTTAAGTAACAACTTCCGCTTGAAACGAAAGACTTAGGCAACGAACTTGAACCCAAGAAGATGTAGTAACTGGCAATAAATGCAACCACTAAGCAGAGGCAAGAGACAAAAACAAAACCCTTAGAGAAAGAGAAAGTTGCAGGGAGAGATGGCGCCTAAATTGTCTTTTAATTGCCATGAACAGAGGGTCAGGCAAAAGGGCAAGCCGCACAAGGTGAGCTGTCAAACGGTATAACGGACACAACACACACTGATTGGCACTTTCTTGAGCGATTTAAGCGATTGAGCGACTTTTTGTAGCCGCAGGCACTCAAAAACCGAACGAAAACATACAGCAATTAGCCCCGGCAATTAGCGGTGTCGTTGAACGTCGACGGCTTCTGGGCCATCATTTAAGCTGCTTGCTGATTGCCGCTGCACTGCTGATCACAGAGCGGCAAAAGCCCAGACAGACCCTGACCACGAGACGCTGGTGGCGGCAACAGGGAAACAATATAATTAGCACAAAAGAAATACCAACAATCATTCTCTATCTGCACCTCGACAATGTTGCCAGCTCCTTTGGCGAGTCGTTAACTGTCAACTGGTTTCGGCACATTAATTATAATTAAGCCCCAAAACTCATATTTAATTTGAAGAGCCAAATTAAGGGCAATTTGTTGAGTGACATTAAACCATTACTCAGTTTAAATGGTATTACAAAAGAACAGCTAGCGAAAGCCATCAATTTAAATATAACAATCAAAACCTAGTTGGGAGACAATAAATTTATTCATTCATTCATTCCGCTTTTGTTTATCACCGCGAAATTATACACATTTTTGTCGGGGATTTTATTAAATTTTACGTTTACATTTTATGGGTGCGAACCCTCTGCTCACCCAAAATCAATTTAAATTTCAAATTAGAAATCCGAAAAGCATTGAAAGACAATTAAACATTTTGCGCAATTTATGGCCGCCTTAAACGAGACAAATAATTCGCTCGATCTTTGTTTTGTCCGAAGGAGGCGGAGGAGGCGCTCTACCGGTTTCAAGACCGTTGGCCACCCAGCCTTAAATCACAAATGCCACCGGCTCAGCGAGGGCCAGAGCCCGCAGCGGCGGCTGCCTGCTCCGGAATTCCAGCGCCTGGTGCACTCGACTGTTCCTGGTTCGCTGCTCTACGACAGCCTTGAAGCCCCGGCCAGGTCCCCGCACCTCGTAGTGGACGCTGCGGATGTGGCCATCGGGCTCTAGGTGGGAGTAGGAGCCAGAGACATGGTCACCGTGCCGCTGCTCTCGGTGGAGGATGTGCACCTGACTGGCCGGGTCAGAGATCTGATACTGGTGCGAGTAGCGGAGCTGTTAGGGAAAGGTGAATTAAAGATACAT
This sequence comes from Drosophila punjabiensis, assembly GCA_008042585.1. NCBI lineage: Eukaryota > Metazoa > Arthropoda > Insecta > Diptera > Drosophilidae > Drosophila > Drosophila punjabiensis. Next base: position 9,114 of record VNJR01006216.1, on the reverse strand, counting down.
TTTATTTATATTTTTAGACATAATAAAATAATTTTACTTAATTTTTTAATAATCAAAACAAATTATTTGTGTCATTTCAAAGGTATTTTTAACAGGAAAAATAATATTTGTCATATTAATTAGTACCTTCATGTACAGAAGCTAATGTGTTGGTAAATACTACCATAAAAGGCGAGAATTTCAACAGCAAATCGTTAAAGGAAGCTTTAAAATTATAATATAATTATTTAAATGGTTTATAAAAGCTTAGTTGTATTAAATTAATTACATTTTTTCTTCACAAAACTTAACAAAAACCGCTTAAAATATGTTCAGACATTGTATTATTATTTATTACTAAATTTTCTTTGTAACATAACACAAAAAATGACCTATAGGGTGGTAATAAGATCACAGACTCACCCGCTTCTCGTCGTGATTGCTCCCGTAATCGTTGTAAAACTCAATATGACCGGCTGGGCCACGCTGCGTATGCGCAATCTCAGTTAGCCAAAGGAAAACGAAACCGAGACAGACGCCAAAATGTACTCCCAAACCATATGCCATGCTGACCGGACACGTGGGCAGGGAACTGCTGCCGAAATTAATTTGATTAGAAACATAACGAAGCGATCGAGAAGAGTGGGAGCTGGGAGCTGGGAGCTGGGAGCATAGAGCTGGCAGCTGACCAGAGATTGGACACCCGGAGACGGAGGAGGAGGAGTGGCCAGGGGTGAAAATCATTTGCACTTTGCAGTTACGTTCGGCAGTTGACTTGAAAGCCACTCAAGCACTTCCTAGCCTGCGCCGCGATGCTGATTACATAGTCACGTTGTTAACTACATCTTCACGGTGCACAGCAGCCAGAGACAGAGCTGAAGCTGGGAGCTGGGAGCTGGAAGCTGGTGTGGATTGGCGTTGCCTTGGTGCATGCCAATGTTGGGCAATCAAATCGAATCAAAAACCAGCATCTTTCACACTTCGTTAGGGGCCAAGTCGCCGTCGCAGTCGGGGCAATTTAGTGTCAAAAAGCGAGCAGTCGATAAAAAAGCAAAAAAACAAAGGCCCCGCAACCCCTGGAAAATCTTAGCAACTGCAATATGCACATTATGGATGGCCAGGCGTGATCTCCGTTGGGATCTTTGACTGCTGACGGCTAAGGCACAGTGGTTTTTCTCACAAAAAATAAATGAAATCCCACAAAAAATCTAACTAACTTTAAATGAATATTAATATTTTTAAAAGTAGCTCCATAAATAAATTTATTTAATATATTTTTTATAAAAGATTTACATTATTTAAGGCGAAACCCCACTGTTAACAACTTTGGCCGCTGGCTAACGTGCCCTAACGTGACTCGATGCTTGAGCGGATTGGCCTGACCCAGGCACCTGGTGCCGAAATATCGAAATAACCCTTTCCTGCCAATCCCTGCCATGATCCATGGGCTGGGCTCTAGCGGAGATTGCCGTTTATGAGGCCCGGAGTGGCCACTTTCTTTCTCTTGCATCATGATGGTTAGCTATCCCCTGTTTTTATTTCTTTTTTTCTCCTTTACGAGGCACGTTTTTCGGGAAATGCAAAGATTTGAACAGCAGGTGACGCCATAGCCATCGAGAGGTCTTCCCACTTGGCTGGATGCTCGTCGCCAGGTTATAAAAATCAATGCCCTTTTGATTAGTTACAGCTGTAATTGCGACCTGGGACCGATTTGTGAAAGGTTCCAATGGTGACTGTTATATTAAAAATAGAAAAAAAATAGATGAACATAAGAAAGGAGATCAATAAGTCCTCAGAGGATGCTTTAGAGCTTAACTTTGCTTTACTTTTAAATATAAGAAATTGTCAGTTAGGCAGTAAACTCATTTAAATGCAAGAAACTGATTTAAAACACAACATAAATTTATCTCCTTTCAAATTAACTAAATTATCTAACTTATTACACTTTTCCTTACAGTGCAGTCTCAAATTCTCCGTCAGTAATAAAGATATTGTCTAATTAGAGCGAGACTACCGACTTTCGATTGGCCATGGGCAGCATCACGCATACGCCCCCTGGGATTGCGCAATCAGAGCTAACAAGATGAATCTGGCCGAGCTCACTGGATCCCCCTTAAAGGCACGAAAGCCACAAAACGACGCCCGTCCAAACTGTCGTTAATTGCAGGGTCCGAGGAGTCGCCGAGGAGCCTCGGCTGACTCCCATAATTCACAGAATCGAACGGATAATCGGCGACGGGTCAGGGCACGTTTTCGGCCCATCTTTCTCTCTCTCTCAATCGAAAATGCCAAATGCACTGAGGGAAAAACGAGAAAAGCTCGTCAGCAGGATAACTTGTTTTCCTTTTGACTTGCTAATTGCAATGAAATGAAAATGAAAACGCAATGAAATGGCCAAATGGCAAACGACAAAGCATTTTTATTTTCATTTCTCTTACACGCGCTCCATTAGGCCAGACAAACATGCGGCAAATGTTTATTCATAACTGGATCGAACTCGGTCTGGGACTAGGAGTTGGTACTGGAGACTGCAGACTGGAGACTGGAGCTGAGGCCAACATTCGGTCAGTGAGTCGGTCTGTCAGTCAGTCAGTTAGTTGGTCGGAAGCCAAGATGCCGAGATGTTGATGCTTACGACAAAAAATAAAAACACTTACACTTTTTCTATTGATTTGTGGCCAGATTTCTTGTTTTCCTTGCTTTGTTTACATAATGAACTGCCACCGACGAGTGGGGAGTCTCAGCCAAAGCCCCAGCTCCCTGCTACCAGCTCCTAGCTCCCTCCTCCCTGCTGCTTGCTCCCATCTCCATCTACAGCCCCTCATCCGCAGAGCTCCTCAATGCGTCTCCTCCCTCCACCAGGTGCAACTATAGCTATGCGGGTGCTTGTCGCATGCCACACAGAAAGAAAAATTGGGTTTAAAGTAAACTTGTTTCTTTACAAAATAAAGCAGATATAATAAAGTTAAGTGTTGGTAAAAAATATTTATATTTTAACTATTAATTTGATATTTTCTAAGTACCAATTTATGTTTAACCTTATATAAAGTTCAAAATATACTTCTTTAATTTCAAATTAAACACTTTAAACATTAAATTTCTTATACAGAAATCTTAAAAATTATGTTTTAAATTAAAAAAAGGCATATATTAAAAATGTCTATATACAAAAAGATAAAATAAATCGTCTTAATCTTAATAACTTAATTTTTGTTGTGTACACACACGCCATGGCATTGCTCAATCGCCGCAATCGGCCGGCACTCGAGATTTGAAGCGGGGCTACTTGCCGATATATATACTCGGACTCATACTCGTATTCACATTCGCATCGGAATATATACATAATCGACAGCTCTCGGCGTCGTGCCCAGCTCTATAACCTTAGTCAATGCTACGAGTATTTGCGGGGCTATCTATCTCCATGGCGATCGCCGGAGGCTGCAGCAGCACTCGCCAATGTCGTTTTGGGTAAATGGGGGAAGTCACTGCGAACTTCATTTAATTGCCAAGGGGGAGAAAAAATATATATATATATAAATCTTTGAAATGAAAGCCACCTGTAAAAGGGGGAGAAAGCCTCGGCTGTACTTTTGCCAAATGAAATGTGTCAAAGTGGGAAAGGAGCTTGGAACCTCCTTTTTGAACAATTGAAAGCAAAGCTTAAAGCATAAAATAATACATTTCAAACTGTTAAATATTTATTTCTTTTCGAACAGAGACAAGTTGAAAAGTATTATTAAAAAATAACTAAAATTAATCAATGAAAGCTATTATTAAAAACTCCTAAAGTTAGTCAGTGACATTAAAACAAGGAAATGTACAGAAAAGAGACTCTTAAAAGAGTAAAATTGTTTTTAGGGGAGGTGTTAAAATGAAAAGGGAACTTGTGTAATGATTTTTGCGAAAAAAATACTACAAAGTTTCAATAGTAGTTCATTAAACTTTTCAGCAGCTTCCTTAATATTTTTAAAATAATATTTTAATATCAATAATAGTCTGTGCTATGAACTTTATCATTATCAAAATAATGACCTTAAAGTTCCTATTATAAATTATAAACTAAAAAGAATTAACCAAGCTTGCTTATAAGAGCTTGTTAAATTATTAGTTCATAACTTGTAATAATAATTTTAAAGCTTTCCGGCTCTGCATATATTTTTTATGAACTCCTGTTTTATCTCACCTCTTATATCATTCTTGTTTAGGAGACATACACTAAAGGCAAACCACATCGCCACGCTTACAGTCATAATCGTAATCGTAAGCCTCCTTTTCATCTTCCGCAAATTCAGGCCGATTCTCCACTTTGACCATATTCAGCGACCTGCTTGGCTCACTTCCCCTTCTACAAGATCCCTATCGGTGTGATTGCATAATGTCACGTCATGGGTACTGGGTACCGAAGAAGACCGAAAGACTGAGAGACCGACCGCATTCAAGGCCGCTTCGCTGCCATTCCCGCTCCTGTGCCCAAAGCACACAAGGCCTTTTATGGCCTTTCCTGGCCATGTTACTGCACTGCACTTCCCAATTAAAATGCATGGCTAGGATTGCCACGAAAAGCACTCAAATGCGATACGAATCGCAGAGCGGCAAACCGACAAAAATTAAAGCGCCTTCTCTGTATTTTTGCCGTTTTTTATTTTGCGAACCCGTTTTAAGTGCAGCGAATTTACATAATGTGCTCCAAATGGGCAGCAAGCAAATATAAATCTCAAGACAGAGCCGGGAGCCATCGAAAACAGCAGACAGAGAGAAGCCGAAAAGCAATGACAATGACAATTGCATGTGACAATTGCGGAAAAAGGCCAAAAACTTGGCCAGCAAAAAAAAAATCTACAAAAAACTAAACTGAGAAAATCTGGACAGTTGGCAAAGTGAAGTTCACGGAAAATCGCCATATGAAAGTTTCCTTGGGCCTCGGACAAAAAATAAAACGTGAAACGAAATCTGAAAAGCGATATTGATGCCTGGCAATTTATGTTATTGAACTTTGCTTTTTTATGCAAATTGAAAAAAATCCCTGAATAATCGCCAACCGATTTCTGGGCTTGTTTTAATAAGATTTTTCATCATACGAAATGAAAGTCCCGAAATTAAGGAGGTTTTCCCATCAACCGACTTCCTTCCACAGCCACTTACTTTTGTGTTGCAAGTTGCCTGCTGCTAGTTGCAAGCTGCTAGGTTGCAAGTTGCCAGGTTGCCAGTTTGCTGGGTTGCTGGGTTGCTATGTGTGGGCGCTGTAATATCAATGGCAAACACTTGAAAACTGAACCACTTGGCTTGGCTGCCACGCTTGCTCTGAAGTGTTTGTTTGGAGTGCTCTTGGGGTTTATTTATGACGCGGCAGATGAGATCTGTCTTGGTTTTTTAGATTGTCAACTGAACGGAGGAGATTCACTGAGCTCCAAGACACAAAAATCGTGCTGGGGCATAATTATAGGCTCCTCGGTGGGTGCATTCAAAATAAATCTAATTGTGTCTTCTAATTTTTAATTAAGCAAAACGGAAGGGAGCTGAAAATGAAGGGTTTATGGTAAAACAGGAAAAATTTCATAAATAAGTAAAGTTTTAAAGGGAATATTTAATAAAAATGTAATAAATATGTAAGAATGCTAAAGAAATAATTTATTTTTAGTCTTAGTATAAGGTTCTTAATCTTAAATAAAATTATCAGCAAGATGAATAAAATATTTTTAAAGGAAAGTTATACTTATTTTGTAAATAAATAATTGAAATTCAATCAAAATAGGAAATCTTTCCTTTTTTAATTTTTTTTTTTATGTAAAATAACAAATATTTCAATAATAAAAAAAGATTAATCAATACAAAATTTAACTTTTATATTTTTATTTATTTATGTTATGTTAAATTAAACTTACAAAAGCTCTGAAATGTTCCTTGACCTTAAACTATTTTCAATATAAATACTTCATATTTATAGAATTTATTTAACTTTAAACTCAAAACATTAGAAATCAATTAATGCACTTTAACTTTCTAAAATCTCTTTCATTTTAAGTACTATTATTTCTCTTTTATTATAATGTGTCACTGCAATTTTCCCCTATTTTCTCGTTGCACGAAAATCGTGTTGTTGTCCCTCCGTGTGTGCATAGTAAATAAATCTATATCTCAGCCTCAAAAAATTATTAGATCATTCTCTTCGAAGCCGTCAGAGTTTTGCAATTCTTCCCCTACTTCAACTTCGTATGATTTAATTAACTTTTTGCGCTCCGCCAGCGGAGTTGAACAATAATTGCGAGCAGTGGAGCAGTGGAGCAGCTCCGTTCCCTGAATCGGATTCAATAACACACAAAAGGGCATGATGCCGCACTTTGTGGACTCCGAACTCAGAGCACAGCATTTGCGAGTAACCGCAAATTAGTTTCAAACATCACACAAAACCCAATTCGAAAAAAACACACACACTCAAAACAGGCAACAAAACTGCATTGGCAGCCTTGCAAAATTCGCAAAATCCACACTGCAGTAATAACCCAAAGCCCCTTTCCTTGCCTCAAAAAAAAAAAAAAAAAATCGACAAACGATGTTCGCCTTTATTCTGTTAATTTTTTGTGTTTTTTTTTCAAGTTTTGCCGGGTTTTCAAGTAAGTTTACGAGCAAGCTTAGATTTTTCAGCACAGATAGTAAAAGTGACGCATCAAATGGAGCTGACTGGGAGCTGTAATTATAGGGTAGAGCGGGGTTATATCAGATACAGAATACAAAATGTAAATGTAGGGTAGGAGGAGTGTATGGGTTATGTAAGTAGAATGAGAGAATTGATTAGGAATATACTGTATTTATCGAGAATAATAAGATGAAAGCTGTTAAGTAACTGAGTCATTCTTCCTGCTTTCAAAATCACTTTTATAAGTGTTCAAACTCAATAAGATAACTCTATACTTTATCCTATAAACTTTATAAGATAAATCTATATATTTGCATATAATTTAGAGGAAAGTCTAAATTATATTCATAAATTAGGAAACTAAAACCCCGCTTAACTGGCAAAACAAATAGCAATACAAATAAATTAAACAGCTAAAGCTTACATAATTTTAACCAGAAATGTTTATTTTACTATCCAAATACAAGTGTTATATGATTATTATATAAATTATATATATGCCTATTATTTTATATGCTTATTAACCAAAACACCGCTGTAAAGCATTTACTTGTTGCATAAACAAACTCTACTACCATTTTACAACCAATTTTAATAACTTTATAAACCTAATAAGTAGCTGCAGGTCCACTCTTTGCCCATATTAAATGTTCTGATTCTGTGCTCCATGAGTCAATGACACATACACTGCCTCACACATGTTTATAATTCATTTTGCAATATTATTTTTTGAGCAAAAAAAAACAAAACAAAACAAAAAACACAAACAACAAAAATGGCAAATACAAAAACGTGCCAGGCCTGCCTCATCTCGCGACAACAATCACTTTGAAAGGGTCGTGTGGCTTTGCATCTTTATGGCCAACTCTCAGCCACATCAATAGAATCGGCTAACAAAATAAGAGAAGAGATACAAAAGTAGTTTTCCGAGGATTTTGTAATGCCTGAATGCTAAATTTGGTAACCATCCACGGCAGCAACTAAACAGCAAACTAAACAGCCTCTAACATCAATAATAGATGCCAAAGAGCTTTCAACTCAGCCGGTTTCGCTTTATGACTTAATTTTGTGTGCAGAAAATACTTTGCACATCTTATTATTTGCGGTTTTTCTTAGCAAAAAACAAAAAAAAAGTATAGTAAAATATTACTCGGTTTGAGGGAGTTTTGAAAAATAGATTTTCTTGCGGTCGCCAGAAATCATTTCGAGTGAATGAAGGCGCAGCCTGATCGATGCCAGAGTTGGGCACGTGGTCGCGGCTTCAATTAATATAAGTAAGTTAGTTTGTTTTGCCACGAGACGGAAGTAATCAATGTCGATTATTTTAAATGGACTGCTAATGCCAGGCAATTGTACTTTGGCCTGTCTATCAATTCAGCAGTTTCTGCTGCTGACCACAGAAAATTAATTTTAATTTCAAACTGGAAACTGGGTTTATGGCGTTTCAATTATTATTTTATTCCTTGGATTTGGCCTCCTTAGAGAACTTCTTCCTTATTGCGGTGGGGTTTTTTATGGGTTTTAATTTAATTTTATTGTTTTTAATTTTACTTAAATGCAAGAGGAGATTGATCTCTATTATATTATGATTATTTAGCATAGATTTTGAGAAATTCCATTTCTCTTTTGTCTATATTATAAATTATTTACCAGCTTAGCTTCTTTTATTTAGTTCAAATTAATTATTTCTTAATTTTATCTCTTTTTAGCTGCTTCATTATTTCCCTTATATTTAATTCCCAGAATTTTTGTTTTTTTTTTGCAGCTGGAACTTCCTTTGAACTGTTTTGCCACCCAGCTGAAGCATTTCTTAGCCACCAAAAAATGAGGCTTAAATTATTGGCTTGGCATTTAACATGACAGCCACATTAAAGTGTCCACTTTGGCAACCTGTGCCGCACTATATACACACTCCATATAATATATATATATATATATTGTATGACCATATGTTATATATAGGAGTCAGTCTAAAGCTGCTGCTGGCGTTTGCTATAATTGAAGTTTGACGTCTCTGGTCGGGGCTGGGTTCAGACGACGGCTCCGGGGCTCAGACTCAGACTCAAACTCAGACTGAGACTCCAAGTCAGGCCCAGACACAGCTCTCGAGGAAATGCTGGCAACAAAAAACAATTTTTATTTAACAGCCTCAAACAGTTTTTGGTGAACTAATTGTCACTTTCATTGGGGTCCGCACAATCCCAGCAATTTTAATTCAATCCTAATGCGCCCAAATCATTCCGCACTCGTGGATTGTGCAAGTATCTGCCTGGACGGACAGATGGACAGATGGACGGCCAGTCGCAATCGCTGATGCAATTCACACTGGAACAAATTATTTTAATACTTTGTGTAAGTATTGGCAAATGCAACTCATAAGTCAGTGGCTAATCTGCGTTTTATGCAAAGCAACTCGATCCGAGAAATGTTTGCCCGAGAGAGACGAGAGACCAGTTCTTGGCCCGTAACCTTGGGCCAGAAAATATACGACGACGACG
>VNJR01006198.1:0-13512 GCA_008042585.1 Drosophila punjabiensis | reverse complement strand
ATTAAAATTATCGAGCATCTCTCGGGAGCAGAGGCACCGCCTTTGCTCTTATTTACACACCAGCTGCAAAAGAGAGAAAAGATAGAGCTTACTATCATTTCTTAATTAAAAAAAAAATAAACTGATAAAAAATAAAGTAAGTAATTCAATACAACATTTTTTTTAAGTAATAAATATGCGTTCATAAAATGTATTTATTAATCTAACAATGCGTTATATAATATAAAAATACATATAATAAACATAAAAAATAAATATATACAATTCACACACAATTCTTTCTTAATAAAAAACTACTTTAACTTTTAATTAACTTTAAATTCCTTATTGATTAACCTTAAACTCCCAATTTATGGAGTATTTTTTTCCACTGGTGTACCGAAAGCGTTTAGAAGACAACGATGAGAGAGGGCAAAGCTATATACATAACAGTGCGAAAACAAAACAAAAAGCAAAGCCCAAAGAAGAGGCCAATTGAAGAGATCGAACGCCGTTCGAATGGCATCTCAGTTGAAATCGAATCGTTGCCGGGAAAGCAACGCAGCCAAGAGGCCGGGAAAACGATCGAAAACATTTCGTATCATCGCGATCGGGCGAGAAAAACAACAATACGACATTGACATTCAGGCGGGCGCTAATTGATCGACGAACCCCCTTAACTCACGCCCGGGTCAAGTGCTCTCAATTGGAAGTGTCAGGTGGCAGCATGGGGCAGCTTGGGGCGCCCCTGCTGGGGCTCGCGTTTCTCGGAGCTCTGGTTCTGCCGGTTTTGGCCGGATCCGAAATCGCCTGCGGATCGCTGGAGATCAACGAGATTGCGGACTTCCGAAAACTCCAGAACTGTACCCACGTAGTGGGTCACGTGCGGATCGCCTACTTGGAGGTGCCGTCGGCAAACTTTAGCCTTCAGTCGCTGTCCAGCAACATTTCCGAGATCAGCGACTACCTGATGGTGCACCGGTGCAGTGGATTAAGCAGCCTACAGGAGATTTTCCCCCGCCTGAGGATCATCCGGGGCCAGGGTCTGCTCTTTGATCAGTACTCCTTGGTGGTTTATGAGAACAGAAACCTCAGAGAGCTGGGTCTGGTGGAGCTGTTGCGTATCCAAAGGGGACTCATCCGCATCGAATCGAATCCGGAGCTTTGCTTCGTGGAGACCATCGACTGGATGTACCTGATGGGCAATGGTACCCAGCAGCACTACAACTTGAAGGTGAGTAGAGAAATGTTTTCTTTAGTGAAATTAAAATTAAAATGCTTATTTTATATTATAAATAGTACAACAAGCCGCCGAGTCAGTGCCCCTTGTGTGGCGGCTTGTCTGCCGACTATGATTTCCGTCAAAACCAATCCCTGCAGCATTGCTGGAACCTGAACTCCACGCAACTGCGTCCGGGTCCGCAGCGCATCAAGGATTGTCCAGAGGCTTGTGCTGGCCTGGGATGTGACAGTGCCGGAAAATGTTGTGATCACAACTGTGTCACCGGCTGCTCCTCTCAAAACTGCTCCCTGTGTGCCAATTATCAGGGGAAGTGGGGCTGCGTTAATCAATGCCTGGCCAGCTACGAAATAAACAGGAGGAGGTGCATCAGCACTAGGGAATGTCGTGATCTGGGCAGGATTCCTCTAGTCCACGGTTCTCTCTGCGTGGAAAAATGTCCTGGGAACCAGAAGAAAGTCGTGGACGCCAAAGGTTTGGTTCATTGCCAAGTGAAGTGCAAGGGTGACTTTCATGTGAAGACTGCGGCGGACTTGGAGCTTCTGCAGGACTGTGTGACAATTAATGGATCCTTGATTATAGAATTGACTAATATTAAGGGTGAGTTTGTAAGGAGAACAGTTCTTTCTTATTTCTCATAATAATTTTTCTACTTTTTCTTTATATTTCAGAGAAAATTGTCGAGGCTTTGGAAAGTACATTAGTCACTGTAAAACAGATCACTGGCTACCTGAAGGTGATACACTCTGCACAGCTGTTGACGCTGAGTTTTCTACAGAATTTGGATTTAATTCGAGGGGATACATTAGTGGAAAATCAGTAAGCTTTAAATTAATGGAAAATAATGAAAAAAGTAGCACTTATTACTATTCAAATTATTATTATTAGCCTCAGTATTACTACATTTATTTATTTAAATTTCTCTCTTTAGATACGCCCTGTTCGTTTTGAATAACTATCACCTGGAGCACATTTGGCCACCGAATCATCAGGTGATCATTCAGCGCGGTAAGCTCTACTTCCACCTGAATCCCCGACTCTGCTACGAGAAAATCCAACAGTTGCAGAGCTCGATGAAGAGCGCCGAGAATATATCGGTGGCCGATGTGTCCCCAAACTCGAACGGGGAGCGCATGATTTGTGTGGACGCAGTGCGGACCCTAAATCCAAAGGTGGACGATTTGAATTCCACTGCGGTGCGCATTATCCTGGACTACATAGATGGTGAAGCCTTGCAGACCCTCATAGGCTACTCCTACTACTACAAGGAGGCTCCAGTACAGAACGTGACCATGTACGATGGACGACACGGCTGCGGTCATGACAAGTGCGTGAGACACTACTCGCTACCGAGTTTAAATATATATTTCTGACTTTATTGTTCTTCCAGCTGGCTCATGCATGTTGTCCCCTCCAGGAGCCGGCGGCACGTCATCGGCGGGCTGAAACCGTATACTCAGTATGCATATTTCGTGAAGACTCTCACGCGAACCGATTACCATCTGAAGGTGGACGCTTACTCGACAATTGGTTACTTCCAAACCCGACCAGACAGACCCAGTCCCGTGTTCCGGATCCATGGCAACTCGGAGATCAGCTCCCAGATAGTGAGTATCATTAAAAATAAATCAATAATCTTTTTAAATCAAGTACTCTCTTGAAAGGTCCTTCACTGGTGGCCACCGCGTCGCCCGAACGGCGCCATCAAAAAGTATTGGGTGACCTTTGAGAAGCACAACAGCACCAAGGGGGAAAAGACTCACAACTATTTGAGTTCAATGCCCTTGGGCTCAAAAGGTGCCGAGTGTGAATGCATGGATGTATTGCCCTACGATTCGGGTCCTCAGCCAGATGACGAGGAGTACTACAACAAGGATGCACTGACCTACGAAGAGGCGCTGCCAAACCTTATTTATGTTTCGTGAGTTTGATAGCAAAAATATTTTAATTTTTAAAGCCTCAATAAATTGCTAATCTCTTTCCTTTCTCTAGACGCTATCAAAAAACTCCACAAAAGGAGTTCGATACGGTGAAAGACTTTGCCGATCTTTTGGCCATTGAAAAGGAAAGAGCCCCCTCAACTCCACCGACTACCACTCCGGCTCCCACCGAAGCGGAATTATTATACGAGAAGTTACATGCCATGAACTACGAGCGGATTCGAAAGAAAATTGAGAAGAAACAGATGGACCTTCAGGATATTAATATAGACTCTTACAATATCCGTCATGCCATGCCAAAGTGTCAGAGCTCCCACGCTTCCGTTGGAGAGCAAGTGGAGGAGAAGTGCGTCCTCGAGGAGGTGCCAGAGGGCATCGCTCTGCCCGGTAACCAGCACTACTACACTCTGGCCCAGTTGGAGCCGGAGACAACCTACCGGGTCACCGTGCGGGCCTGTGTCGATGGCGTGATCAATGGTTGCTCCACTCCAGCAGAGGCTTTGGTCAAGACCACCAGTCTAAGGATGGAGCGATTCATGAGGGGTGTTTAAAGGTGATAAATGTCGACCAATATGACTGCCGGAAAAGTGGAGAACTTGACGCTAGAAACTCAGTTGTTATATGTATTTTTTTTTAATTAATTTTTACCTTCTGACGAGCAACAAATTTTCCGATAATTTTTAACTTGATTTAGGTATTTTTTATAGTTTTATTTATGGGAAAGAATTTAAAAGATGGCAGACAAGTTGCATATTTTTTCACTACTACTATTTGTTGTTTATCCTTTAAGACAATTAAGATTTCTGTTAGAAATGAAGGTACATTATTTTATTCTCTGTAATTTCATATTTGGCTAGCAGAAAATGAGAATATATGCTGATGACTAGGTGTTGATTGTATAATTATTATATATATTCTTTTAAATATTCCACAAATCACAGCTTTAAAATCTCGAAAGTTCTCTAAAGATTTCTGTAGGATTTTTTGTTCGGCTTTCAAAACGTGAAATGGTTTTTAGTGTCATGTTCTCACTTTATCGCCGTGTCATTTTGGGGTGAACCGAGTATTGTAAGTGTCTCTCGACTGTAGTTGTGTTCATGTTCCTCGCAATGTATTGTAAATGTGTAAATGCCAAAACAAATCCTCGACAAGCGACAAAATGTTTTCATCAATCTATGCTAATTTGACTTATCAGCTCGTTGGGCTTAACAGGATGTCGGTACAGGATGTACGGAAGCCCGATGCCAAAAGCCGCACTGACAGCAGTGATTTTTGAAATTCACAACTTGGCTGGGAAGGCGGTTACCCCTGTTTTTAGGGCTTGGCTAAGGCTTAAGCCTAGGCGAAACTAACAACAGCAGCAGCAGCTACCTGAAACTGCCAACGCATGCCACTTAATATGCAAATGTGCCACAAAAGAGCTTTAAACTTTAAAACACTGACAAAAACTAAAAATAATCCCGGCAGCCTGCGCGGCGAGAATAGGGTCTGGGTGGCTCTTCGACGACGAGTCGAGTCGAGTCAAGTCGAGTACGTGTCATGTGTCGCCTTGTTTGTGGCCAACTTTTCGGCGCAGCTGGGAAACTTCCATGAAAACGTGTCCCACTCAATGGGGGAGAGCGCTGCGTGATTGACGCAGGACGCAGGACGCGGCCAGGGGCCTGAAAATCGGTCGGTGGGTAAACTCTGGAAGGGCTTTCTGAGGGCCATGCTGAGGAAAAGGATTTCAATTCTGGCGCTGACACTGACGCGCAATTTAACTGCCTTAGACGAAGACGAGGTCGCGAGCAAAGTACTCCAAGTTACCTGCTGACTATGTGTGCCCATCCGTGCTTTTGAACTTACAGTGGGAAAAATTAAAAGAGATAAAGAAAACTACCAAGTAAATAAAGCCATAAAAGAACTGATGAATGTTTATTAATCATTGTAAATAGAAACTTGCAGTCAAGGATATTTATCAATACAAAAATGATATGTTTATTTATATGATTTTTCCTTCAGTGTACAGCTATAATTTTGACTAAGCCTTTTAAATTTTCGAAGCTTATGAATACAGGATTGAACTAGTCTCCAATTCAATATATGATGCCTTCCATTTAAAATAACTGATACAACTTTAAGCTAAATTCGAGCCAACTCAAACCCACTTATCCTGTATCCTCCAGTGCTATCTTTAAGTGCCATCCTGTGGGCCCCCAGGGAGCTATAAGGAGTGTAAGGTGTGTAAGGTGTGTGTGTTTATCCTAAACCAATTGTATTTCAATATTTCACTGTCTCCCCTTTTGCTTTTACTGTTGCGCCATTTTTCGCGTTACTTCCGCTGTAGTTGCAGACGTAGTCCTTGCCGCGTTGCCTCGTTATCCTTGCACTCGTTTGTTATCTATGCACTTGCCAGGCCAAGCACTTTGGGTGCGGTTCGGTGATGTCGGTGTGTCAGTGTCTCAGCCCGTCGTCCTTCGTCCGTCAGTCAGTTGGACAATATAGCTAAGTGCTCAATGGTTTCAAACAGTGTTGTTAAAATATATAGAAACAACATATTATTTGTGGGATAATAAAATAATGAAATATTTATAATAATTGAATATTAAACTACTAAATAAAAAAAGACTTAAAGGTAAGGCATTCTGAACTGAACTTAATTATATGCATCGTTATAAACTCTTGCTTACTAAGAAAAACTGAAACTTTAAACCATTTTTTAGAACATAAAGGTTTAAAAGAAAGGTAATAAAAGGCGTAAGAGTTGCTATATAGCCAAGATTGGCTAGAAAACACCTAAGTTGGCAACACAGAAGGCAGTGGCATGGCTTATGTGTGTGCTTCAATTGTCCTTGCCCCAACTGTGGAAACGAAAGTGTCGGCCTCACCTTCACTATCGACGCATTTTACTCTGGGTTTTCGGATTTCGTACGGTAATGGTAATGATGTGTACTCGTTCGATTCCGAGGCATTGATGTATATAGTGTGCCACATCCTCGCCTTTAGAGGTTGTGCGTGTGTGTGCCATAAATCTTTTTCCGAACTGGAAAGAAAACTATTTTGAGTAGATAAGACAGAGTATTGAAGTCATAAAATTGAAGAAGTAAAATAATTTAATGAAGGGTAGTTAAAGTTGAATATATTTATTTAAAAATAGGAGTAGTTAAGTCAGAGTATCACAAGGAAAAATAATATTTATAACAGTGCAAGTAAAGTGAAATATAGTTAAATTATATTGAATGTCCTTAAATCAATATAATTATTTATCTTTTTTTTAAATATTTTCCAGCAGCGCTTAAGCTTCTTTACCAATGCGAAACCAGAGAGAAGGATAATGCTTGAAACCTTTTTTGATAACCTTTCATCATATTGACCTCGCTCCTTGAAAAGTACAGCTGTATCCCCCACTCCCTTTTTTTGGGGTCAGCAGTTCGTCAGCTTGGAAATGCACGTCTCGCACACACACAATTGTCCTTTTCAATGACCATTGCCATTGCTTTGTTATCCTGTCGTTTTGTCTGGCTTTAGTCACATTACAAATCCAATTGCCAATGCGAGATAAATGCGCTCGGATAATATAAACTGGCGTGTGTGGGAAACGGTCACTTAGCCGACAAGGACATGCACTAAGTGACAGTCAGAGGGAAGTCAGTTGGCGGAGGGAATGGCAAGTAGCTGATTTTAATTTTAGTTAAATCAAAATGTGCTGAGGCAGGAGTCGGGTTTATTGTCCAGTATCTGTGGGAGCACTCAAAGGATACGTCTGGACTCTCTTTCGGAAATCCTCAATGCGTTTGCGCATCAACTTTGCTATATAAGAAAGACTGGAACAAATACTTGGGAGATTATAAATTAATAAGGAAATATCAAGCTTTTGAGATGGAATCTATTTTTTTAATAAATCTATTAAATATATTTCTCGATTCCATCTTAAATTAAAGTTTGGAACTTTAGATTTTTGGCAGTGCAATGACCTGTCCCGGTTAGGACCTGCCTCAACGAGCCTTTTGGCCTGACTGCCTGCCATGCATGGTTTTCATAAATAATGCAAAGCACTAGAAATAGTTTTTTAGCAGACCCCAACCCTTTCCCCTAAGCGAGGTTCTATTAAAAGTCGGACATGGCTGCCATTTAGATGGCAGATAGTTAGTTTTCCACTTAATTGTTCTGGAAATAATTTAACCCCGTCAAGCATTTGTCAATTTCGGTTGAATAATTTAGCACGCCATTGACTTTACGACCCGAGCAACCCGCTGAGTGTGCGTGTGTGACATAAGTGAATTCAATTTGTCGGCATTTTTCTTTCTCTTTTTTTTTTTTTTTCTGGGTCATTATGTATTATTTTGTATGGATAAGCATGCTATTTCCTATAGGACAGGCCCTGTGCGGCATTTTTCTCAGTCTGGTTCACCGGATCCTAACAATCAACAGTCATTGCTCCAGTTGTGTGTGCGCTAACCGATTTTGTGGTATGGGAAATGACAAGTGGAAAATTATGAAGGGAATATTACGGGGCGGAAATCGAGGAGAGGCGGTCCTCCTATTGATAGGCTGAGTGGCTTGGATTTTGGGGAAATTCACTTTGCCTGGAGGCATGTCTAAGCTCGAGACAGTTGAAATGGGAGTCTAGTTATCTGTCTGTGACTTGGCATTATTTTTGAAAGAGTAGATTTTCTACATTATGAATAAGCTTTTATTAATGTTTTATTATTTTGCAGATTGTAATAATATTGAATAAAACACTCAAGTATAAAGGCTAAAAGTCTGCCAGTGTCTAGTCTTTCCACAAATTGAACCACAAGACCTGTTCCGCATATCCTTTATTGCTTGGTTCTCCGTTTCCAAAATCGGAAATTCGGGGAAACCCATTGGAAAAACTTTGCTTTGTCTACCGCTCGCGTTCAATATTGAAAATTACACCTTAATTAAGTGCCGTGAGCGCATTGAAAATGTCAATAAACCGCTTCTGCCCGAAAACCAATATCCTCTCTCGCACTTGTCGTCCTTGCACCCCCCTACCCCTACTCGTACCTCTATTTCCACTCGTTTCGGTGTTTGTCTGCAAATTTGAACAAAAACAGTTTCAATTGTTGCCGCGGCGCCATATTTGTCAGCCATTTGCGACGCTTTCTATTCCGCCCGGGTGGGATTTTCAGAAGGGGGACGGGGAGGGTGGGTGGTTGGTGGTATGTCCTTGTTCGATTTCCGTTATGACAGGACGCATTCATTTCTGGCATCATCACGGTTGCATGATGCGTTGGCAAAACGTGTCATCGGCACAACGTTTCGTTCCGCCTGACAGTTGACAACTCCATCAGAAAGGTACTCTGATGCCCGAAGAGGGGGGGAGGGGTTTGTGGTGTGCGTGTGTGTGTGTTGGGCAGGTGGAGTAGCAGGTGCAGTCCAGCTGCAGGTATGGGAACAGCTGCTGGCACGGAACAGGAGAAGGCTCCTCCTCGGTCGTGGCTGCTCAATAAAATGTCATTTAGCGGTGCTGTACGTGTTAGTGGCACATACAGTAAATCCTGTGCGGTGGTAAAACCGATATTGATGAGCTCGGAAATAAATGAACATGAAACCAGAGAGGACTGGGATATATAGGGATTATTTTATGGGAAGTCTTTTAGGTGGAAATTTAAATTAAATAAATACTATAGATTCTTAATACAATTAAGAATTTGTAGCTTAAGAAAATGAGGAAGGATTTAGACTTTCCACTTATGTCATTTAATAAATATATTTTTTATTGAAAGTATACTTTAAAAAATCTTCTAAAATATTTCTTTAATATGTCCTCTTTCTGTTTAAAGTAAAGTATTTGGCTTTTAGTGTTTCCACTGTTACTAATGTGTGTGCGCACTCGCAATTGGTTGATGGCCGGGCGTAATTGGCCTGTAATTGAAAACTTTGCGGATAATTAATTGCTGAAAGTTGCCTCACGACATTTATATGGTTTTAGCTGAGGTTTGTCCCCACCATTTGTTCTGTCTTCTCCCGCTCCCCTCGCCCATTCTCATGTACTTCCTTTGAGCTCCCTGAGCTGCAATTGTAAGTTAATTAAGCGACAGCTAGAAAGAGACTTGAGACTACTTGGAGTTTGCTTCTGGGCCAAGTAAGTTTCTGAGACTTTGCCAGGATATATAGTTGTTGAGATTTTGCCTTGACTTTAGAGGTAATGATATAATTAAGTGAAAGTTAAATAAAGATTTGCTTAACAGTTAAAAGGGTAACATTTTTTTCTTTACTATTAAAAGAGTTTCACTTTTGCCAGCTTTAAATCACTTAAATTTTGTATTTTCTTTCCTTTCCTAATTGCCTTCATCAATAAATAATCAATAGAACAATGCCTGCAGTGAAGTTATGCCTTAATTAGCTGCCATTGATTGCTCTAAATAAGTTTGCATACATAAATCTCCTTCACACAAGTATTCAATAATTGCCTGGCTGTCTTGATAGATTTCATTAATTTCAATTTGCCTTTCACTTAAGTCGCTGTCTTTGTTTCAATCAAATAAATATTTTCCCTTTGTTTTGTGGAAAATCCAAAGCATTAGTCGGGCCTCTTCGTGGAAAGTCCATTTGAAAGCAGAGCCCATAAGTCAAAAGTTAATGCCATCTGTATAAAATTAATGCATATTTAAGCAGCGGCCATTGACACGGACTACACTTGAAGCTCGGTTCGAGTACTTGGGAATTGAGAACTAATGAATTCTTAATGCGTTTAATAACACATTTCAAAAGGGCGCCACACCGGGGGACTGCTTGGGTCGTTAACACCGGGACAAAAGTCATTTGTCCCCATTCAATCCACTTTGCTGATACCCCTCCCCGACCTCGTCCTTGGCATATGTTTTTAGGGCTCATCAGCAAGCGAAACGGACATGCATTGGCCAGGACTATAAACAAAGTTCTTAATTTCCGCGCCACATAAAACTTATCTTCATTTGCCGTCGTCCATGGCATTGGGGGGACTGCCTGCCTTGGTGCCCCTCGATCCCCAGGGTTCTTGGGTCATAAAAATCACAACATAAGCTTAAAACTTTATGCTGAATGCAAACTGGCAAATGGCAAACCCAAGTTTCCTTTATACTCTTTGCCCAATGCATTTCGACAAGGCTGAAACAGTGGGCCAAGTCTGGAGAACATGGAATGAAATAAACATTTTAAATGCTATAATTTGCCTAATAGTTGGGAATAGAAATAAAATAAAAATGATATAAATTTTATAAGGTTTTCATTTAGGTCAAATTTGAAGTATTATGGTTACTTTGAAGTCTGAGTCACAGTGCCAAGATTGTTGTCCTTCGCCAAGCTAGTTGTAAGCAAAAGTTTTGTGCGGAGGGACATTGGCGACCGGAGGAGGCGTATAGTTTTGGACCTGGGACTAGGTCTTACTACCAAGGCTAGCTGCTCATGTTGTTGCATTATCTTAATGTTCATTAGGTTAAGTTTTTGTGCATTTCCTTGCCGGCTGCTGGATGCTGGGGGGTTCTCGATGGTGGCTACCAGGATGCGGTGGCTGCTCATTTGTGCGCCAATCTCCCGTCGACATCCGGCGATGCCGTCAATCCTACAGCGACTTCCATTTCCATTTCCACTTCAACTTTTACTTCGACTTCATCTGTATGAACACTTGTGATAATAATAATAAAGCTACAGATAAAAAAAAAATATATAGGGGAGTTTAGATAAATTATAACTTAATAAATACTAATATGTATTGCTTTGGAAACCTAATGTCACTGTACTTAAATCTCTTATTACATGGAGATAAAGTGTACGTAGAAAACGCTTAATTTTTTAAGAATTACATTTAATGTAAAATATTTTAAGTTCAAAATTAATAAGTATTGTTTCTATGTTCTATACTTGTAGTGTTTTATTTCTAACAGCAACTGTAGATGGGTTATGCTCGTTGATGAGGGTTGGTAAACTTTTGCATTCCGTTTCCTAGGCAAACTCGTCACAACTTTTGTGTCCAAGCTTTTATATCTCCCGTTCTTGGCTGGATTTTTATTTCTGTTTTATTTATTTTTTTTCCATTTCTGGAAAGCTGTCTTTCTGGTGCTCTGTCTTCGTCTTTGTGTTGTGACGAATATAAATTTAATTAAAAATTAGCAAAACTTCATATCGCCGCTTGCTTTTCTGATACTCCTTCATAAAAAACTTCGAATTGGCGCCGAATTAAATTGAATTCGAAGTGGCAATGACTTTTGTGTTTCACTTGTTCCGCTTGTGACAGTTCATTAGGATCTTACATCCTGTCGGATTTGTCGCGATTTGACATTTTTATTATAGCTCGTGTTCGTGGCATAACGGACAAGGAAAGAGAACAGGAGAAAAAAACAAAAAGGACTTTGTGCATAAAAGCAAGCCCATAATAAAAATGGCAAATGAGAGTGGGGTGAAAGTGGATAATTCTGGTGCCTTTGGCTTAGTTGACTCCTTTCGCCTTCTCGCCCTCCTGTTTGTGTGCCTGCTTATCTCCTTTTTGTTGTAAAATCTTCTGTTTTTTGAATACCCTTTCATAGACTTGAAGAGTTGTTTGAGTCATATATATATTTAATTAAATTTAAAATATTTTATAGAGTTTAAAATGCTGAACTTCATTAGTTTAAATCAATATATACATTTGAAAAAGAGAAGAACATTTTGTATTTATTTAAAAACAAAAGAGTATCCACATACCATTGCCTTACAATTATATTTTCTTTCACGCTTTCCCAGCTTTTCCTTGGCTTTGGCTTTATAATCAGCCAACCCAGTCTCTGTGTGGGATTTATTAAGTTTTTGGTGTTGTTAAGCTTTTGTTGCCGCTCTTTGTTGGCGGGTCTGACTTTGACACTTCTGTTGTAGATTCCCTACTGCTTCAGCTGCTGCTCCTGCTCCTCCTGCTCCTGCTCCTGCTCCTGCTGAGGGAAAAAGTAATTTGTATAAAAGTGCAACCGACTTTTATTTGATGCGACACAATGCAACTTCTCTGACATTCGGCCAGAGATAATTGAATAAATTTCCACTCGCAGAGGTGAGGAGAACTACCCGGAGGGTTTAGAAGCCACAGCGCTAATTGAAATTAGCAAATGGAAGAGTTTCTTTGCCAAAAGGTAGGTGTAGGTGTTGATTAAATAAATTACAAATTGAAATTTATTAAGGAGAAATAATTGACTAAACACTTATAATGATTTAAAAATCTGGTACGGCTGTAGAGGGTTTTCGGGTTCAGCCTCGGCTGGAAAGGGAATCGGGGTTTCGTGCACTATACTGCGCTCTGCGCTCAGCTCGCCGGATTGGGGTCGGGGTCTTTCCTATCCCTATAAGTTCCTTGCTCACCATGTTTATTTTGAGTGAAAACTCCTATTCCGCAAGCTGACTATCGCTTCTCATTTTATAACTGCAAAAACTGTACTATTGAAAGGGTTATTAACAGAGCTAGTACGTGGAGTATTATGATGAATCCTTGACGAATTCCTGCGAATCCTTAACGAATTCCGGCCCCACGTTGGGCGCCATTTTTATAATGATTTAAAAATCTGGTACGGCTGTAGAGGGTTTTCGGGTTCAGCCTCGGCTGGAAAGGGAATCGGGGTTTCGTGCACTATACTGCGCTCTGCGCTCAGCTCGCCGGATTGGGGTCGGGGTCTTTCCTATCCCTATAAGTTCCTTGCTCACCAGTCATATAAAAAGATAAGTGCACTTGACTGAAACTACTCTAATTAGATTGAAAACAAAAAAAAAAATATCAAAAGGATTGAGTCGGCCGGTATCCCCAAACGGTGCAGACGATAACAGTAAACTTGGTGATTGCGGTTATTTGGAAGTGATCGAGATGTTATGATCACTCGCTCCTCTATACCCTCCCTACCTTTGGAAATGTGTGGAACCAGTTTTACATTCCCCCTAAATTAACGAAATCAACGCATTAATCTTGATATTTCATTGGCATTATGTAATAGGACAAAAGTATTATTTATTTACATAATCATTTCTTCATTGATTAACAGTAGAATAGCTCAAACTAAAACAAAAATCTTCATTTTTATCTCTAGTCATCTCCTAAGCGGTATTTTTAATCTATTAAATCTTATTTTTAATTGTCCCTTAATATTTACATCTCGATTTTGTTTTGAATTGTATATGCATTTAGGTTCTGTAAATATCAATCATTTTAGTCTCTAAAAAGAAGTCAACTCTTACTCTAGAAATGTTACCAATTTACCGAATAATTTAACTTTCAAATCACTTAAAAATCATAATAATGTTACCACATTGTTGTCGCCGAGGAGCTCGTTGGGCCCAAAGAACTGCTACATGGCTGTAAGTCAAGGGTTAATTAGGCATATGGATAATTATATATGTATATGTATATGTAGGTAT
>VNJR01006194.1:0-10072 GCA_008042585.1 Drosophila punjabiensis | reverse complement strand
TGCAATGAAAGACAGCCCTCTCATTGGCCAAAGAACCGAAGGAAGGAAACCTAACCGAACCGAACCAAACCGAACCAAGCCAAGTCAGTCATGCGGGTCGCAACGCCCTCTCACAAAACTAATCAAAAACAATTAGCAGGGGAGCGCTAGAAGAACTACAGTTGGAACACTTCTACCGAGAACTTTCTAACAAGACTAAATAAGTTCCATTAAGGTAAATGTCTCTTGAGACCTATGGTAATTTTCCTTTAACTAAAGCCTCTTGAAGTTAGATTTTTCTGTTATATTTCTCTATTTTATTAATTTTATGTATTTAATTTATTATTAAAAAAACTACATTTAAAACACTTCTAGCGAGAACTTTATAACGAAACTAAATAAGTTCCATTAAGGTAAATGTCTCTTGAGACCTTTATGATAATTTTCCTTTAACTAAAGGTCTTTTAGTTAGATTTTTATATTATAATTCTATATTTTATCTATCTAATAAATAATTATTAGAACTTCAGTTGATACACTTTTAGCGAGAACTTTCTAACGAGAACTTTCTGACGAGACTTAATAAGTTCCATAAAGGTAAAGGATCTCTTTGAGACCTTTCCTTAGTTCCACAAAGGTAAACGATTTCTTGAGACTTTTTTAATAATTTTCTCTTACCTAAAGTCTCTTTTATTTAATTTTTATACATTTTTCTGTTATATTTCTCTATTTTATTTATTTTATATATCTAATTTATAATTTCTAGAACCTAACAGGGAGTGCCTCATACATGAGCACGTGATGCGACTCTGAAATCAATAAAATTGAGGGAAATTTTTTGGCTGGGTGCGAGTGCTTGCTGACACCGACAAATAAATGCGATAATTGCGGGATTTTTATTATTATTATTATTGTTATAGCTCACGGGGCTTATAAATAATTAGCCAACTGATTTATATCCCAGCGGAAGTTGGCCGAAAGGCAGGAGAATCATCTGCCAGCCATTGTCATTTCGAGATAAAAGTCTATATCTATAATATGATGGGTGAAAATGTGGGGAAGCAGGGAAAAATCAAAGTAATTTACGAAATAATTACTGAAATTATTGTCAATTATTGCAATTGCAATGGCGAAAAAAAGCAAACCAACCAAAGAGTATGCGCCTCCCCATTAGAATCCGAATTGTGGGTGAGTTTCGGTTTATTTATTATCATCATTGGCGCACGGGGCGTATGCGTGATGTTGTTCTTGTCGTTAATTCAATTCTCGCTTTTATGTATCTTATTTTATTGTTGTGTGTTTTAAGTACACACACACAGACACACTGAAGCAGTGTTTTATAGTATATGACGTCCCATTCAAAAATTCACGTAACAATTTAATAATCTTTTCTCCCCTTTTGTATTGCATTTTTCACTTGTCAGCTGTTTTGTCGTCGTGCGGGAATCGCTCTTTTGATGTAAAATACATTTTTAATCATTATTTTTAATTGCTTTGCTAATTGGAAAACAAAAAAAAAGCAAAAGCCATTGAGAGAACAGAGAAATGAAATGAAACATGCAAATTGCGTAAAGCGAAAAATATACAATATATGGAGAAAAAAGTATAATAACGAGAGGGAGAAAGGCAAACGAAAGCACCACGCCCATTAAATATGTAATATTTGAAATTGGAATTGCCAGCCCCAGACAGCCTGTTATATTTGCTTAAAAAGTTTTTGTTTTATGCAATTCGAAATTTGGGGAGATTGGATTTTGGTAAATAAATTGGAAATTATATATTTACCCAAACCAACTTTCGAAATTCAATCAATTTTTAGGGTTTTCTAAATAGGTTTTAAAGGGAATTTATGTTATAAATAGTATTTTTAATAAAAACAAAAATGGAGATTGTTCCTAACCTAACTTTCGAAATTCAATCAATTTTTAGGGTTTTCTAAATAGGTTTTAAAGGGAATTTATTTTATAAATAGTATTTTTAATAAAAAACATAAATTGAGATTTTACCTAACCAAACTTTTAAAACCCAAATTCATTTTTAGTGGTTTTTAAATAGGTTTTTAGGTAAGATTATATTATAAATAGTATTTTTAATATAAAGTGGGGATTATACCTAACCTAACTTTTTGAAATTCAATCAATTTTTAGGAGTTTATAAATGGGGTCTTACGGGAATTTTTGTAATAAATACTTTTAATTTAAAATGTAAATTATAAGATTCTCTACTTCTCCTTGTTGCCTTTACAATTCCTTTATAATTATTTCCCTTAATTAAATGAATGCTTAATGTAATTCCAACTTTGCCAATTTATTTCCTCCCCACAAAAAAAAAATCCAACAAATTCCCTTTTAAACCAAAGTAAATTCCCAATTTAAGACAAGGGCTCTCGACTTGACAAATAGCAAATTTGGGCAATTGGCTCACAACGCTTTGATCTCGAGGCTCCTTCTCTGCAGTAAGATTTCTTTTTTTGTGCTCCCCAGATTTTTATGGGGATTTTGAAGGAGGGGAATCTTTTGTTCCCAAAGGCGGAAACTCCCCAAAGATGGGAAGGGGGGTAAAATACGAGATACAGGATGAGCTGAATCTCAAGATGATGACTGAGTCTATTTATTTATTTATCAGTATAGCGCGTTGTCGGGGCTTTGAAGTGGGGGCTGGACTTTAAGCACTTGCTTCCTGCACACGCGTTTTAAAAGCGAGCTAAAAATACTCGAAATAATTTATTTCTTTGCAATTTTATTTGCAAATTTTTTTAATATTTCCTAAATATTTTATAGCAACTAAAAAAGTGTATACAAAAACGTCGGCTTCCCGAACGTAGCTTCCTTTCTTCTTTTTCCTGTTTTATTTCTATTTTGTTCTCTTTTCCTCTTTATTTTTTTTGCTGACCAAGCATGGACTTTGAATTATACATGTGTGAGTGTGTGTTTGGCGTTTCGAGCAGTTGCGTGTGTGCTGCTGTATGTGTGTGCATGACTCATTTGCAATTAAACGACAAAGAGAGCAGCGCCACAGAGGGAGAGAGAGCCACAGTCGCTGGGAGAGCGAAAGGGAGAGGTAGAGCTTTACAGCAGAGCGAGCGAGTAAGCGAATTTCAAGTGCCGCAAAAAAAATAAATGCCAGCATAAAAATAAAGCAGTTGCTGTAAAAGAAGAAGAAGCACAAGACGACGACGACGACGACGACGGCGAGTAAGAAGAAGAAGAAAACCTACAAAAGCAGCGACCACAAAAGCTGCACACACACACGAACACATACATAAACGCAGCAGCGACGCCGACCGCGACAGCGACTGATGTTTACACAACGTGCGGTATATTTGCAAGCTACAACAACAGCAACCACAAACCATTGCTTGTATTTTTTCTTCGTTCCCTCTTTTTCACGTTTCTTTTTTCGACTCTAATTGAAAACAACCAAAAGGCAAGATGTGTGCGTGCATGAAAAAGCAAAAAAAAAAAAGAAACAAGCACAAGCGACGACCGTCTACAGCTGGCTCTCTGCCGCCGTCGCCGTCGCCGCTGCCGCTGCTGCTGCTGCTGACTTTGCCTCTGCCTCTGCTTTGGCATATTATTGTATCTGTTAGATGCGAAATTGCAAACGAAAAAGCGACGACGAAGGCAACGTTGCCGCTTTTCACTCGCTCAGCTCACCAGCAGCAGCAGCACGTTCAGCACAAATTTTTTTCGCTTTGCGTTTCGCCTGTGTGTGTGTGTGCGAATGTCGCTTTGTAGCCATAGTTTCTTTGGTATGAATGCTGTGTATCTGTATCTTTGCAGCTCGCTGCCTGTATCTGTATCTGTGTATCTTATTCTGTTCTGTTCTGCCTTCCTTTTTTTTAGTTTTAATAATTCTTCTTTTTTTTTTTTTTGTATCTCCTAAGTCGAAGCCATACGTTGAAAATTGCTGCAACAATGTCGCTTAATTTTCAGTTTGCTGCAGCTTCAGGCCCGAGCGTTATTATTATTATGTATGCACCTGATCTCCTCTCGGGCCTTTTATAATGGCTCTTTTGCTGTAAAAGAAAAGAAAAAAATAAAAAAGGAAAACCGGTTAACAACGTCACCCGAGCCCCATCATCATCATCATCATGACCATAATCGTAATCCCAAGTCCAGGTCCAGGTCCACGTTTGTGTCCAGTTCTTAAGTCCCAACTGGTTATCAATAAACAGAAACCGAAACGGCAACATAAACTACAACATGAAAATCCAAAGAAAGAAAAAAAGAAACAGGTAACAGAACACCAAGAAAATAAAGCAAACTCTACCTGAGAGCCATCATCAATCCTTCCTTGCCTTCTTTATATACTCTGTTATGGCCAGAGTAACCGCAGATGTGGCTCTGGTTACTATACTTTGTAAATATACATTTATTATTAATCATAGTTAGGATAGTAATACATAATACTTTATTTATCTAAGATAAAATATTGCAATATATAATTTTTAATAATAACTTTTAGGAACCGGATTATGTCATGATATTTAAAACTTTTAAGAACTGAAAAATATCATGATATTATTATACTGTTAAGAACGGAAATATATCATGTTATTATTATACTTTTAACAACTGAAATAAATCATTGCATTATTAAAATGTTTAGAACTTTAATATATAATGTTATTATCAAACTTTAGAACTGGAATATATATCATGTTATTATAAATCCTGCATAAGTAACCATCTCATAACATACCTTTAAATATAAACAGGTTTCAATACTTTTTTATCTAAAATATATTTTACAATTTTTTGAAAAAAATGTGTTAATTTATTAATCTTTTAATGTTTTTTCCTTTTATATTGCATATAAAATTATTATTAGTTAAATTACCAACTAGAACATATTATTGAGAACTTTCAAGGCAATTTTCAAACGAAAGTAATATCTTTATATTCCTTTAAGTTTCTTTATAAATAAGATCAATCAATAAAAGAAATTTCCTGCATTTCCTTTAATACTTTTATATATTATTCAGAAGACCCACAATCTCTTAGATACTTGATTCCCTTTTCTGTAAATCACAAGATTTCCACTTGCTTTGAGTATAGTTCTTTCTCCTCCAAACGATTCTTGGCATTATTATAACCATATTCTTCCGAGCAGCTTTTTTTTTCTTTCTTTTTTTTTTTGAATAATAATCGATTTCTTGCTCTGAGCCCCTTCTTTGTCTTTCTTCGGTTTCTTCTCCTGCTCACGAACGAGAACACATCCACACAATCGCCCCTTGATGATAATCTTTTGTGTGTCTCTCCGTCCGTCTGTTTGTCTGTCCGTCCGTCCGGTTCTTTAGCACCTTTTGTCACCGTGTGTTTGAGAGCAGCGTTGCCGCTCTTCACACCAACCACATCACACATCACTCCCCTATACCTCAGAGAGATACATCTCTTCTCCAGCTCAGAGAGCTCACAGCTCGGGGCAGGGATGGGCAGGGCTCGGAGGGCTCAGCTCATGTGTGAAATTATTTGGGAATTTTCTAATTTCCCATACAAAAGCTGAGTTATCGCATCGTCGACAGACACGAGACGTCCTCCTCATTGCTCGCTCCCTTACTTAGTATGTGATATCTCTATACTCCTCCTATTGCATGGCATTTACTTCGTTGTTTTTCCCTCTTTTTTTTGGCATTTTGTTATTGTTTTTTGGCATTACGACACTGCACAAAAAAACAACACAACAATGAAATGTGCATTGCCAGGCATAAAGAAAAAAAAGTGCAAAACAATAGCTATAACACGGAGCAGCGCGGAATATGTTTGGCCATATGAAAAATAATTGCACAACTCGACTGAACCGCCAATAATATGACCCCCATTCCCATTCCCCAGTCCCCAGTTCCAAGTCCCACCAGCTCACAGTTCCAGCTCCCCCCGATTTCGTCTTTATTTCTATGGCTTAACGTTCCTGAACGTACTGTAAAAATATATATACAAAAAACACTAGGCGATATGTGATATGAAAAGGGGCTAAAAAAACGCTGTTTTGGCATTCAAAGAAAACTTTGTTAAACAATAAACTTTAAGGAAACTAATACTTCTTTAAAAAAAGTATTTAGAAACATTAAAAAAAAACGATTGCTTCTTGAAAGAAGTATTTAGAAACTAGAGGTTTTTTAGGTAAGGGTTTTGAAAAGAGTTTGAAAAATGTTGAGTTCCATTTAAGGTTTCTTTCCTAAAAATATATCCACTTTAAGCAATTTTGGTATTAAGTTTTTTAGGAAATTACATTTTTTAATATTTATTCACAAGAAATATTAAAAGATAAAGTTTTTTAAATAGGGGTTTCAAAAGATTTTGAAAAAAGTTGAATTCTATTTAAGGTTTCTTTCTCACAGAAAATTTTACTGAAAGCTTTTATTGCATTCAGTTTCCTAGAAAAATAAATTTTACAAAATATATATAAACAGGAAATATTAAAATATAATGTTTTAAGTTGAAATTACTTTTCAGAAAAAATATTTCCTGGAAACAATAAAAATATTTTTATTGTACAAATTAATATAAACGTAATTCAACCTAAATATCAGTTTAGTGGAATATATATCTCTGAAATATATATTTTTTATTACTTTAAAATATCCTTTTACTGAACTCTTTTTATATTTTTTAGTTAAACAGCTTTTCTAGTCTAATATAGAGCCATTTCCCCAGATGATTCACTGGAAAATATGGCCAGCCATGTGCTTCATTATAAATATATAATAAGCAATTTTCAGATAAAATTCAAAGTCAGTGAAATAAATTATACAGCCCAACCGGACCTTATCGCTAGTAAAAAAGTAAAAAGAAAACAAAAATAAACAACGGGTAAATATATATACTAAGAATAATAACAATAATGCCGAACAACTGTGTGCGAGAGAGTGGTTATGGTTATAGAGTTCTGTTTCTGTTTCTGTTTGTGTTTTTGTTTCTGGATCGGGTTCTGTTCCTGGCAAATGGGATATATATATACTTATACCTATATGTGTGGATGAGTAACCCGAGTAACCCCCCGTCCTTCGCCACCAGAGCCCCCACACGGTGATAGAGCGTAAAAATAACAACAAAAGACAAAAAGCAAAAAAAAAACACGCCACAAGCAATGACTAAACATTTGAATAATTATCAAGTACGAAAGTACAATGGTATGGTAATTATTGGGAATAGAAAATAATTGAATTGCATTCTGTATTCGGGTATGTAAACATGTAATTCGATTTTAGATATAGTACACATCATGCGAGAGATTAGTACTTTTAATAATAAGCTAAAACATTGTCTGGATAAAGGGGTTTCCCCTTCGAAACCTTATATAAAAATTAATAGAAATGCAATATAAAAATGCTGCAATTATTAGATAACTCTAAAAAAAAACTACCCAATAAACATTGCCACAGACCCTCATCCGTTTATCAGTATTTATTTGTGCTTCAAAGTTTGTTAACAAGATTTTTCAAAAATAGACTAGACACACACAATAAATGAGAAACAAAAAAAGTCGGAAAGTAAATGTATCTGTGGCAATTACAGGTTTCGTAGTTTCTATCTAATCTACTTTTTTGGCTTTGCTCCCCTCTCAACAAAAATACAAAGAGAGAGCCCCCAATGCCAAAAAGAACAAATAGAGCGCCGCCACAGACAGCAAAAACTATGAAAATCGAGCGCAGAATTCTCGTGTGCCTGTTGTTCGTTCAACAAAAACAATAATAAAAATAATACAACAAAAATACAACAAAAATACAACAAAAAAACAACAGCATTAACAAGAGCAACAAATATATATATAAATGTAACATGACATTGAAACGAGTCAAAAGCACTACAAAAAAAAATTGTCTACACGGACACACACCAAGTTGTGTGTATAAAATGTGATATAGATCATTATTATTGTTGTTTTTTCCTCGCTGCCTTGCTTGCCATCTCGTGTTAAAAAGCAAAACACGAAATTCAATTTAATAAAGTGATCCAAGTTGACGTCGGGTGTTCCGTGGGTCAGGGGAATCATCGAACGAGACCGACGCCCAGATGTGGGCCATTATTAAAACTAAAATCATTTCCAAAATGCTAATCGACAAATCAAGGATTTTTTAAAGAGGAGCAGGAGTGTGGTGTAAATATATTAGGATTTATTCAATGAACACCGAAAGTGAATTCCAAAATGAACTCTTATAATGAATTCTTAGAATGAATTCGATAAATGAATCCTATATTTGATGAATGGAATGAATCTGATTAATTAATACCTTTGGTGAATTAACATTAAAAAAATATCAGAAAAATAGGAATTCTTAAAATGAAAACATTAAAAAATGAATTCTTTAAATTAATTCCCAAAAAATGCAATAAAAAATTATTAGAAAAATAGGAATTCTAAAGATGAAAACACTCTTAGTTCTTCAAATAAATTTCCAAAAAATGTAATAGAAAAATTATTCGAAAATATAAATTCTAAAAATGCAAACACAAAAAATGAATTCTTCGAATGAACTCTCAAAATGAATACCAAGAATAAACACCAAATTTGAATCCTAATAAGAAACCACAAGAAATAGAGATTAATTCTAGGTATTCTTTATGATAAATTCATTTTCGAATTAGTAGAATTAATTTTGAATGAATAATTTTTTTGTTTACATTTATTTTCTGTATACATTTGTAGGATAAATTGGTATATTTTTGGCGGTCCTTTCTATATAAAGTTTTTATAAACAATTCATTTAAGCACTATTTACAAGCGAGTTTTTAACCTGTAAAACTAGTTAAAAATCCTATTAAAATGTCATATAATTCTAAAAGTTTATTGTTTATATAATTCCTTTATTTCTTATTCAACCTGCTATAAATTAGATTTTTAAAAACTCACAAATATGCATAAAAACAACACGAAATAACCCCCAAATCATCTCAACTAAATGTATACCGCTGTGAGAACTTGAAAGATTTGCACCTGAACATGTAAAACGCACCTCAAGGTGAGAGACCACAGAAAAGCAAATAGAAATAAATCGAAAACTACGCCCTAGAAAAAGTTCAAACAACAATGCTGCGAATGTTACGAGATTACTCACAGATAAAAATAAACAAAAACGCATTTGTGAGCTAGCAGAGAGCAAAGTACTCAACCAAAAATAATGGACAAATAAAAAGAGTTAATAAAAAACATAAGACCCACTGAAAAAGTGCGTAATTCAAGCTTGCAGCTGAAACTATAATTTATTTCGGGTTGCCTGTCTGGTTTTTTGGGGTCTGGTTTAGTGTTCACTTCTTGGCTTTCGGTTCATTGTCAATGTCAGAAGCAACACAAAGCAAAGCGTCTGGTTTTGAACCGCGTCGATTCGACAATTTGTGTTGGTAATTACCGCAAAAAAAAAAAAAACAAAACTATTAAATGCTAGGGAGGTTTGCCCGCTGCTGCTGTCTGACATTGATGCGGGTTTAATGCACCAGCAGCAGCAGCAGCAGTAGAAGTAGCAGCAGCAGCAGCAGCAGCAGCAGCAGCAGTAAGCACAACATGTGTTGATCTAGTCTCGGCTTTTGGAAAAAGCATTTCGGCGTTTACTGTGCCTAATGAAGCAATTAAAACATTTGACTTTTGCACTACACCAACAACAAAAAAGGGGAAAAAATAACAAAAAAAAAATAAACAAAAAAATAGAGAAAGGAAGGAAGGGGACCCACAAACTTGTTTGACTCACAAACCCGAAAAAATATATAGTATATATACACAGAGAAACAGGCATAAGAACAAAACAAATTGCTTGGGTTCGTTATTATAAGAAAAGAAATATTACGTAATAAAAAAGGGAGATGGTGGAAAGAGGTAGCCGAGAGGTAGAAGAGAGTATCTTCTAGCAGCCATTGCCACATGTCCGACTATCTCTCGCCGTTGCCGCCTTGCCTCTTTTTCTATTCTCTATTCTCGGCTCTTGATTCTATTCGTTCGCTGCTGCTGCTGCTGTTTTTGTACACGTAGCAAAAGGCTAAAAAGCAGAAAGGTGGGATCCACTCAGGTAAAAGATACTTCTGTTGCGAGTGGAAAAGCCAAGACACGACGACAAGTCAAGGTAAAAGAGTTACGCATTCTTTTTTTGTTTTCTTTT
>VNJR01006193.1:0-14685 GCA_008042585.1 Drosophila punjabiensis | reverse complement strand
TGCTTCCCCAGGCTGTGGACCATGCATTAAAGTCTCCAGCGATTATCACTGGGGACCGTCCGCGAGCATCTTGAGCGATCTCTTGCACTATCTCCCTGAACTCGTCGATGGGCAAGCTCGGGGCTAAGTAGCAACTATATATAGTTGTTGCTTGGAGCTTAGCCCTGGCGTAGCCATGTCTCGACGCCCTCTGCGCTAGGTGGCCCGGGGGCTGCCCGCAGCTCCATATGGCTGCGCCGCCATTGGCGCTTTGCTGCCAGACTCCTTCGGGTTTTGGCCGGTATGGCTCGCTCAGGATGGCGACGTCAATGTTATGCTCGTTGGCCGTCTGCAACAGTAGATCCTGGGCTGATCTACAGTGGTTAAGGTTAAGTTGGAGAACCTTAACCATTGTTGATGCTTTTGCTGGCCTTCGTGTACTCGGGGCAGTTCCTGCTCAGGGTCGCGTGCTCTGCGTCTCTCGCGGTCTTGCCACCTTGCGTGCATAGAATGCACCTGGGCTTGCCTTGGCACGTATTGTGCTTGTGGCCGGTGCCTTCACATTTGAAGCATGCTTCCTGTGTGGCTTTGGCCGTGGCTTCAGAAGCGCGGCATCTTGCAGAGGTGTGTCCGAAGCCCATGCATTTAAAGCAACGCCTCGGCTCCACTTTCTCTCGGATGCGGCAGACTACCCATCCAATTCGGATTTTGCCCTTCTCGAGCAGTCTCCGCGCGTGTTCGGGTCTCAAGCTTACCGTCGCAATTTGCGTTCCTCCGAACGCTTTCCGCATCCTGGGCGCAGCGTCGCCTGGGATGTCGCAGTCCTCACCCGCAAATAGCGCCATCGTGACCTCCTCCCCGCTGGTCAGGTCGTCGAGATCACGGATCTCCACCTGGACCGTCTCCTGCATGACTGTCACCTCCGCCTTGCCGGAGATGACAGTCTTTAAGGCCGCTTGCAGTTGCTGCGTGGATGGGTCGCGGGGCTTCTGCATCCGAAGAAGGAGTCCACCATCCTAATTGGGATCCCTCGGTGCACAGGGATTTCCCCCAGCGGATGCCTGATGGGAGTTATACCGCTCCTTCTCGGTCCCAAGAGCCCCTTTTTTGGCGCCGCCGCAGCGGAGGGGTTGGATGTTGGCCCGATCCTTGGCCTTCTGCTCTTTTTCCCAATTGGAGCCAAGTGCAGAAACTGGGACCGTGGAGGTTGGCCTTCCAGCTGTACGTGCAAATTTATAGTTGAATTAAAAGCCAAGATTTAGTTTAGCTTTTAATTTAAAGTTTAAATTTGCGCGGGCTACTCTCGTTTCCCAACACTACACAACTACGAAAGCTCCCTTCGTGTGCGTTGCGCAACACTGTGATCAGCTGTGATCAGCTGATCTTCTTGTGCTGCGTGCTGTGAGGAAAAATGCGAGGGAAAAAGGTGGCTTGTGGAAACTATTCCAATTCGTGTGAGTGTGCGGCGTTTGTGTGGGCGTTCACTGGACGAGAGAGAGGTCCCCCCCTTGCCATGGAGATCTATGGCGGTCGCAAGTACCAAGATTCTGGGAGCCCAGATAGCCTGCCGGGGCCGGTTCTGGTACGTACCTTTGTCCCGAGGTGTCTCACACTGCACTAATGTTGCTTTTCAGCGGCTGTCGAGTTGTTTACACTAACTCCTGGACGGTTCACTTACGGAGCTTGGAAAAACGCGTCCTACCACTGTGAGTAAACAAACTGAGTCGGGGTATGTAGTGTTGGTTTATGTGTTGTGTGTAGTGTTGGTTTATGTGTTACGTGTAGTGTTGGTTTACGTGTTACGACGTAAGTATATTGTGTTTTGCCCTGCCTAATGTTACGGATTCTTTTGTGATCTTCGTGACTCGTGTGTTGTGTGTTTGATCCTACGAATGGTTTCATGTCCCCGATGTATGCGCGCTTCGTTTTCTTTGTTTTTGTGTCTTTAACGTTTACTATGACAGGTGACGTGATCTTTACCACTTTCCATGGTCCGTCGTACTTGGGTGCCACTTTCGCGCTAAATTTCTCCGCTGCGTTCGATAGCTGGTGTGTTTTGCACCACACTAGATCTCCAATGTTTGGCCTCCACTCTCGT
Organism: Drosophila punjabiensis; assembly: GCA_008042585.1. Taxonomy (NCBI): domain Eukaryota; kingdom Metazoa; phylum Arthropoda; class Insecta; order Diptera; family Drosophilidae; genus Drosophila; species Drosophila punjabiensis. Next base: position 12,608 of record VNJR01006193.1, on the reverse strand, counting down.
TTCCGCAAGTCGTAGTGTCTTTTCTGCTGTTCGGCTGCCTGCTCCATATGCGTTGTTGCCTCCGCCCTCATGTTTTTAAGCCGTTTCCATCGGTCTTCCATTGTTTCTTCTTGCAGCCCGGAACCTTCCGTTACCCTATCGAACATGATCCGCGGTATTCGGAGCTCTCGTCCAAATACTAACTGTGCTGGGCTATATCTTGTCGACTCTGACGTGCTGCTATTGTATGCCAGCATTAGTTCTGGGATATGCTCGTCCCAGCTTGTCTGATCTTCGCCCGAAATCTGCGCAATCATCGTTTTTATAGTTTGATTGGTTCGTTCAGTCGGGTTTTCCTGAAGCGTGTACGGTGCCGTGAACCGATGTTTTATTCCCCATCGTTCCATTGCCGTCCTTGTCTTGCCCCCGGTAAACTGGACTCCGTTATCTGATATTAGGACTTTCGGAGCGCCAACCCTCGCAATTACTCGTTCTCTGAATACCCGTAAGAACGAATCCGCCGTCGCCTGTCGGATCGCTGCCAACTCAACCCATTTGGAGAACTTGTCGACCATAACCAGCAACGCGGTGTTTCCGTGCTTCGTTCTCGGCAACGGTCCCACGAAGTCCACTCACATTGTCTCCCAGGGAGCTTTCGCAACTTTGGTCAGCATCTTTCCCGCTGCCTTTTGCTGCGATACTTTGTATTGTTGGCAACAACTGCACTCCTTCACGAATTTCTTTACGTCCTTCGTTAATCTAGGCCAGAAGTACCGATGTCTCACTCGTCTCAGCGTCTTAAGCGTCCCTAGATGTGCTGCTTCTGCCGTGTCGTGATTTTCCCGAAGCACTTGTTGTATCTCATTCTTCGCTTCGCACAACTTCCACGGTTGCCGGTCGCTCGTGTTCCCGCACAGTTTGTATAGCCTTCCGCCCTCTATACGGTATTCCTGGTCATCCGGATTTTTTCCGACTTCTTTGAGTTTCTGCTCCAACCAATCAGCGGTGCTACTCATCGTACATAGTTCCGGCTCTGGTGCTCTCGATAGTGCGTATGCCACGGCGTTCAGCTTTCCTTTCCGGTACTGGACGTCAAACTGAAATGGTTGCAAGCCTAGTGCCCATCTGGCTGCTCGTCCCGACGGGCTCTCGATCGAGTTCAACCACTTTAACGCCATGTGATCGGTCACGACTATGAAATGATAGCCTTCAAGGTACATCTTGAACTTGTTGATGCCCCAATATATCGCTAGACACTCCTTTTCCGTTGCACTATAGTTCCGTTCGATGCTGCTTAATCTTCGGCTTGCGAATGAGATCACTTGTTCTCCGTTCTCCCCGTCCTGTGTCAGTACTGCGCCTATCCCCAGGTCTCTGGCGTCCGTTTGCAGCTTGAACCGCCTCGTGAAATCTGGGCATGACAGTACCGGCGCCTTCATTAGGCTCTTCTTCAGGTGGTCGAACGATTCTTGGTGCTTCTCATTCCACTCGAATTTTTGTCCCTTCTTGATCAGGCCTTGTAGTGCTCCAGCTTGCTCCGTAAAATTGCGTATAAACCGTCTGTACCACGATGCCAATCCTAGAAAGCTGTGCACCTCTTTCGTGGTTTTCGGTGTCGGGTATTTCTGGATTGCTACCTTTTCTGGATCCGTCCGGATGCCTTTGTCGCTTACAACATGTCCGAGGTATTTTAAGTCCTTCTGGAAGAAGTGATTGATCCTCAGGTTTGCTCTCTGCAATCTTCTGAACACCTCCTTTAGCTTCTGTAAGTGTTCTTTCTTGCTCCGACCGATGACCACTATATCGTCCAGATACGCGAAGGCAAACGGTTCCATCTCGGGCCCTATTTTGGTATCTAACGCCCTTTGGAACGTTGCTGGTGCTGTGGTCAGCCCGAACGGCATCAATTTTCACTGAAAGAGGTCACGCCCTGGCACTGTGAACGCTGTATATTGTCGACTATCCGCCTCCATTGGATTCTGCCAACATCCGGATTTTAGATCAATTGTACTTGTTCAGTTATGTTGCTTGTCCCATTCTACGGAAGAGCGACGTTCAGCTGAAAGCTCGCTCGGCGCTGGACAGTGTATACGACGGGGAGTTGGAGAATGGAGGAGAGTGCAAAAGGCAGTCCGCTTCTGCAAACGCCGCTGATCGCACGCCGCCGGTCTAACGCTTATCTATATGCATACACACACACACACCTGTACATAATTTTAGTTTAAAGTAAACAGTGAAGAACTATAAACGTGAATTTATTTGATTTGTGTTTGATCTTGTTTGGGAATCTTTCCTACAATGACCTCTTGCTAGTTGAACGCTTACAAGGGGACACAACTTAACATGGTGGCCCATGAGGGGAACCTGCAAATGCAAATTTTAAATTCGACAATTTTTTGTGTGTAAAATTCCGTTAGATCGCGGCCGCGTTAAGTTTGCAAATCGGCTCGGCGAATGGCCTGAAAAGAAGACTGCGATACATAGGCGCAGCGACGGCAGTTTTCGCAATTTTCGAGGCGATCTTCTTTGCTTGTTCCCGGCGAGACGAAACACGGGAGAGGAAGACGGCGATACATAGGCGTCTAAGCTGCAGGTCGTGGAACTCTCGAGGAGCTTTTTTTTTCTGTTTGGCTGCTTCTTGTGGATGGAATCTTGATGTGAAAACGGAGTAAGTGGACAAGACGTGTGCGAGACAAGAATTTATTGGCTCTCGCATTACATGATTATTTGGGGTGGTGAGTTGCGCAAAGTTTGGTTATTTTACACTCGTCATCATGAAAACTGATTCGGAGGCTCCGACTTTGGAGCAATTAGTTAATTTGCAGTCAAATCGTTACCAATCCCTTAGATCGACTTTACAGAATTTTAAGAAGGATTCGCAATCGAGGAAAACGAGAATTTATCCAAAGAAGCGGCTGGAACAAGTGGAGGAAATTAGAAACGCGTTTCGGGAGACAGATGCCGTGATCGTGAATTTAGAAGGTTTCGCGGGCTCAAATTATGCCGCTAAGAATTTCCTGTCGGAGTTCGAGGAGCGTTATATGGATGCCTATTGCGCCATAGCTGAGGACTTGGACAAACTTGGATCCGAGATTTCCACGCAGCCGCCACCAACAGGCGTAGGCGCCGATCCGGAAGTGCGACTGAACATGCCTCAGATGTCAGTTCCCAGATTTTCCGGTGAGTGTGTGAGTTGGCCAGGCTATTATGACGCCTTCACCAGCCTAATTCACAACAACAACAATTTGAGTAATGTGCAACGGTTGCACTTTCTAAAGGAGTCGTTGCCGGTAGGGCGCGATAATGACATTCGACAAATGCAGCTTACGGAGTCGAACTACACTGTGGCTTGGGGAATGATGATTAAACGGTATAATAATCCTCGGCTCGTTTTTTCTCACCACATGAACGCTATCTACGCGCTGCCCAGGCTGCAAAAGAATAGTTCCGAATCAATAAGATCGATGTTAAGCACGGTCAATGTGTGCCTGGCTGCATTCCGCCGCGTTCAAGCCTTGGACGGGGAATCGCAGCACTGGCTGGCGCATTACGTAGCATCGAGGCTGCCCAAGGAGACCCACAACGCTTGGGAGCACCATCAAGGAAGCGGTGCCACCGTTCCAACTTACAAGGAGTTGGAATCCTTTTTGAGAGATGGGCTGGTCATAATGGATGCGATTGAGAACCGAAGCTCATCGTACGACTCCAATAATGGCCCAGGATCTACCGACCCGAGCAAACGAGTGCGAGTGCATAATGCACAGGAGCGCTCAAGACGCCCGGCTAGCGCCTGTTACCACTGTGGCGGCGACCATATCCTGCGCCGGTGCACAACCTTTCTTGCGTTGGACGGCTACAAGAGAAAGGAAATCGTGAGCAGGGCAAAATTATGTCTCAATTGTTTGAGTAATTCGCACGAGCTTTCGCGCTGCACCAGCAATAAGAGCTGCCAAATTTGTGGCCAGCGTCATCACACGCTATTGCATTTCCCAGTAACGGCTCATAACCAATCATCGAGCCAAGCTCCTTCCACGCCGCACCATAGCGCACCCGCAGCCGTGGGGAATATATCTCAGCAAGGCCTGCAGTCGACTCCAGATGAGGACCCAAACGCATCCTACAGATGCTATTCGGCGACTTCGTCGAATGTCTTTTCGAAGAATGTGCTTCTCGCCACTGCTCGTATCGTCGTACGAAACCCAGTTAACGGGCTACGAGCAGTCATTAATGCGCTCATTGATCAAGGATCTGAGGCAACCATAGTATCGGAGCATGTCGTACAGTCCCTGCACCTGAAGCGGTCTGGCACCCGAGCATCTATTTTTGGGGTCGGCCCCGGGGGTGGGCGTCGTTGCAAGTATACAGTCAATTTCGAAATCTGTAGCATTATTAACCCAAATTTTTCTTTAGAGGTTGATGCAGCATATGTTCTCAATTCGGTTACTTCCGAGTCTTAGCTTTACGCCGCAACGTTGGGATCATATTCGAGGGCTCTCGCTGGCAGATCCCTGCTACTCACGGTCGAAGCGAGTCGATCTCATTCTAGGAGTAGACATGTTGGCGCAAATCATGTTGCCAGAGACCGGGATCGGTTTTCCCGGTGAGCCTATAGCTCAAAATACACATTTCGGATGGATCCTGTCTGGACGGGCGGAAGGAATGAGGGAATCAAGACAGGTGCGTTGCCATCGAGTGCTTTTGGACACCGAGGCATTGCTGAAGCGCTTCTGTGGGGTCGAGTCTGTTCCAGACCGCCCTACAGCATCGGAGGGGGACCTCTGGTGTGAGTCCTTTTTCCAGAAGACTCACGTGCGTCGAGCGGATGGCCGCTACGTAGTGCGGCTGCCCTTTAAAACCTATATGGATTCAGCCATGGTCTTAGGAAGATCTCATCAAATGGCTCTTAATCGGTTTCTACAATTGGAAAGGCGTCTCTCTAGCCATCCAGAACGGTGGAGCAGATACGTAGACGAGATCGAAGAGTACTTTGCGCTCGAGCAAATAGCGCCGGCGGTTGGCAGTAAAAGCAGTTCAGTAAGGGATGTTTCTACCAATAGGCATGTAGCCTCTTGTGTACTCCCGCATCACGCTGTCTTTAAGAAGCAGCCTCAGTCGACCAAACAGCGAATCGTCTTCGATGCCTCCTCCAGGACTAGTCACGGAAGATCTTTAAATGACCCTTCAGAACGACATGTCGGCAGTCATACTCAATTGGCGGAAATATCGCTTCGTTTTCACGGCGGATATACAGAAGATGTCTCGTTGCATTAATGTGCACCCAGAAGACGCCCATTATCAGCGGATTTTATATCGGGCGGCGGATGAATCCATCAACGAAGCAAGTATTTTGCTCTCGATTCTGGCAGAGCATCAGTGCAGTCGGACACCACTAAACTGGGACACTACGGATCCTATCAGGGCGCTAGGAATGTATTGGCTCCCAAATAAGGACTGCTTCAAATATCAGGTCAATTTTGAGATTCCAGCTAGTTTCACCAAAAGGATAATCCTGTCGAGCATAGCAAGGCTGTTTGACCCGGTGGGTCTTATCGCACCAGTCATCATCTCGGGGAAACTAATTCTGAAAGAGGTAACCATGGCCAAGAAGACACTTGCTGACGGATCTCGGACGGCTCTGGATTGGGACGATGAAGTTCCTAAGGCTCTCGCGGAACGGTGGCAGGTGTTTCGAGACGGAATGCTTAGGATCGACGAGATAAGCATACAGCGGTGGATTCATTATGCTCCGGGATCCCTAGTGTCGGCTCAGCTGCACGCGTTTTGTGACGGGTCTTCGACTTCTTATGCAGCTACAACTTATCTAAGGCTCGAGCATGAAGACGGGACGTGCTACGCCTCGTTGTTGGCCGCAAAATCAAAGGTTACTCCCACGAAGCCCTTAACCATACCTAGAACGGAGCTGAGTGGGGCGGTACTGGCCGTCAAGTTGGTGAAATAACTAACCACGGCTAAGTGGCTTGAGGACATTCCGGTTCAAACGTTCTATTGGACGGATGCGACAATTCTGCTGCATTGGCTACAAGGAGACGTCAATAGATGGAAGACTTTCGTCGCTAACAGGATCGCCTTCATTTTGGATCATTCCTCTCCATGGAGACAAGAGGGCTATCTCCGGGTGAGCTTAAGGGCTTCGACTTGTGGTGGCGAGGCCCGGAGTGGCTCACACGCAGTCAAGGTGACTGGCCTTCGACGGAGCTCGGACAGGTCGACATGAATGATGCCGTGTTGAAGGCAAAGGCGGACAAAGTGCGTGTTCATCACGCAGTCCCACTGCCATTGTTGTTTGAGAGATTTTCGAGTTTCAGCCAGGCTGTTCGAGTCACAGCATACATAATGCGGTTCAAAACCAATACTATCGGAAAAGACGGGAGGCGCACCGGCCCCCAGAGCCTTGAAGAGCTTGACCATGCCCTGTTCGCTATCGTGCGCATCGTCCAAGGGGAATCTTTCGCACCTTAACTGTCTGCTGTAAGGAATTCGAAACGGCTGCCCTCCAGAAGCAAGCTCTCGAGCTTGTCACCAATCTGGGTAGAAGGTCTATTGCGAGTAAGGGGGCGGTTTCGCCACTCGGGGCTATCACATGATCGGCGTCATCCAATAATTCCTCCAAGTTCTCATCACTTTACACAGCTACTAATACGGAACTCTCACTCCTTGACCCTACACGGAGGTGCGCAGCTGACATTGGCACACACTCGCCAGCGGTTCTGGATACTGACAGGAAGACAAGCAGTCAGAGCAGTTGTACGGAGGTTTGTCAGGTGTTTTCGGACCAGGCCTATCACTTCGACACAGCTCATGGGAGATTTGCTGCTTCACCGAGTAAACCCCCCTAGTAGAACGTTTCTGGCGACTGGAGTTGATTACACAGGCGCTATAGAGCTGAAGGCAGCGCGTTTGCGAGGAACTAGCTACTACAAAGGTTACATCGCCGTTTTCATTTGTCTTGCAACAAAGGCGGTGCACCTAGAAGCGGTGACAGGCCTCACCACGGAGCATTTTCTACTGGCTCTGGACAGGTTCACCGGTCGGCGAGGGATGGTTCGGCATCTCTACAGTGACAACGGGACCAACTTTGTCGGCGCCGACAACTTAATAAAGGCGTTCAACGGCAAACTTCAGGCGGATTACGAGAAGCTCATAGCCCCAAAGCTTGCTGCACAGCGGACCACCTGGCACTTTATTCCTCCACAGTCGCCCAATTTCGGCGGTTTATGGGAGGCTGGTGTGAAGTCGGTGAAGTATCACCTCAAGAGGATTATCGCAGATCGACGGCTCACCTATGAAGAATTGTCCACGGTGCTCATAAGCATAGAGCAGTTCCTTATCAGCAGTCGATGATACGCCATTTCTGGAAGGCTTGGAGTCGAGACTGGCTCGCTCATCTCCAGCAAAGGCCCAAGTGGTGTCTGGAGGCTGAGGGTTTTCAGCTCAACGACCTTGTCATAATCAAGGATGACCGATTTCCGCCGTCCCAGTGGCTACTAGGACGGGTCGCGAGTTGCACCCAGGAACGGATGCGTTGGTCAGGGTGGTAACACTTAAAGCCAAACAGGGTCATTTGAAACGATCAGTTTCAAAACTGTGTCCACTGCCGATCCGTTCTTAGTCGCTCTCACTTACACACCCCAAACATAATGAACTTTTCTTGCGCACACTTCTTGTTTCATTTCTCCATGCTAGATTCAACCCCACTAACACCAGGATGGATCGGACAAGCGGGATGTTTCATGCTAGGTCTAGCATAGGCGGGCGGCATGTTCAGTTATGTTGCTTGTCCCATTGTACCGGAGAGCGACGTTCAGCTGAAAGCTTGCTCGGCGCTGGACAGTGCCTACGACGGGGAGTTGGATAATGGAGGAGAGTGCAAAAGGCAGTCCGCTTCTGCAAACGCCGCTGAACGCACGCCGCCGGTCTAACGCTTATCTATATGCAGTGAAGAACTATAAACGTGAATTTATTTGATTTGTGTTTGATCTTGTTTGGAAATCTGATGGCTCCTTTTCTATTGTGTTCGCTCTGTCCGCCTGGCGTTGATCTTCCTCGCGTTCATCGTCCTGCACCTCCACCATCTCCAGTTCCAGGTTTCCGCACCTCAGCGTGCTGCGCGCCCCCGCTAGAAAATCCATACCTAACAAGATCCCCCTGAGACCTTTTCCAGTATCATAATCGATATGCCGAACACTCTTCCTCCGAATCTGATCTTAGCTTTAAAAGTTCCTACGGTTTTCTGCCTCGATCCGTTTGCGAGCGATATCTCCGTTTGGTTTCGTGTCCATCTGCCTTAATCCCTCAGATCCTGGTATCGACTTCGGCTTATAGCGCTCCGGGACGCTCCTGTGTCTATGATTCCCTTCGCTGTTTGACTCCCAAATCCAATCCACGCCATCACCTGGAATCCGTCACAGCTCAGTTTCTCCTTCGGTACTGGCTTGCTTCCTGGTGTCTGAGCCGCCAGATACCGTTCTACAACATTCCGTTGTTCTTGTGCCGTTCTTTCCGCATACCCAGCAAAACAGCCTCGGCGGATTGCTGCATGTTCGCGCTGCATGCCCGGTTCCTCCACACCACATACAAATCTCTGCCCTTAGTTGCTGCTGTCCTGCTTCGCTAGCTCACGTCTGGTGCTCCATCGACTCGATGTCTTCTACTTCCTCGGCCAATTTCAGGAACTTCGTCAGGGTCTTAAACCCGCTTCTCCTATTGTACAGTTTTATCTTGCTCCTAGCGTTTTTGTACATTCGATCGAGTTTTCTTCCTCCGATAGTTTCGTGAAGCGCATCAACTTCCTTAACCCCATCGCATACTCTCTTGCTGGTTCGTTCTCTCTAAGTCTCAGCTGCGATATTTGGGTCTCTAGCTGCTCTTCGTATCTCGGAGGCAGGAAGTATTCCAACAGCTCTGTCGTTAGTTGCTTCAATGAACAGATCCTCGACGGTGTTGTGTTCCACCAATCGCTGGCTATCCCCTCCAGGATGAACGGCATCGTCTGGACGAGCTGGTCCTTTTGGATCCCGTAGCCGGTTGAACATTGTTCCAGTTTTTTCAGGAACTCCAACGGATTTGACGTTCCCTGGTATCGGATCCCCCAGTTCCGTACCCGGTCGACTATTTCCGTCTCCACCTTCTTTGTGGTTTTCGTGTCCTCCATCTCTTTTCTTCTTCCTTCCGGGTTTGTCACGATGACTTCTGGTTTCGGTGACGGACTCCTATCCCTCGTATGTTTTGGCGCCAGTTGTTCCAACTTCCGCTTCACCTCTTCGGTATGACCCGTCTCCTTCGTGAACGCCGCTACCGTGCGTCTCAAGTCCTCGACCTTTCCTGATGCTTCCAGACCAAAGTCTTCTGCGTACTCTGTTAACTCCGTTTTGGACGCCAGATATAGCCATGTAGACATTACTCTACCGGTGTCGGTCTTTCTCTAGCAACCATGCCATCTGCTCGGGCACTGTGACGTTGTGTCAGGTGCAGCTGCTAGAAAAGATTTCCGACCCGGTCCCAAAGTATAAGCCAAGGGAATTACTTAGTAATTAGTTAAAGAGTACGTTTATTCAGGTTTAGCTTTACAGGTAGGTGGAAACTGGATAGCGGCCTCGTTCGTTCTGCTTCCTCCGTCAGGATCTGCGTGCTGGGCTCCCAGTCCGGTGTCCTGGGCGATGTTGGGCGTGTTGCCTCTCAAAGCCACGGAGCTGGTTGCGGAGTGTCCGCCTCGAGCCGATCGCTGTCTGCTGCTAGGAGCGATAAGAAATTATCTCGGGAACCTTTCAGTCGACCGCGAGAGTGAGAGAAAATATCTCGGGAACCTTTTTGTCGACCGCGAGAGTGAGAGAAAATATTTCGGGAACCTTTCAGTCGACCGCGAGGCGAGAGAACAATACTTAGCTCGGGTACCTTTCAGTCGACCACGAGGCGAGAGAACAATACTTAGCTCGGAAACCTTTCAGTCGACCACGAGGCGAGAGAACAATATCTCGAGAACCTTTCAGTCGACCACGAGAGCGAGACTTAACCCGGGAACCTCTCGGTCGGCCACGGGATAGACGTATTGCGGATCGGTGAACCGAGCCGGGGGGAAGGCGGGTTAGGGGGAAGAGGGAACTACTAGAAGAGCTAACTACTATGTATTAGCCAACCAGATCAAAAGATCCGGCTTAGCCGAAAATGCGTGGATGCGTGCTACTAGGTAGGCTTACCTCACCCGATCGCTGTCGGCTGCTAAGTGACGATACAAGGGCTGTGGCTCGCCTTATATAGGGATCTGGCGGGTTCTAGTATGCCTGTCCGCATATCTGGCGTTAGCCCCTTTCGCTCCTGTCCCTAGCGCCTTCTCCCTGCAGTGTGCCCGTTTGTGCGCACGCTTGGGCTCGCGCGCCATTCGTTTGAATTCAAACTTTTGGCATTTGTTCTTTCTGCGCTTGTTTTCTCTGCTTTTGCTTTCCATTCTTCGTGTTCCTGTTGTTCTTCTTGATATTTTGTTATAAACGAATGCATTTTTTTTGGTGACTACACCGAAAGAAATTATTGAAGTCGATTAATATTATATATTTTAATTAATTAAGAAAATAGGTATTAAATACTCTGATTAGGTAGAAATAATTAAAATTACGTTTAAAAAATATTAAAATTTTGAAAGTATTATTTAAAAATTAATTTAAAACAAAAATGAAACAAATATAGGTGAAATAATTCAGCAGTTTTTGATCATTCTAAGTGAGATTTAAGTTTCCAAGAATGATTTTCTTTTAGAAAATTTGGTTTGAATTAGGAAGGCAATTTATTTAATTAATCTATGGCGAGCAGAATCGTTCTTCTTTTACATCCACTCTGGGAAGATCGATCTTTCGTCTGTGGAGTTTTACTGTGAGATGACATTATTTATCTATTTCCTCTACATTGTCAAATAAAAATTTAAATAAAATGCCTCTGAATTTATATACATATATATTTCAAATCTATGCTAACTAATAGAGAATTTAATTAAATATTAACGAAAAGTTTTAAAATTTTGCTGATTTCTGTATTATTAATTGAATTTCTAATTAATCGGACTAAATACACTGGAAAAAATGAAGAATTGCCGAATCAGTCGAAAACATTGAATTTAAAACCTTAGTTACAACAAAAAAAAAAAACTAATATTAGGAAATTTCTATATTTTCTCTTCCTAAATATAGTCTTTAATTAAAAATTAAGTCTAACGCTTTTTATATAAAAACCTAGCCACTAGATATCATTAAATAAAAGTCTATTATGCTTATCTTTACACTAATCGCCAAGTTTAAATGTTTCTTTTATCGAAAGCGAGCGAGAATAATTTGTAATTAGTTTTAATTTATCTTATTAAAATGTATGCAAACGAAGACATGGAGTAGTTAATTTTCTTGAACTCTGCAGGTGATTCTGCGGTCGTAAGGGTATCAAAAGGGATCACTCAGGCCAAGCTCGTTGATGGTGATCATAGATAGGGCGGGTCTTCAATGACGTAACAACACCTACGTCTCACTACCGAAATTTCTTTCTTTTCTTCTCGTCTTTTCTTCTCCTATTTTTCTCTGGAATTTGTTTACCTTTCTCTACTTGATTTCCGATATCTTTTCGTATGCCGTCGCAAGCACGCTCAATTTCTTGTTTGATAATTATAAAACAATGCCAGATTTGAACTAGCAAGATTCCACCCCCAAGGCCGACGTGCTAGAGCCGTGCCCCCGCGAATTCAGATCTTGGACAAAACTGTACTTTATAAACGTTGGACGTTACAGTTATGATTAATTTAATTATTAAAAAAGTGGCACTTCAACGTGTTGGCCTTAGTGAGAACTGTTTTCACTCATTAAGACTCTGAAATTTCTAAATAGTTTTTTAGAATTTAAAAACCGAAAACAAGTTTGGTGGCAAGAAATTATTTTTATTACGCAAGACGAAAACGAAAGACGTGCGCTTGATATGATTTTAATTTTTCGACAATTTCTTATATTTCGCACAAGAGAACTTAAAGCCTAGCTTGACGACGGTTGGCGAAGGCGGGCGAATTCGCAATGAGCGAGAGAGAGCTTTATTGTGCTCCCGCCTTCGCCCTACACTAACTTACACTAGACTTCAGAAGAACAAAACAAATTCAAATTAAACTCAAATGAGCCAACACCGGCCCCGTTGAAAGCCTGCACGGCTTTAAACCACTGGTAGTGGCGCCACCTCATGGACCGCTCTCCGAAAAACAGCTCCATCGGTCCTCCTAATGTCGACGACCCTGACCATGCCGTCCTCTCCTGCGTGGGTCGTCACGATCCGTCGCAGGAGCCACTGTTGAGGCGGAAGATTGTCTTCTGCGACGACGACGAGCTGTCCCTCCTTGAAGTTCTCCTCCTGTAGGTGCCACTTGCCCCTGATTTGTAGGCCCAGGACATACTCCCGGGCCCATCGCCGCAAGAACGTTTGCCTGACTGACGAGACAAGCCGCCATCGCCGCAAGCAACTGAGACCCGCCTGGTCCGGGGTCCGGAGTGCTGGAGCTGCGAGGAGCGGCCCGCCTGTCAGCAGGTGCCCGGGAGTTAGCGCCTCTCCGTCGCTCGGGTCTTGGCTCATTGCTCCGAGAGGCCGCGAGTTCATTA
>VNJR01006192.1:0-13699 GCA_008042585.1 Drosophila punjabiensis | reverse complement strand
GACTTTTGTTTTCTAATATCACTAGAAGAATGCAAATAGTCAAAATAAAACGGATATATGATCTTCTAATTTACTTAAATATTAAAAAACAACACGCAAAGTATGATGGAACAAAGTGTAGCGTGCGACACGTAGCGTGCGACACAATGGGTTAACGGCTTTTCTAAAAATCCGTAAACATTATTAAGACCAAACGGTCGGTTTTTGTCTTCTAACTAACTTTCTTGAGGATATTATCTTTCATAAGGTTCATTTTGCACAATTCGCTAAAAATTGCGTTTGAAATGAAAATTTTGAAACTAACTTCCACTTTGTGTAGCGTGCGACACGTCACAATTTTATCAATTATTTTCAAAACAGTGACTCCAGTGAAATTGAACCTTATACCCTCCGAAAGTACTCTCAATTCACTCTAAACAAATAACAAAAGTTTATGGTAAATCTTTAAACAAACCCCCCAAAAATTGATTTTCATTAGCTTAAATCGTGCGAATGTAGCGTGCGACACGTGGGATTTGCCCATATATACATATGTACATCATGATCTTAACGCGATAAATTGAAATTGTCTTTGTTATGTTGGGCCAATATAATCGAAAAAAAAAACAAGAAAGAAAGCTAACTTCGGCACTCTGAAGTCTGTTTACCCTTGCAGAATCATTAAATAGTTATCCATATATAATAGCATACTTATATGTGCGTATTTATATACTTTTACATTTTTTTTTCTTTACATTTACCGATCATTCCTATGGCAGCTTTATAAAATAATACAAATTGTTCTTATACCAGAGTAAAGATATGTTATTGATTTTACTTGTCTTATTTTCTCGTCCGATAATAAAACTAAATATCGATTTATCGTATCGAATGTTGTTAAATTCTGATTTTTATATCGAATTTCGTGTCAAATATCGGTGCAGAATCAATATATTGATATTCTTCGCCATCCCGACACTCGGCTCGCAAAAGATGCTAAATATCTCTTAGGCCGCTGCTAAGGGGAGTCCTTGTGTGCCCTCAAATGGTTTTTCAAAGTTTTTAAAGTTTTAATTGAATTTTTTCAAAAATCCATTAGTTCGCTTTAATGGGTTCTTGCTGACTCAAAAATAACCTGGCTTAGTAAAAAAAAAATTTTAATTAAGCAAAGCGAACTGAACCTTTCTGAAACCTTTTATTGACCCACAGATTTATTTGCGTTTGCCCACGCTACGAGCCCTGCTACGTGCCCAGCCAGCATACGGGCCAGATCATTATCGACAGGGACGTACTGTCGCGGAAGGAGCATATCTGCTTCCTAGCCACCCCCAAGAAGGACTTTCAATCGCCCCAGACGGCGCCGGGGGCGCAGCGACCGCGCTACTACACCAAGAAGATTTTCGTCAGCCAGTGCACAGCCCGGGTGGAGCGTCTGGCCGATCCGAGTCCGATGCGAGTGAGCGACACGTTCAAGAACTTTAAGGACTATCTGTCGCCGCGCAACATTGCCGCCCTGGAGTACCAGATGAGGCCCAAGCCCCCAGTGGAGGCCATGACCATGGAAAAGGCACTGGAATACATGGACGAGGAGATGCGCCAACGCAGAGTTGCCAAGCGCATACATAAGCGTCGATGCAAGGGTCTCAAGAAACGAATCTTGCAGCGCCAGCAGAAACAAATGCAAAAAATCATTTGTGTTCTGTTTGAGGAAATGAAGGACTTTCTGCTTAACGACCAGTTCATAGTGGACGAGAACTCGCCCCTTTGCTGCGTTATACTTGAAAGACTTCGCGAATTTACAGGCAAGTATCACGCCGTTTTGAGTCACTTGCTTAAGTCCTTAAATTAATACCTAATATCCTCGACAGATCAAGAGTTCTACACGACAAGTAACTTGAGAGAATACCAGCGGATCCTTGCCAACAATCTGACTGTTTGGATCAACAAGTTCATATCGAATCTGAACATTTACTTGTCGCCGCAACAGCAAGCACCCGAGCAACGCCCGATGCTTGCCTATAACGATCCCGAGCAATTCGTCCCATTGTCGGATTTCATTTCGGTAAGCGAAGAACTGGGCGCCAATGAGATGCTTGAAGATGAAGAGCAAAATGCCGATTATGGCGACTATGAGTACGACGAGGACTATCTTCCCGATGTCCTCAATGCTGCCGATGACCTGTCGGAGGAACCGTAATTAAGGCGCCGCGAGCTTACCCTTCATTTGAAGCCAAGTGAGCTCCTTGTAGACGCCATTGCTGTGCACCTTGTTCCCGTGATTTTTCAGTATGTCCACTGGCATCGCGCGGAAAAGGAAATGTAGAAAATTCTGTAATGTGTCGACGAAATTTTAGAGTGCGAACCCAAATCATAAGTACAGTGTTAGTACCTCTTCGTATTTGTTATCATTCAGCCAATTGGTGTAAACGGCTCTCAGGGCAACTGGAGATTTGGCACACGCATTGATGATGCAGTCCCATAGGAAGAGATAGCTCAGCGCGTCGTGTCTGTCTATGGGCTCGAGATCCTCCAGCTCGGTCAATTTGAATGTGAACTCATCCAGGTACTTTCTTATCAAGGCATCGTAGCGTGTCAAGTAGTCCTCGAATCTGTTGAGGAAGTGCCACTTCGAGATGGTGGCACTTATACTTTCGCTTTGCTTGTCATTCAGTTCGATGTCGTCGGCCACAAAGTGCGGCGTTAACTGGCGCAGAGCATTCACTGCACAGAGTCGAACCGAGTGCTGGGAGCTGTAGAGCTGCTTGAAGAGGAAATTGCAGAGATGGTCCAGGGTGATTTTGCTGTTTGATTTGCAAAACTGAAAGTAAGAGGGCCAAAATGCTTCGTGCAACTGTTATGGACTCATATAAAGATATGCCATTACCACATAAACAAAGCTGTAGTCCAGCAGCTCTAAGGCAGGCGTCAGGCTCTCCAACATGGCCTCATAACAGGCCTGGAAGCCGGGCTCCACACTAGCCTCGTGGGTCAACTGATAGTAAGACTTAAATAGCACCACACTGACTTCCTTGGCAAACAAAGAGTCCCACTCGTCGATCACATTCTTGAGTAATTCCGTTGAACTCTTTTGCGTCTCTGACCGAATAAATTCAATCAGCGCGCCGAACAATTGATATACAGCCACTACAAATAGACAAGTCTTGAGAGGAAAATAAACTAGTGAGAAATTGTGCAATTACAAAAGACCATCAATAACAACAAACCTTTGGGTCATCAAATTGAGCTATAGATTTGGAAACAGTAAGCACCCAGGAACTGAGACCAATGCGAATGGCATCCCAGTTTTTGATACTCAGCTCGTAGGGAAACCGTTTGAGAACTTCAGTTAGAAGTTTGATAAACTCCACAGTATTTATAACCGATTCGAAGGGCTGCTTTGGTAGCTCTCTAAAAATGAATCGTGTGATTTGCATGGCTTACAAAATCTCTCGGTTTTTCTTACACATTGTAATGGAGCAAATCCTTCTGGATGGCTTGCTTTTCTCCTATGCCGGTCATGAACTGCACGGCCGACACAATGATATTTCGATCCGTCTTTTCGTTGATCTCAGCCTCGAAATTGTTTAGGAGTAGAGCATGGAATATGGCGGCCTTGACCCAAATCTCCGGTGGTTCTGTTCGCATTATAGCTGAATTGAGACTGAGGGCTTTCTGCGAAAGCCTTGGCAAAAGATACTAGAGAAAGAAACAACAATATAATATCAATTGAACATTATTGAGTGTGTCGGCATGCAGTATTGGAAATCGGAAGTTCCCTAGCATACCCCATGAAGCCTCACCTGCAGGGCCATTGTATAGGTCTTGTGAGCTCCCTGGGAAACCAACGATTCGGCGAGATCCTCGTGAAGCAGAATTGTGGCGCTCTCCTCAAAGGCCGCGTACTGGGGACAGAAGGTCAGATAGCTCAGAAGACGACAGCTAATTACACTGTCTTGCTGGGTGGCCGATTGTTGGAGGCGTTCTTTGACTATGTCAACTAGCGCACTGTTGTTACCCATAAAGCTCTTGACCTTTTCCGATAAGAGCAGCACCAATTCCTGCAATGAGGGCTGTAACTCGGACACTTCCAGCCAACTCTCTGCTATGCCAGCTACTCGAATGCACTGGAGGAGTTCGGCAATCAAAGACTCACTCCATTTTGTGAGAACATCGGCATTCGGGTCGCAATAGTCCTCTGTTAACTCGTCTTCGGGATCGTTTGTCGTTTGGGGTGGAGGGAATTGATAGACCAGTTTGTACAGCGTAAAGAAATTAAGCGTGGAACGTTGGAGCAGCGGGTGGATTTCATTGTTCTCGAACGAAGCGCTCTCGAAGGGAACTGCCGCACTGACATTAGCTTGTAGGGCGTCCAAGAGAACACAGTGATTCTCAAACTGCTTAACCTTTTCGCTTGTTTTCAAGGGTGATTCGAGGAGAGCGGCTATGGTTTCATCTATACGAGTCAAACGCTTCTCCTCATCCTCAATATTTTCGGTGGAGCAAATAACAAACTTGGCCATCGCCTCTGCCATTCCCTCGAGATTATCGGCCTTCAGATCGATGGTCCTTGCCAAGTCTTCTACTATGCCGGCACAACTGATTAGCGTTGCACCGTCGACTTCAACATCTTTACTGGACAGCGCATCCTGCCAGCACGTAGTAATCTCCCAGAGAGTGTCCTCTGACAAATACTCCTCTGGGCGATGCTCCAAGCTAAACTTGAACAGGGTGAGAAAGGTCTGCTGGCGCACTTCCAGCGAAGAGTTGTCGTTGCTGCAAATCACAGGCATTATTTGGGCAATGAAGCTGCCACACACCTCCACCATGTCATCGACCAGCTCCGGCTGCTCCAGAGGACCGCACATGGCTACTAGTATTTTATCCACAGTCTCAGCATTGATGAGTATGTCTCCGGTGTCCGTTTGGAAGAAGCACTTGTGTAGCAGGTTTAGCTTCTCCCGATCATTGTCAACCACAACCTCGGCGGCTATTCGGGCAATCACGCTGCCAGTCTCCGAACAGCTGAGCATCTGTCTTACGGCGGGCTCCCGGCAAAGAGGATAGGAGAGCAGGCGATGGAGCAGTAGGCTCTGTACCTGATCCTTTTCTAGCTGTAAAATTAAAGTAATTTCAAAAATAAAGACATTTAATTAATTAGAATTCAGAAAATTGAATTCAATTTTATAAAAAAAAGCTTTTGGTGTTACTTATCTTGTCATTAAAAGAAGTTTTTTTCTTACCTTCAGCAGTGTGTTTTCAATATATTCAAAACGCTGCTCTGTTTCTAATAGAAGCAGAATTTCAAACACAATCTCCACAATTGATTCGCAGGCCTCATCATTTAGGGAATCCAGAAGGGAAACAAATTTATCCAACGCTCCACGTAGGTCCCCTTGATCTGTTAGACTCTTGTAGAAAGCGGCATCGGTAAACATTTTCGTAAGAGTGCGAATTTGCTCAACATAACGAGATGAAGCGCTTGTACTGGCTTTGTCCAGGCAGATCCTTACAAGCTTCACAACCAATTGCTTTAGTTCCTTCTGTATAAACGCTGCCGCTTCCTGAGCCTTTTTCACCGGTGTGGTGGGCTCACTCTTCTCTACCTGTTCTTTCAGTTCCTCAACAAACTTTACACTAGGCGACTCTAGACTGGGGTTGGCCATGTGCAGGTCGTGCACGAGAAGCAAAACGTGCGAGAGTAGCTGCTCGTTCACCTCCTCAACCGCCAGATCCTGAGTTACCAATTCAAAGATGCGCGTCCAGAATTGATTGAGCAACTTGGCGTACAACCCACTATTGTCCAGGCCATTGTTAATCTGCCGATCCCAGAAGGCCACCAGCGCAGAGCTATGCTGGAAAAAGTTTTTCACGTGTGCGCTTTCGCTTTTCAACAGCCATCCAATGGGTTCCAGTAGGTTATTTTGAAGTAATCCCTCAGCGAATTCCTGCTCTCTCGGCTCCCGATCCTTGCTGTTATTGATCTGCTGGATCAGGAAGCGCAGGCACTCGAAATAGGTATTGTGGACTACTGTACAATCTGATTTGGACAGCGGAGGATCGAATTTTCCGGTGACTGCTAGCTTTATGTCGTCAAAGAACCGCTGATAAAACTCGTAAATATCTAGATCCTGCAGGGCAGCTGGGGTAATCTTGGACAAAAACGGTAGGATGTTGGGACAGATGGCCTGGGCATTGCGATTGAAACCATTGCGGAGCAGAGACGACAGTTTTGGAAGGAGGGCTTTCCGAATGTTGAGGGGAACGAACCTGATAATCGGTTAGGAAAAAATGTTTTAATCTGAGGCAAATCGGACTTATTACAGGTACTATCTTACCAATCCTCGTAGTTATTTTGAAGCAGCAAGATGCAGCCCCAAATGTGAGGTGCTACTACGGGATCGGCGTCGTCTATGAACTGGAAGCAGAGCGTTATCAACTGTGCCTTTTGCGGAGATATCACTTCCAAAAGGGCAACCGATGACAGGACGTGGTAGATGCACTCAAACCAAGCGGCTCTGTACGGAAAACAAAAAAAAACACCATTAACGTTTTATTGGGAAGCTGTTAGTTGTGTGACTTACTTTATGGCCGGTACTTTGTGCTTGGCAAAGCTCCAGAATTTTTGGTGCGCCACCAACGTGCCGAATCCCTCCTTGACCTGGCTGAGCTCCTCTGTCTGCGCCGTTTGTTCCATGAAGAAGGACAAAACCTTCAGGCTGCTGATAACCACGCGCTGGTACTTCTGTTCCGCTTCCTCCGCCGTGAGACTCTTCCCGATCGAGAGCGTGGCCGCCGTGTGAAAGGTAAGATTTCGGGTCGCGTACTCTAGAATCTCCAGCTGGCAGTGCATGCACACCTCCCTGGTGCGGTTCGCATTGCCTGCAAAGGTCTCTCGGAAAGATTGCCCCGCAATGCTGGCGGCCGGAGCATATGTGTCGAAGCGACTGCCTAACCAGACGGGAACCAGCAACTTCAGGTATGGAGCCATCGCCTTTTTGCACTTGGCCATGAGCAGCTGCAGCACCGTCTGCGTCAGTTCCCGGACATTGTGCTCGGGGTCACTGGCCAGATTTAAGTAGTACTTGGGCCACAGGGGCAGGATGCTCTTCAAGGTCTCCACGTCAGACTGCTCGATGTGTTCCTGGAGCTCGTGCAGCGCCTTCTTCTTGGTCATCGGGTCCTTTTTGGAAAGTTTGCGAAGAATGATCTGCGTCTGCGGACTGATGGCCGCGTCGAAGCTGTCCGGCATCTGTTCGGCGCTGGCGAATCCCGGAGCGAACGGCACCAGGCCACCGCCATCCGCCTGCGCCGAGAAGCCCACGAAGATCGGCGTGCTTCCCAGCAGCTCCGCAGTCCGACTGCTGCTCGACGGCTAAAAGGGTTCGGGTATTAGTGCATCCATGAATGTGAAATTCTGCCCAATTACGCCTTACTTTTGCATTATTTTTGGTTCGCGGCGCTTGTTTTGTCTTTCCACCCATCTTCCTCTTCTTCTAGCAAATGCACTTTATCGATAGCACGTGGCGGACCAGATGCTAATTTGGCTTTCCTCCTAAAAAATCTCAAAAACTCGATATTTTCCCCTGAAAAATACAATGGGTGCGTTCAGCAGAACAGCTTGACACTAATCAGTGATGGATCAGTAATCTGTAAGCAAGTGTGTTCTGCTGAACGCTCTGATACCTTACGCCATCGTAAGTATCAGCTGAGAAACTATAGATATCGCCCAGTTTCCCACCAATAATAATATATCGTTTATAAGAATTTTGAAATGGACAACGTAAGTATACACCTCATTTAATAATGTTATTACTCTATGTGGCGCCTTTTTATCTTGAAGACTGGTTGTTAAATTTATTTCGTCCACACCTGCAATTGCAGAACTGAAAAGTGCATTCGAGGCTACAAGAAAACAATTATACCACAATATATATAATTAAATAATTTATTAATAATATAAAATTAATAAATTATTTTTAAAAACGCCACTGATTTCTAATAATTTATATCATATGTTAACGTTCTTCTTCCGTTCATATTCGATATTTCAACCATAGATATAATCCATCAGTATCGCCAAAAGGTATAGTATTATTTTTACGAAACTTTCTTATTTTGCAAAAATTGTTCAAAATAAAAGGATAAGCAATAATATAATTTGATAGCCACATTTTTTATTACTTAAATTGTGCAGGCGCGGAACAATGTCATCTAAAGTACAGATATTGAAACTGCATACAAAATAAATATATTTCAAATACGAAAAATTAGTACAAATTTTATTAAAACAAGAATACGTTGCAAAGGGTTCACAAGTTTTTTCAAAAACGCAAGCAAATAGGAAAAGCAAGTTAGGCTAAAAACGTAGAATTTAATTAAATCTTACAATACAAAAAAATCAAATTACACTGCGCCTTTAGTGTAAATGGGCTATAAGCTCGTTGCCAATGGTATGGTATTTTAACGGTATTTTTCATAATTGGTATAATTTAGCGGTCAGATCACGGTCACACTGTACTTGACTCTTCACGTGTTGCAATTTGTTTTCAATTTAGTTTATCAATTAAAGTTTAAAATATGTCCAAGTTCCTCTCGTATTATAACCTATTTCCGATACCGGATCCCAAGGAGTTCTTGGGCATGTCCTCGGATGGGGAGAAGGGCAACGTGGTGACTACTCTGGCACGCAATGTGGTCGTGGTTTTGAATGTAACGTTCATTCTAAAATTTGATCAATTTTCTATTAATTTATATGAAATCCTTGGCAGATAAGCACACAGAAGCAGTTGCTCAGTTGGTCCCTTCCAGAAAAGCTGTCGTCGAAGGTTATATACGATCCCAGCAGCCAGAAGTATGTGGGAGTCTTTGGAAACCACTCTCTGCGCCTTTGGGATGTGGACACCAGCGATGTGTCCAAGTGCAAGAAACTTAAGGTTTGAGGAATTTGAACGTAAGCCAAATATAATAACTAAACCCCTTATCTGTTAACAGTTCCAGAAAAGTATTGCTCATATGGTTGAAACCAACCAAGAAGCTTTAGTTCTCTTCAGTGATGGCGACTGCCAGACGCTCTCTCAGGCTTTGGCTTCGCGTAAGGATCAGAAAGAAGATACGGCCCTGCAACTGGCCCTGGCGGCCAGCAAAATCATCAGCAAGCCATCTATTTACACCATGCCCCAGGGCCAGCAGGTGCTCACCTATTTTGAAGAGACGAAGGCCACTGGTGAACTGCAGCTCATCCGGATTTCACTGTCCACGGCCACCAGGCGGGAATACCCCATAAAAAGGGAAGATGTAAGGCTTACTGGTTACGCCGTCATCGAGGGAGATACGGCTCCCCAGTTATTAACCATTTGTAAGTATTATACGTTTCTTATGGTGGATCGGTTGATGTTTATCCTTAAATATGATTTTTGTTTTAGGGTCCGACAAGCGAATCTTCATGCTAAACTTGGCAGACCGTACTTCGGAGCGCTCACCCGGGCAATTCGTTTCAATGCTGGCCGAGCTGAATGTGGAAAGCAAGCTGTCAGTGCATGGAGTTTCTAGGAATTTTGCCGCAATCTACGGGGCCAACTATGGCCAGGAAGGGGCCTCTCTGCTGGTATACAACACGCAGTTCAAGGTAGTGAATGCCAAACAGTACTTCAAGGTATACCTGGACTTCTCTCGCCTGTGGGCCGGGGATGAGCACATCCTGTTGGCTATGGGCCAGAATATAGCTGCCGTGCGGTACCGAATGAACCAAGAGGTTCTGGTGGATATGTTGGGCTCCCAGTTCAGAGACACCCACCTCACGCCTATCGAACTGGATCATATCAACGAGGAGGAGCACTTGGAGTCAGCCATTAAGTTCGATGGTAGCACTAAGCCCTTCAATTATCGGGCTATTAAATCCAAGTTGAATAAACACTTGTCTACGCCGGAGTTGCAGCCTGCCGATGGCAGGGAGTTAGCATATGACCCTCCCGAGTTAGTGGACCAAGAGATTAGCGAGATAATTAAGCACCATGTTCATGGAGAGGTCACCAGCTGCGATAACGGACTTGACGATGTAAGCGTGACTCTGATGACAAACTTCTTTGACGCAGGACCGATGAACACGGCTGTTCAGGCTTTGGTTCGTCAGCTGGAGAGAAGTGGAGCCGGCGAAGAGGAGATCATCGAAAAGATTCTCACTCTTTTTATTAAAACAGGAAACGCGGAACATGTGCTGATGTGTCTACGGCGCTATAGCAACATATCAGAGAGAATGCTGGCATGGTCACTGCGATTTGCTTTAGATAAAATTGAAAATCCAGCTCAAATCAACGGCCATGCCCAGAACGACACAGTGGCTGCCAACAAGACTAACGATATGATGCTGAACGCAGTGCTATCGTGCAGTTTTGATGCCAGCTGCATTGAAGAGCACCTTCGCCAGCGCCTGGATTTAGTGCACGTGCAGCGCCTAATGAATCACCTATATAAACTAGCTAGTGATCCCAGCGCCCAGTTGGAGGAGCGTCCGAATCGGAATCACTCGTTGGTTCAAACCGAGCTCCAGGCACTGCGATGGTTCGGCTGCCTCCTAACCTCCCACTTCACCCTGCTGAGTGTCTCGAAGGACGAAGCTTTGCTCGAGACGCTCTCCAATTGGGCCCAACTCCTCTCCTTCTATTCGGACAGTTTATTTGATTTGGCGAACATTCTTCCACTTCTCACCAATATTGTTGAGAAGCGCGAGGTAAAACCCATTTACTCCACAACGTGGTATGGCGTCGAGGAGGTCGTACTCTACTAGGGCAACGATGTAAAGGACTATTAAGCTTTCTCCCTAAGATTGTTATAAAGTGCTTAGTTAAATAAATATAGAATTTACCTGAATTTATACAATTTTAATTTTGTTGGGTTTTATATTAGCTACGCAAGCTTCAAATTTGCATCAGAGGTGAAAAAAAAACAAGTAAATTAAAACAAGCTTAGAAATTTAAATATTTTGTGACTTTATAAAAAATTAATGCATTCTATCGCTGACTCTCCACCTATGTATGCATGCAGCACAAAGTTAAAAAAGTAAAAATCTAAAAATATAAAAATTCGATAAGAAAAAATCATGTTATTACATAGTTTGCTATTATAAGGGCTTTGTCCAGACCAGGATCCATTCTAATGTGAGTTTGATAAAGATATAGTATATGTTTGTAAAAGGATTTCTTTATTGTTATCTCGTTAGCCTTGGTTAACGTTTTCCAGTTAGGTATGCTTGTGGCTTGAAGGTATTACACCAAATACATTGTTTGTCAAGTGGCAAATGAATAAGGTTAATGTCCAACTAAGCTAATTTGTCATTTGTTATGTTCGTGCAATTTTTTCCTTAAGACCACATTAAAGTGACCACAGAGTATGAATGTTTTTTTCTTCCACTTTCGAAACTGTACCAGCTGGCGTGGTTAGATTAAACCGAAAACTTTTTCATCATTGGCTAACGAGATGAACACATGCGACCAAACTGAAAAATCACTCCTCGTCCACAATAATTACACACATCAAAAATGTGGATTTCAGTTCTAATTATTATATAGCGAACACTACATACTGTACCCTTTATTTCTTTATGCATTTCCTATATATATATTATATATATATTTCCCCAATTTGAGTTTACGTTTTTGTACCCTTGGAAACTATTATAACTTTAGTCAAATGAAGAAATGTCCCTAATTTAAGTTTACGTTTTGTATGCTCTGACGGACTATTATAATTTGAGTCAGAATGAAGGAATAATTTTATTGATCAGCATCAACACCCGAGTCGATCTGTTCGTTTTTACCCAAACTAGTACTCAGTTTAAATACTATCTGAAACTTTTCAGAAAGTTCTCTTTCTATTCCTTTTGGTACTTACCTATCTATGTACATATATATAAAAGACGGAACGGGTAATATCAAATCCGATCGGAGAATGTTGACATAAAACTTTCCTTGTTTTTAATATATACATATATATAGATAGACTTCGATATATAGCAACTTGTAATTGTTTTATAACTATTATATATAAATAATTATATGCAAATCGGCTGATTGATCGGTAAGCGGCGAGTAAAATGTAAAACTGTTAATGTAAAACTAACTTAAAGCTGGAAATTTAACATGGAAGTTAAATTTTATGAAATTTGGCATAACTTTGTAGTATTTAAATATATATTTTTATACCCTTGCAGGGTATTATAATTTCAGTCAGCAGTTTGCAACGGAGTGAAGGAATCATCTCCGATCCTATATATATTCTTGATCAGCATTAACAGCCGAGTCGATGTAGACATGTCCGCCTGTCCGTCCGTTACTACGCAAACTAGTCCCTCAGTAGCTATCTGAATGAAACTTTGCAGATAGTCTTCTATATACACTCACTTGTACATAAGTCATATAGCTGTCATACAAATTATCCGTAAATTTGTAGAAAAAACATTTTAAATTCACTTTTTTTAAATATATCTTGATCAACTCTTGGTTATAAGCTTTATGTATTATTTATGATTTTCAGAATCAATTTTTTAAAAATCGGACCACTATATCATATAGCTGCCATAGGAACGGTAGGGAAATTTTTTAGAAAAATTCCTATAACTTTGTCATTTTTCAACAAAACTTCTACTTTGAGATACAAGCATTCTATATTTTTTCAGATTTTTATTGTAGATTTCATAAGAATCGGGCGACTATATCATATAGCTGCCATACAAACGATCGGTAAATGTGGAGGTAAGTTACATTTTACTTTACATGTAAAAATGTAAAAAAACGTAAAACTGTAAAAATAATATGAATATGAAAGTAAGTCATTTTAAATAAGATAGGGTTAAATTATAATTAATGCAATTGAAATCTGCAAGGGTATACAAGTTAGCTTCCTTTCTTGTATTGTATAAATGTTTCAAACCTAAAATATATACACTACGATGGTCTGCCAGAAACCATAAGCCAAATATGAGCCATAGCCGAGTATATAAAAGAAAACTTTAGGACATTTTATTTCGTATTTATTTTGATTTTAACTATTTTGGGTTGTATGGGATATGTGGCTAATCTTCTGCGCCAATCGGTTCGTGGTAATATTTTCTGACCATCCAAAAGTACCAAATTATGATTCGGATACAAGGCATACATTTTTTTATGCCACAGATCATTATGCTGCGGTTAAGCTAGTTTTCAGTCATCTTTGTGTAAAAACAGTTCATAAAGTCATAACCAAAAAAAATCTTGAGAAGGGTAATAGAAGGCCCCTTCGAAATTGTTGGTTATTTTGTCAAAAAACAAAATGGCAAATGTTTGGGTCATATACTTTAAATGACCTCATTTTATTTGTATGAAAAAATATGGAACATGTCCGAAATTGTTGAAATATGTAGCAGTAGAATATGTATGTAGGTTATGTAAGTAGTTAAAAAAAATCATTTTAGAAAACTTTTTATGTTTTTGGCCGCGGTAGACCATTTCTAACAAGAAAGGAAGCTAACTTCGGCACACCGAAGTTGGTATACCCTTGCAGATTCCAATTGTATAAATTATAATCTACCCCAATATAACATACAGTCGAATCCCGATAATTCGTACCCCGGTAAATCGAAAATCGCGATAATTCGTATAAAATTCTGTCCCCTTGAAAAAAACTCGTTAATTCGTAAAAATTCCATACATTTTGGTCCCCTCGTTAATTCGTAGTATTTGGCGCAACG
>VNJR01006191.1:10567-32001 GCA_008042585.1 Drosophila punjabiensis | reverse complement strand
GATAGTTCTCCACCTCTACCAAATACGCAATGCATCAAACTGCCAGAAAATTGTTGTACTGTTCTTCAAGATAAAAATGAATTGATTCAGAGTATTTTTCCGGAAATACAGAGTAATTACTTAAATCATAACTGGCTCAGTCATCGGGCGATTTTGGCAGCCAAAAATGTGGATGTTGACGAAATTAACTTCCAGATACAACTGTTGTTACCAGGCGATCTAATGGCTTTTAAGTCAATTGATACTGTTGTTGATGAAAATGAAAGTGTAAATTTTCTAACTGAATTTTTGAATTCATTAGATATACCTGGAATGCCACCCCACAATCTTCAGTTAAAGATTGAATCCACCTCAATTTTGCAACGGTACACGTTTGATCATCAAAAAGATCACCGGAAATATTCTTGAAGCAACCATTTAAACTGGGAAGTTTAAAGGAAATGCGGTCCTGTTGATACCATACCTTTTAAACGGCTACAGTTTCCAATTCGTTTAGCTTTTGTCATGACAATAAATAAGTCTCAAGGCCAAACAATGTTCATTTGTGGTTTGGATTTGGAAAATCCATGTTTTTCTCATGGGCAACTATATGTTGCATGTTCACGTGTTGGGAAATCGTCATATCTATTTATGTTAGCTAAGGACAGGTTAAATAAAAATATTGTGCACCGATTAGTGCTAAATTAAATTGAATTTGAAAGAACTTATACTTTAAAATAATAAATATTACTGTTCAAGGTTTAATATGTTATTACTGACAACTTTGTAATATGCTTATTGTTTTCCATTGTTTCCTACAAATAATAAACATGACAAAACAGTGTTTGCCGGGTCAACTATAATTAGTTCGGGCCCAGCAAAGCGGGTCGGGTCTGCTAGTTATATTATAAAAATACTTACCCATTTTATTTCCACCTTAATTTACGAATGATTCCCTTTGAATGAAGTTCTTATCTATATAACTTGCATTTATTAAGGAAAAATAAAAGGATCATAGTAAGAAACATTAAAGGTGATGGCCATTGTGAGAATACACTACCGCGACAGAGCTCGTTGTTGCCAAAAACTCTTAGAGGTTTAATTGCTGGACCATTTAAATATTGAAAAACTATGATAAGTCCTATTGAAAGTCAAAATTGATTAAAATTTGTAAATAGTTTATGTCAACGGTTTTGCCTGGATGTAACTTAAGAACTACCGTATGTGAAAAAATTCAAAAGGCACAGTTGCTGGTTTTATTCTTCAAAGGTTTTTATATTCAGCCGTAGTGGGTAAAAATGCTTGTCGGTTGGTTGAGTTGTATGTACAAAAGAGAGTAAAAAAGATTAAGTGGCCATTCAAAGAGGAAAAAACCTTTAACTACGATAAGGGAATGTTCGTGTTATAAGAAACGATCGGAACTGGCACAGGGTTATGGCGCAGATACTCCGCCCGCCTTCCAATGCAAAGATTGCAAAGACATCATATTAACGTTAATGGACGCAGATGCCGGAAAACATCCATCTTAGCACCTAGCTTTCACCCGCTCGTTTGGCTCGGCATGACACTCGGTTGAAACCCGGCAAATGGCCCCCACATCAAAGGGCTTGGTCCCGATGTCAAGCCGCAAGTTTGCTGTAGGCAGGACAGCCGTAGTGGTGTGGAACATCACGGCCGAGAGCCCCGGTTGCTCGACGATGATACTCGGCTCGATCATCTCGTTGGTTCTGTCCTTCGAAGAAGAGCGTCGGCTCACCTCCTGCCGATGAAGATGCGGCAAGGTGGGGTGGGCATCACCCAAAGTGTTTGTGTACCAGGCAGTTGGGGCAGTACTTGATGATGAGCCACCGTTCAGCGTCCAGACGTAGTAACCTCGAACAGGTCCTAAGAGGGTGAATTCCTGACAGACTTGGCATCAAAACGATCGCGTCTCCCGAGTTGCGTTAGTTGTAACGTGACGGCATGGCGGGCTATATATTTTATTGGAGGCAAAAAAAAAAAAACGGCTTAATCAAACTTCTCTCTAAGACGGCTTGTCGAGCCCAACAACAAAACTTCTCTCTGAGACGGCTTGTCTCCGAGACGGCTTTCGGGCCCGACACTAACTTGTCTCTTCCATAGGTCCGCCACTGCCCGAAGAAAAGAGACGCGAGAGGCCAGGCGATGACAATCATCTGAGAGCAGCTCTACGGCCGGGCGCAGATATTTTGACAAGCCTGTAGCTGAATATACGAAATAAAACCCGCTACTATATTCTTACTGTATAAACCCTCGGTGTTCTTCCTGGGAAATCGGGTCGGGGATCTCTTACAGCAACCACGCCTGAACCAAAATAATTCCTAACGGATCCTGGACGTCCCGCAGTTACCCGAGGCACGACAGACCGTCACACATTTTAATTTTTGCACTATCGCTTGGAACAATATACAACATACAAAGTACTTTCCAACTTATACTGTGTATAGCAATATTGTGAGTTTACCCATCAACAGTTTTAAAGCACATATCATCAGTATTCTTAGATAGTAAGAGAACGAGTTCATGTTTACATGAACTTTCCGATAAACCTCAGCGAAGCCCAAAAGCATTCGAAGCGGGACAGAACAGGAGAAATGGCCACCAGATCTGATATTTTTCCCTCCGCTCCATTCAGCATTGCGATAAAGATGTCCCTCCTGTTGTCCAATAGATAAAAAGTTCTTGAGGGTTAATATAATACCAGTACACCGTGTCTTATCAAACTCAGTTCCATTTATCTCATATCTTATTTCATCCAAAAAATAGGCCATTCAATTATTTTTAGGCAGCCCATCAACACCATTTGTACTGCTTGCTCCTGTATTTTTTATTTATTAATTTTGCCAAGTGTGCCTTCAAAGTGGAGAAAACTTACACATGGCAACAAATTGATGTCAGAGTTCTGTACAGTGATTCTGACCTCATCATTTGTTTTGAAGTTATGCTGATATGGATGATAAGTTTCGTACTCCTTTTTATTGATACTATCATCATTGATAGGCTTTTCTTGAACATGAAAAATTTCATTCATTTGAAAACAAGTTATAAATCTTTATTTAATATTAAATCCAAGTGATTCTAAAATCAATTTATTTTTTAATGATAATTCAGATCGTTTGTGGCAAGCTCCTTGAGACGGTGGTGATGTTTTCACTTCAGCTTTTGCTTTAGTAATGTTGCTAAGGGGGCGAAGGGCAGGCTTTTTATTGTATATTATCATTCTGTTGGTGTAAGCGAATTGTCACAGTTAGGTCTTCGTTCTGATCCGTTATTCGTACTTCGAGTGTGCTTATTTCTCTGCAGTTGACAGGCAAGTAAATTAAAATTCTCGGTGTAATGTTCAATTTATTGCCAGGGGGTACATTTATTTCAAATTCGTGAAGCACATGATTTGGTTTATGTCCCATATACGATCCGCTAATAATTTTGCATTCCAATCTAACGGAATTTATTTTTAAAATATTTATAGGATTACCCGAATTGTGATTTTCGTCATTATGCGGTTGTAATTTACCTTTGTTAAATCCAAATAGCTGACCAATTGATCGTTCCTGATTAAAATATACAGTCTCATTTTTTGTGAGAACTTGTACTTGAAAAGTATTATTATTGCATTAAATTTGAGTGCTATCTTGAATTTGATACTCTTTTCGCTTATTAAAAATATATTTCGGTTTATCATTAAACTCATATGAACCAACAGGTATTCCTATAACTTTATTTCCAATATGAAGTAGTTGGTTCCTTATATCAACATTTGGAATAGAATTAAATGTGTAAAAATCAATGAGTGCACATTCATAAATTCGGTTTAGTTCAATTTGTGAAATAAAGCTTTCGCTTGTAACTGATGTGTTTCCAGTTAATGCAATTGTTAGCGATGTATTCATTATGAAGCTTGTTTCTAAACTGTTCTATTATCAGTATTTCCAGTAAAGTTGTATGAATTTTAATATAACAATATAATAAATTCAACAAAACCTTTTCTGTAGCGTCCAGTATTCATTTCATCATCCTTCGAAATTAAGAGAAAACCATATTTTTGCTCCCAACACTTTCGTGAAATGTTCATAAATGAGTTAAAGTCCATATCGCTATTCACATGATCTCGATAAATGTGTCGCATGTTTAAGTCATCTTGTTTAAACATTATAAAAAAATTTACATTGTCACGAATCAAATGTTTCGGTATATGTGTATAAGTTTGGGATAGGTATAATAAATCTATATTTCTATGAGTCCAATGCGAAAATAGTTTCGTATATTGTCTTGCTTTTCACAAGCTACATCATCGAATATAAAAATCGAGTTACTTTTTGCTTCTTGCGGTGACAAAACGGCGTCAGTTGCTGAAAATGTGAAGTATCCCATTCCTTGTATTGGTTTAATTAGTTTTTCCAAATACTGCTATTTCGGTTGATGTAAGCTTTTTGAAAATACATAAATATTTTAAAACTTAAGACCATTTGGACTCTCGATAAGGTGTATCATAACATTAGTTTTTCCACAATTTGATAAACCAACAATTCAAGCTCAAATTTTATTCGGCAACAATGTGCTGTGGCGTGGAGGGCTGTTCTCTCCGTACCCTCCACACTCACTACGATGCTTTTATTTTGTCTTATTTGACGCATGATATCGCGAAAAGTAGTTCATTCAATGACAATCTTTTGTTAATTGAGGTTGTTCTAAAATGGGTAAACATCTTTATAATATAAACAGTCATAAAACAAATGTCAAATTAATGCTCTACCCCTTGAGGATCATTTACCTGGTACAAAGCTAGAAAAACGATTAGCCCGAGGCGAGCGGGGAATTACCGGATTAGAAGAAGCGCTTAGAATTCATGATATAGAGTATTCAAATAGTAAAGTTTTGGGTTACCGACATAAAGCAGACTACATTTTATTTGATAGGGCTTGGGAACGTGTAAAATAACCCACGCTACCAAGGAATTGAAAAAGAAAAAGCCACTAGATATCGCGAAAGCATGGAAAGCTGTAGCAAACACAATGGGATGTAGGAAAAGTGTTATAGTCCCGAAGCTTATCAATGTACTTAAAACAGGTGGCTTCTTGCCTCTTGATCTAATTTTAACAGCTCTAAGTGCAGAAGGAAGTTTGGCTTCAGGGAGTGCAGCAATTGCAAAGACAATTAAGAATGCTAGAATTGCAAAAACTCAGCTGCAAGAAAATCAGATGCATAATATCAATATGGAGTCAGTCGCATTGGGTGAGGGGTTATACTAATTGCCATATAGGTAAGGATAAGTGATTTATTTTCAAAAAATAAACAAAAACAAAAACCTAATCAAAAAAACTATTAAATGAGCTACCCAAAAGGGCATTATCTAACTTTGATATAATTAGGTTCGGCTTTAAAAATATTCCACATTTTCGTTGTGTTTTTATGAAAGTACACATCAACATTGAGGCAGGCAGTGACTCCGCTGAACTCAATGAGAATCCGGTTGACTCATGCGGGGCAGATCTATAGACCAGAGTCTTCTTGGACGAGGGCTCGGGCTACTGTTTCAGGGGTCTGATTGGATAGAGCGATGCATTCCGGCCAATTGGTGAAGTAGCACATTACTACCGCGACGTAGAGGTTCCCAAGTGCCGTAGTGGGCCCAGGATGTCGATCGCAAGTCGTTCAAAGGGCGCACCCAGGACTTTGGACTGCTAGGGTACGGCGGGCGCACCAAATGGCTCTATCGGCGGTGTGTCCAATCCAAAAGTAGCGTTTCTTTAGCTTGGCGACTGTCTTCTTGACTCCGAAGTGGCCACCGATTGGCGAGTTATCGGCGCTGCGGATAGCTTCTTCCTGAAGATTTTGAGGCACCACCAGGGCCGCGTCCACCGATTTGGTTTCAATTTGAATAATTAGCACGCCCCTATCCATAAAAAGGCTCTCAAAGAAATGCCAATACGCTTTTGTTTCGGGGCTTTTTTTAGTCCTTTAGGTTCTCAAAAGTTGAACAGCCATCGGAGGCACGAGTGATCCGTGCGCATAAGAAATTTCCGGCCATATAGGTAGTGATGAAAATGCTTCGTGGCCAGCACAACTGCTAGCAATTACGCCTAGTTACGCAGTAGTTTCGGTCCGCCACACTGAAGGACTTGCTGTAATACTCCAGTACGCGCTCCTGGCCGTCTTGTCGTTGACTGAGCACAGCGCCCGCACCGTGGGTTGAGGCGTCGGCTTCCACGATGAATGACTTTGAGCACATTGAAGGCATCGTCAGCAGCTGATGACCATGCATCATCTCCATCTGCCAGTAGCCGCTCTGTAGAACCATCGTAGAGAACCAGCAGGCACCGTGCATAGTGGTTAAGATGTCAATCATCCTCAGTAGCAAATACCAGTCCTTGACGGTGATGGATGAAACCGTCCGTTTTTCTTTACTAGGACAATCGGGGAGGCCTACGGGCTGGTGGATGGGCGAAATATGCCTCTAATAGCAAATACTCGACGAAAGCGATCCACCAGTGCTATTCACTTGTCGTGAAGGTGGGACGGCAAATCTGGGGGCACCTCCGCGTCGGGAACCGTTATGTCCTTGTCTATGTCCTGATCCGGCGAAGCTTCCAACAGTTCCACTGGCTCCACCTGTCCCAGTGTCGCTTGCGCGGGTAACGTGTATTCCCGGGCGCTGAGATTCACAAGGTGCCGGGTGCTAGTGTCGCTTAAGGTGTCTACCAAGGCGCTGCCTAGTAGTACTGTGGGTGGCAGTTGCGATCGCGTTCATCGTTCCAGCAGCGTTAGGGGCAGCGGCTTTTTCGACGTGCATCGAACTTTCAGGTTGTTGTCGCTAAATGGCAGGATACTTGCGGGTGGGCGGCGGCATCGCGGCGAGGCTCGGCGAGGCGTTCGGGGTTGCGGCGATTCCGATGTCCCGCGATTGCTCGGCATTCTTTTCGGGCGGCTGCTCTGACGGCAAGGGGGGCCAGGACGGCTTCGACTCCGTGAGGAGGAAGACTGGATCGGGCTCCAGGTCCCTCAGGGGTCGCGGCGGTGAAGATCCGCCCCAGTTATCCTGGTATCCGGTCTCTCGGATCCCGTCAATGATGCGCTGAACTCTGATGCTGTTGTAGGTCATGGTGGCAACTCGCCCAACACGCTTTTGCCCAGGCGTTCAAGCTCCAGGCCAAAATCCTCAAATGACTCTCGAGGCCCTTGCTCGCGATTATGGAAAGCGTGATAGCCGGCATGCTTACTGATCGCGAAATACTCGCGATAGGGTCCCGTTCGAGTAAAGTGTAGCTTCTGGGAAGGTGGCGTGAAAACGCTGTGCACGTCCCCGCAGGCTTAAGTACAATTTCCGGGACTTCTTCCTTTCTGACCAATGGTACTCCTCGGCCAGGAGGCGCTGGAACTCTGGCCAGGGACGGGTGCCGTCAAAGGTGGGCGGCAGCTCCGCGTCCGATACCTCTAGAATTCCCCAATATGAAGTTAGGACGCATGCTGGCGGCGGCGCAGATTTTAATGCCGCTCCAGGCCCGGTGTCCATCCTCCGGGAATGCACCTGCCGCGGTTGTCCCGAGTCGACGTTGGATGCCTCGTAGCGCGGGGTGCTAGCGGAGTGCCGGTCTCGCTCTGCTTGCGTCACACTCTCGCGACTGCGCGCCGGCTGGTCTCCGTGGTTCCCAGCGCGGTCGCCGAGCATCGTCCTCTCGAAGGTCGCCCACACTTGCGCGAACTTCTGCTCCAGCTTGAGGTTGAGCGACTGGTCCAAAGCATCCACTTTTCGCTCGATCAGCCGGAACGAGCGGTCGATGGCTCGATCCACGGCGTCCAACGCGGCGGGTCCATCTTGCGGTTCTCCTTGGTTATACCCCTCTGGTGCGGCTTGACGGCAGTGGCGAGCAGAATTCTTCCAACCAATGACACCAATGTAACGAGATCACTACGGAAAGCCGAGCGGAATTTGTTATTTAGCAGGTGTGGCTGCCACGAACCCGGCCGTGCCAACTTCATAGCCTTGAAGAGAACACCCGAGTTGTTTAGAGTATTTTCTGGTGCTTTTCTTTATTTTTCGCCAATGGGCGTGTTGTTGTCTTATACGATCGTAAAGAAGAAGAGAATGAACTGCAAAGAGACCAGACATCGCGGCTGTCAAGTCCTCGTAATTGCGCAGCCTAGCTTCTTTTGAGGTCCCAGTGGTCACACTAGCTATCGCTCCGCGTCCCGCGTTGCCAACTGACTTAAGGGTCGAAAGCCCTTAAGATTTGGCGGCTTTCGTTACTGTTCAGGTCAGAAGCTTCGGTTCCCAAAGCTTGTCCGCTACAGCTCTCCCGCAATTCAAAGCTCCCTTCTACGGGCCGATCCCCTCTCGATCTTCGTCGGTCGGCCGCTCTCGCTGTTCGAGGGAATTATGCAGGCGGGAGTTCGTCTCTAGTCAGTAAGCTTAGTTCTAAGATTAGTTCGAAACTTGAATTGTAATAAAGCGATCATATACTGAAGTTGTTCCCCAACGCCCCCGTGCCTTATTGCTACCTGGGTTTTTTTCGACTGCGTCGTGGGAGTTCTACAATAAATTTCTACCCGCATCAGGACTACTTCTAAAAGAAGCCACCCCCCTACAAACATTGGTCCTTCGAGCCGGATCCGACGTCCTGCAGGATATTTTTAAATCCAGTTCCTCACCAGCAGCTCCGGTGGTTTTTTTCTTTTGGATAAAAAAAGATAAGTACGAAATTTCTGCCTTTGTTCTCAATTGCCGGTCTTCAGCAGTTGTTCGAAAATTGAGTTCGCTCAAACTGCTGTAAGATTTTCGCAATTTGTCGTCTTCATTTGGTGTCCGCCATTACCTCGCATTCTCTCTGTACACCCGTTGCACATATTCGCATAGGGAATCCGTACATAATTTTCTAAACTGTCTTTACATCGCTGCAATCCTACACACATATGAACATCCATTCGTACATAGGCATTTCTGCAATCCCGCTATTCTTCATTCCAAATACAGTCCAAAAAAACATCTCCGCGCCCATACTTGTATTTTCTCCATTAATTGTACAAAATTTTATTCAAATAATACAAAAGTATTAAATAAAGAAAATTACAAAGAAGTATAACCGCTCAACATTGTAATTAAATGTATTTGTCCAAACTAATAGCTACATAGCTACATTCTAGCAGACCGCTGCCTCCATACATATTTACACCGTTCAGCAGCGATCGTGCCTCCTTTTTCTTTGCATGCACTTGGCCCGCCGCGTACATACATCTGCACAGCATCAACAACGGCCGGGTTTTTTTTGTCTCCCTTTCGTCTCTCTAGCTACAGCCGTTTCTGATATACAAGCAAAGGCTTTGCAGTACCGTACATACACACATACATGCAAAAGCTTTGCTTCGCCGGCACAGTGTCCCAACGACTATTTTTTTGGCAATAAATAAGCCAGGTGTTCCGATGCCACCGTTTCTACCCCAATTTAGAAATTAATAATTATTGATATTGAAATAAACTAATAAACAATTATCCATCAAATTTTACCTAATGCTTTTGAAAGTTATACCGTTTACATTCTATTTATTTAATTAATTACTATATATCTACTATTTAATATTTTTATATATATAATATTCATTTGTTTAATAACAAAATATACAAATATTTACCGGAAATTTATATAAATAAAAATATATAAAACAAAACCATCCAAATTATTATTAAAACCACAAAAAAAAGGAGAGAAAAACTTCTCCACCCACACGATAAATACAAAGACATAATTATATTCACTGGGAAAAATTATTATTATTGAATTTGTTTTGCTTCCACTAACGCTGCCAACCGGCCGCTACGCAATAGAGGCATCCAGTGTGACCATCATATGGCGTTTATTTTTGTCGTCTCTATTTCTGGGTTTTTTTTTCGATCAGAGAACAATTTAACAGGGTCTACTACATTCAATAAACATTTCTCTAACTACAGGGGTTCGATCGTGATTTGAGTAGTAACCATTTTGAACTTCGGCAGTGGCCGAAGTGTGTGTAGTGTGTCTAGTGTGACCACCTTCATCCTTGTTCGAGTGTTTATTTTGTTGTCCACTTCTGTCGACGCTATCTGATTAGCCGCACAGTCCGAGTCCGAGTATGCCCATAGGAGAAGACAAAAAACCACGTCCGATTCCATCAATCCGTTTGGGAAGATCCATCAAGGCCCAGCACTGTCCGTCCAAGGGCAAGTAGCGACAATTCTTTAAACATCAGCCCAGGTCCATCATCCATTCTCACTCGTTCGACTACAAAAATGGCTCAAACCGCCATCGACATTGCCTTAAAGAAGTTCATTTCCACGACAGACCGTGTGAGTCAATTTAAGGCCAATGTCAACACACCGGGCGGCCCTGAAACTGAAAGATTGTCCCCTGGCATGTGCCAAGTCCATCGGGACCAAATCCGAGCCCTGTGAGAGAAGGTGGAGAAGAGCTATGAGTGCTGTTCCGACCTCCTTACCACGCCGAGGAACACCACAGACACTGCTACAGTACTGGAATCGAAGTACAATTACTGTTATTCGGTTTACTCGAGGTGTGTTGTCCAACTTCAGGACGTCATTGACAAGGCCGCCTCCCAATCCACACAGGCTTCCGTCAGTCCTCAACCACCACCTTCTACGGGTTGTCGCCTGCCACCGGTGGACACCGAAGTCTTCGCTGGTGACTATTTTCGGTGGCCCACCTTCAGAGACCTCTTCACCGCAATTTACATCCATAATTCGCACCTAACGCCTGTGAAAAAGTTGTTCCACCTACTCTCCAAGACGAGTGGGGGTGCGCATGCCATCGTTTCAAAGGCGCCACTGACCAACGAGGGTTTTCACTCTGCGTGGCGAAGCCTTACGGAGCGCTTCGAGAATAGGAGGCTGTTAATCAACAGCCAGTTAAAAATTCTCTTTAACATCCAGGCTGTCCCCCAAAAGTCCGGTGCCGCTTTAAAAGAGCTGCAAGGCACTATCCAAAGCTGTCTCACAGCCTTAGAGATGTCCTCTATTCAGGTCCAGTCGTGGGATTGTCTCCCTGTTTACATGGTGTCCTCAAAGCTTCCCAAACTTACTCTTTTTATGTGGAAGCAATCCACATCGCACGTCAGAGGCAATTGATGACGTCAGACCCAGTGGCTCTGGATATGTTCCGCCGAGGTCGTCCAATGCCAACGGATCCGCGCGCAGACTGAACGCGTACGAAGCCAGGGTGGCTCCGGCACCCAGAGGTGTGATCTGTGCTCTAGGGAAAACCACCCTGTGCAGCTTTGCCCACGCTTCCTAGAAATGGACGTGAATGGTCGGTCTGATTACATAAAGAGAAGACAGTTTTGCCTGAATTGCTTCGATCGAGGCCATCAGCAGCAGGATTGTACTAGTCCGCATAGCTGTTTTACATGCCATAGTCGGCATCACTCCTTGCTACATCGCGGTAATCACTTTGCGAGCGCTCCAAGCCACGGCGTGCCATCAAGACCACGACCCGCGCCGACTCCGGTAGGCACTGCAGCCTCTGATGCCACTTCGTGGCTTCGCGTCCGGTTCAAGAGCCGTTCTACTGGGCACAACCATAATTAATATATGTCATCTGGGCTGTAATTTCCAAGCGCGCGCACTGATCGACTCAGGCTCCGAGGCTACCTTCGTAACCGAACAGCTCTTCAACCTCATAAAACTCCCATTCAAAACGATTCAGGCCCAAGTATCTGGCCTTAATCAGACAGTTGCTGCTCAATCCCAGAAGCTCTGTCACTTTTCTATCCGATCGCCTTCCAGACCCGGCCTGCAGGTAGAGACTACGGCTTATGTCCTTCCCCTGGGAAGGCCGGGAATCTGCTCTCGTATCCGGCTCCGATCGATCTTCTAAAGGGTATTCTGGACCTACCCTTAGCAGATCCTAAATTCTTCGAGATCTCCCAAATTGATGTCCTAATCGGTGCCGACATCCTTCCGTCTGTTCTTCTGGAAGGTTCTAAAACCAACATTTGCGGCTCTCTTCTCGGCTAAGAAACAATTTTCGGGTTGGTACTCACGGGGCCCGTGTCTCTAGCTGCCACCCGCAACGTGTCCGCGTTCTCAACGCGAGTCTCCACCGTGACCGAGGAGTCGTTGGAAAAACTCCTCACCAAATTCTGGGAGGTGGAGGATGTGCCAACAAAGATAGTTACGGAATCGGACTCGGCGTGTGAACAAAATTTCATCTTGACCACGAAATGAGACAAAAGTGGCAAATACTTGGTAACGTTACCCTTTCGCGACCCAGAGCATATTGGTGCAGGCTTAGCATTTTCCAGGCCCTTCGCGTTGTCTCAGTTCTTACGGAACGAACACCGCTTGAAGAAGGATCCTTCGCTCAAAGCACGGTATGAGGCTGTCATCCAAGAGTACCTGGATCTAGGCTACATGACCGAGGTCCTTTCTACCAATCCTTCCGCCAATTACTACCTCCCACATCACGCGGTACTCAAGCCCGAGAGCACGACTACTAAAGTTCGAGTCCCTTTCAATGCGTCCAGTCCTTTCGCGAACGGTACCAGCCTGAATGACATTTTGCATGCGGGCCCCGTCTTGCAGTCCGATTTGACAATCCAGATTCTCAAGTGGCGTTACGTCCGATACGTTTTTAACGCCGACATTGAAAAGATGTATCGCCAAACCTGGGTTGATCCTCGCCATACTCCGTTCCAACGCATCCTATTTCGAAATTCCGAGGGAGAAATCCGAGATTACGAGCTGAAAACCGTCACCTTCGGAGTCAATTGTGCTCCTTTCCTTGCACTCCGAGTCCTGCAACAGCTCGCAGATGACGAATAGAAGGAATATCCACTGGCGAGTAACATTATTCGAAATTACATGTACATCGACGACGTCCTAGCCGGAGCAGACTCCAAAAGTCAAGCTCAGCTAGCAATTCGAGAGCTAGACCAAGCCTTGAGTTCGGCGGGGTTCCCGCTAAGAAAGTGGACATCAAACAGCAAGCCTATTTTGACCAATATCCAGAGTGACCATCTCCTGCGCACTGACATCCTCAAAATTGAAGTAGAAAGCATTGCGAATTGCATTGGGTGTGCGTTGGAAAGCGACGTCTGATGATTTCTTCTTCATTCCGCCTGACCTGCCTTCTGAAACGTCTTTCACCAAACGTCTGATCCTATCCCAAATTGCCAAACTGTTCGATCCGCGGGCTGGCTCGCCCCGTTTATTGTCCAATCAAAAATGCTCATGCAAGACATTTGGCTCCAGGATTTAGGGTGGCACGATGCTCTTCCTCAAGAATTGTCTCAAAGGTGGACCGAATTTCTACAAAGCTATTCCGTGCTCGATCAGATCCGCATTTCCCGTTGGGGAGCATCATGGATTTTGTGACGCTTCGCAGAAAGCATATGGCGCTGCCATCAACGTGCGAGTGGAAGTTGGTCATGGTGAACTTGCTCACGGCAAAGACGAGAGTGGCCCCAGTCAAGACTGTATCGCTCCCCAGGCTAGAATTATGCGGAGCCTTGTTACTTTCCGAAATGGCCGCCGCTATTCATCCGAAGATGCCAGCCTCCGCTTCAGACCTATTCTGTTGGACTGACTCGACGATTGTTCTAGCATGGTTGAGCAAGCCAGCGTGTCACTGGACTACGTTCGTGGCAAACAATTTGACCAAGATTATTCAGTTCACCGAGGCCGAGAGATGGGCACAGGTCCGCTCCGAACATAACCCTGTAGATCTCGCTAGTAGGGGGGTTTCGCTTCAAACCCTCGCTGACAGCCAACTGTGGTAGGGCCCTGCCTGGCTGCGAAGGCTCTGATCTGAGTGGCCCGCTCAAGGCGGAGACTCGCCTGTGACCTAGCTCGAGAGACGAGCACTTAGGGTTCATGTCGCGAAGGTCCCCCCAGAGGATATTCTCGAGCGGTTCTCCAAGCTCGACAGGGCATTTGGAGTTTTCGCTTATGTTCGGCGCTTCATTCAACGCTCGCGGAAAATATCATTTACGTGTGAGGAGCAGCTGTCCAATACGAAGGTCTCCGCAGCTGAACGGCTCCTAATCTCCACGACTCAACGCAGATACTTCGCGCTCGAGTATGCCTGCCTGAGTCAAAAGCGACCAGTCCCAGTATCCAGTTCCTCTTCTTCCTCGTCTTCTTGTTCATTTTACGCACCGAATAACTCTACACGGCGTTGACCAGCTTATGGTACGTCTGGTCCGATCAAAGTTCTGGATCCTAAGGGTCAAGAATTTTATTAAGTCCGTCATTTTCTCATGCAAGGTGTGCGTGATCCATAAAAAGAAGCTTCAAACCCAGCCCATGGGTGAATTTCCAAAGGAACGCAGGGCTTTTTCGCCACCATTCACATATACGGGCATGGACTATGTCGGACCGTTCGATATTAAGAACTACACCGGGCGAGCCTGTCTTATTACTAAGGGGTATGTGTGTTTCTCCACTAAGGCCATCCATTTAGAGCCAACGTCAGACCTTACGACCGAAAAGTTTCTCGCAGCCTTCACTCGTTTTGTATCCCGACGAGGGTGTCCTCGGAAGGTTCAGAAGGACAACAGGAAGACCTTTGTTGGTGCTGCTGCTCTGCTCTCTTTCTTTCAAGCTCTTAAGGAGTCTGTAACGAATACTTATAGTCATCAACAGCTCATCTGGCAGTTCATTCCTCCGGGAGCTCCCCACATGGGTGGCTTGTGGGAAGCAGGCGTCAAGAGCCTCAAGACCTTGTACTATAAATCCACAGCCACGCGTAAATATACATTCGAAGAACTTTCAACGCTCCTGGCAAAGATCGAGGCCTGTCTGAACCCGCGGCCTCTCGCACCAATGTCCGAGGACCCCACCGATCTTCTGGCATTAACGCCCGGCCACTTTCTCTTCGGAGGACCTCTCCTCGCTACGGTTGAACCCGAGATAAAAGGGAATACCACATCCATTCTAAATCGTTGGAAACATCTGAAGGCTCTTCATCAACAATTTCGTCTGCGCTGGAAGGAAGAGTACCTCAAGGAACTCCATAAACGGAACAAGTGGCAGGTCCCTACACACAATCTCCAGGTCGGGGACATGGATGAATGGCTACTAGGCAGGGTCGATGCTGTTTTTCCCGGGTCCGATGGCCATGTCCGGGTGGTAGACATCCGTACGGCTCGCGGATTAAGCAAACGCCCCATCGCGAAGGTGGTCCTTCTTCCGGTGGAACCGTCTGCCTGACCGTCGCCCCTCGCCTCCAACGTTTTATGTCGTAGTTCTTGTCCGCATTTCCAATTCGTCGTTCCAAGTCATAGTTCCAAAGGGTTGTTATAATTAGTACTGATCCCAATATTTTTCTTTATCCTATTCCGCCAATTAGATCAGGACCGATGTCTCCTCGTCCACGTAGCGCCATCGCTTTGGAAAACAGACGTTCTCGAGGTATACACTCCTACCGTTGCCGAGTCTGTCACGGGGTCCATCCGCTCAGAAAATGTCATCGATTCCTCCGGCTTAGTGTGGAGAACAGGCTCCGCGCTGTACTCGCCAACCGATACTGCGCTAACTGCTTAGCCCACGAGCACTCCGATGGTTCCTGTCCCCGGGGTGATCGCTGCAGGGTGTGCAAACAGGATCATCACTCGCTTCTGCATATCCAAGAACAGCCGATGCCTCGACGCCATTCGCGTCAGTCGACGTCTCATTCTCATCGTACAACGGCCGCAACTCGGCGCTCGTCGGTCGCCCCCCGGCACCCTTCCGCCGCTTCTGGACAATCTTCCGCCGTAAATCGGCACTCCCCCATCGCTCCTCGGAATGCGGCGGCCGCCTCACAGAGCTTTGGTGGACCACCGACGGCGCCATCACTCTCTTCGCTGCTTCAGCGGCACAGTGTTAACGTCCTTCCAACCGCTCTGGTGCGGATTGACACTGGGACGCGAGTCTTCGACACCGCAGCGCTCATCGACCCGTGTACACCTACGAGCTGCATCGACGCATCGCTGGCTTCATGTTTCCGCCTGCCGACAACCAGCGTGGGTGGCGAACAGATCTGTTCAGCAACCGTAGGTTCCAAGACCAACGCCAACGTCCGGCTCGACCTGGTCTTCAAGATTGAGCCTCACGTGCGCACTCGCACTCCAATCCGGCAGCTAAGTGAAACCGTGCGAACGTACTTCCAGGACATCGCTTTAGCTGATGAGCGGTTCTATCTCCCCGCAACGATCTCGGTAGTGCTGGGTGCGGATGTGTATCCGAAGGTGATGCAGCCCGGCTTCCTGATGATTCAGGATGGACTACTGGTCGCCCAAAGCACTGTGTTTGGATGGGTCCTTTCCGGGGTCTGTCACCAACCGTGAAGAGCTATTTTGCAGCATAATAACTTCCGATTCAAAAATCAAAAAGTGTGTGTTTAAATAAATGCAAAAGGCACAGTGAAACTTTCAGTTCCGAATTCCTCTTCGTTCACTGTGTTCCACCGCTTGCATTTATTTACACTTATCCACATACACATATCCAATACAGTCCACTCCATAATTCTACAATCGCTGTCATCATTTATGTACATTTGGCTTAAAAATATTCACAAATTTTCTCAAAGCCTACAAAATTGCATAAATATATCCAAGTAATTTTCTTTACTATTTTCTGCGAGTTCCTTAATCCAAGTGTGTATAAATAAATACCGAAAGCCATAGTGAATATTCCTATTCCGAAAAGTTGCCAATTCCTTTTCGTTCACTGTGTTCCGCTTGCATTTATTTACCCTTTCACACATACAGTCCACTCCACTGATCTACAATCACCGTAAACAATTTACTTCCAAATTTGTTTTTGTTTTTCCTTAATACATATATGTACAATATAATATACAAACACAATACATAAATCTAAAATATATTATAAAAACAGTTCACAGCTCATTTAAATAACAAGAAAGGAAGCTAACTTCGGCACGCCGAAGTTCGTATACCCTTGCAGATTTCAATTGTATAAACTATAATCTATCCCAATATAATATAATATTAATTACTTTCATATTCATACAATTTTTACAGTTTTACATTTTTATATGTAAGGTAAAATGTAATTTTTCTCCATTGAAATTTTTCTTTAAAAAAATACTTAACAAGAAAGGAAGCTAACTTCGGCACGCCGAAGTTTGTATACCCTTGCAGATTCCAATTGTATCAATTATAATCTATCCCAATATAATATAATATGAACTACTTTCATATACATACAATTTTTACAGTTTTACATTTTTTTACATTTTGTCAAATTTGTTCATGTAAAGTAGAATTTAATTTTTCTCCACGTGTACCGATCGTTTGTATGGCAGCTATATGATATAGTCGTCCGGTTCTTATGAAATTTACAACAAAATTATGAAAAAATATGAAATACTTGTATCTCAAAGTAAGAGAAAATGTGTCAAAAATTGACAAAGTTATAGTTTATTTTTTCAAAAAATTTCCCGACTGTTCCTATGGAAGCTATATGATATAGTAGCCCGATTTTTATAAAATTAAATCTAAAAATCTATAATAATATATACAGCAGGGGCCAACTGAATAAGTCCATGCACATAAAATAATTTTTAAATTATTTTTTATAATAGTCCAACAAATTCCAACTAACTAATTCAGTTAGAAATGTAAGTGCACGTCTATATCCGCATTAGTGTGACCGTATCTGTTTTCCTGCTCAGTGAATATTATAGCGTTAAAGTAACCTTCCGCAAATAAGCAGTAAAATTATCTAATAAAAATTCTGCGCGTCTATATTACGATTCCAGTTGGTTCCTAAATTTCAATTTCAACTTCGACACAAATAATTCGATATTTAATTTAAATAATTTTAAATTTATAAAGTCAATTTACGTAATATATTTTCAGAATAACTTCCTCTATTTTAAATAAATTTACTTTGACCTGTGACCGCCTCAGTCACTTCCAGTCCAAATTCTGCAATCCAGCAGAACCACGTCCATCTCAGTATACGTGCAAGGTTCATCTTGACCAAGTCCGAGCGCTATGGGATAAGGTCGAGAAAGAGTACGAAGCTTGTTGAGAGCTTATTTCAGTTGGTTTTGAGAGCCCGGCGGACACCTTGCCTACTCTTCAGGCAAAATACGACTATTCATATTTTATTTATGAAAGGTGCTCCGCCAAACTAATGGAACAGATCGAAACGATCTCTGCTAAAGCAGCTCCAGTCAAACCTATTCCAGCCCAAAATACCGTTCCGTTACCGTCTGGCTGTCGGCTTCCTCCATGCGATACGAAAGGTTTCTCTGGCGATTATCTTTGCTGGCCGACTTTCCGAGATCTTTTCACAGCAGTCTATATAGACCAATTCCAATTCGCCACTCACCAACGATGGTTTCCGCTCACCCTGGAGAAACTTAACTGAGCGTTTCGAAAACAATCGATCGTTGGTGAACAGCCATCTGAAATAGTTACTTAACATGCAGTCCGTCGTACATTTTATTATATTGCAAAGGGAACCATCCTCTTCGGAAGTGCCACCGCTTTCCTAGGCTTTGCGCTGAGAAACGGCTCCAGGCAGTCATCGAAAAAAAAACTGC
Organism: Drosophila punjabiensis; assembly: GCA_008042585.1. Classification (NCBI taxonomy): domain Eukaryota; kingdom Metazoa; phylum Arthropoda; class Insecta; order Diptera; family Drosophilidae; genus Drosophila; species Drosophila punjabiensis. Next base: position 13,462 of record VNJR01006191.1, on the reverse strand, counting down.
GTCAATTGCCTGGCCCACCACCATTCCCAAGGATCGTACCGCAGTGACGACCGATGGCAGAAGTGTGGACAGGATCACCGCACTCTTCTTCATATCAACGAGCGCTCAGCGCTATCCTACGCTTTCCAGAGCTAAGGCCTCCTGAAATTTTTGCTGCGTATCCTCGCAGGGGGGGGGGGGGAGAATGTTCACGCCAAAAGGCGCTTATTTTCGAGAGGCAGTGTGACTCCGCTTGCAGCCTCACAATGTCCCGTTTGTTCTCTCTCCCTCTCTCTCCGATGAGCTTCCAATCCGCTCCCCGATGATATTTTTAAGTCTATTTGTAATTAGTACCAACTACGACTCATTTCAATAAACACCCAAGACGCACGTCGCGCAAAACCCCGAAAAATTTCTACGTGTTTTTATTATCGAGTGCACACTTAGGTTAAAGCCGCCCCCCTCCAAACATTTGGTAAGCATTTTTGGTTGACTTTCACTCTTAGGTGTTCTTAAATGGACTGATGTAGAATAAGGAAACTCACTCGTTTATATTGGGAAACTGTTCTTATTTACTTTATATATTTTTCGTTATAAATTCAATCATGGCGGGATTAAATCTGGTGTTATCTTTTCCCTTATGTACCATATGAGAAAAACCTTTTCACTCAATTTCCTGAATGGTGTCTTGGTAGAAAACTTATTTACATAACTTTTAGGTAAAAATATCCAAATCTGTTCGTTGTCCTTGTCTGTTAAATGAAGAGCTATTTTATTTCCATAAGATGTTTTCTTTAGTTTGCAATCAATGATCTTGTATTCAAATGCAATATATAAATTTTCAGTTTTAGTGTAACCAATCACAGGTTTCATTTCATTAAGGATGTATATGAAGTCCTATAATATTGAAGAAATTTAGTATAGTATAGCATATATTCACATATAATATGTGGGTGTGGGTGTGGGTGTGGGTGTGGGTGTGGGTGTGGGTGGTGTGGGTGTGTGTGTGTGTGGGTGTGGGTGTGGGTGTGGGTTCATCGATTTTGACTGTTCTGCAACGAATGCCGTATCCCCGGCTTGCCAAGGCTTTCGTAGGCTGCCTCTGCCGGCGATCCCTTGCGTTGGCAGCGTCCTCTGCTCTTGGCGTCGGGAGAGCAGCTGCGGCAGCAGGAGCTTCGGCTTGGGTCGGCCTCTCTCTTTCTCTCTGCCTTTGTTCCTGGTTCTGCCGCCGATCTCTCTGCCGAGGGGTGTCGCTGCTGCTGGCTCGGTCGATCCCGGCCTGCGTCGAGCTCTGTCGCTGCTTTGCTTCTGCCTGCTCTCCCGGCCTCTGCCGTTGTTCTTGGGCTCGGCTGCGGGTGTCGACTTCGCTTGCGTTAAGCTTCGTCGATGTCGCGGTCCTGCTTGCTCTTGTGTCGACTTTTGGGCTCTATCATGACTTCTGCTGTTTTTTCTTCGGCTCTGCCGGTCGCTTTGTTTCTCTCTTAATAGATAAACTTTGTGCCTGCGTTTGGGCTTCTCTCCTCTACCCTCTCCTATTTACATGTGCCCTTCGTGGGTCTTTCTTTGTCTTAGTGTGTTTCTACCTAAACTTTTATACTAACTTACATACTAACCAGGTTTATATACAGTTAACAAGTTTATTCTTTATTACCTTTATTAAACCGATTGCCTGTTAAGGCAATAATAAATGAAATGCTAAGCTATGGCTGTGGAGCATATTTCTAAACTAAACTAAAGGTCTGATCCGGCCGCGGCTCGTAGTCTCCGGCTCGCTGCCGCCAAGATGCTTGGTCAGCACTTGGTATCCCGCGCGTGTTGATCATGAGTTGCCCGAGTGTTCCCGGCACTGTTGGTAAGGTGCCGGGTCAGCAACTATCCGCTTGGCGACGGACTCCGGGCAATCGCTTCGGGGTGCTTGGTCACCAGTTTCGCAATTGCGTGTGTTGGCCACCGGATGTGGCCTGCAACTTAGCGAATTCCTTTTTTGGGAACTGGGTGTGTTATCTTTTCCCTCCTTAAAGTGGTCGCCGTCCCGGTGACCTGCTGCTTCTATGTCGCCAATGGTTTCGGAGGTTGCGTGGCTATTGGTCTTCAAATGATGGTATCCAAGCCAAACAGTGGAGCACAGTAGGAAGGCGGCGAGTAGAGCGAAAGTGTAGTTACGGAGGGAGCCCATAGTAAGCTCATCTCGGAGGGTTCCGATGTGTTGGAGATTTGTCAAGCTTAGCGCGTGGTGAAGTGGTAAGCTTAGCCGGTTTTGATGTGTCGTGACGTTGACCACGGTCATGGCTGATACAGCTGGTTTCTTAATTAAATTCCCCAGTTGGTTGACGAACCAGGTTCCGTTGAGGCTCACTCGGTCTAAATATGTTACCAGGTAAGTTCCGGTTATTCTCTGGTCTCGACCTTGGTCATCGATCACAGTCACGTTAACCTCATTTACAATGAGGGTGCCGTGGTCCACCACCGTAATTGGATCCAGGTAGCCTGGAAGTGTGGAACAATGCGCAATGGTTGCAGATATCAGTTGCTGGGCGCATGTGTGGTCTTGTGGCTCCTTGCAGACGGTGGCGCCGACTGTTGTCTTGCTGTGCCCGATGTTTAGGTTTCGTCCAGGGCACTCGGCGACTAGGTTTCCCTTCTCGAAGTCCAAGATTTTGTTATGGTGTTGGACCGGATAGACCGTAATTTCCTTACATGTAAACTTAGGTTTAGGGAATTTAATGAAGAAGTGGAGGATGTCGGGGTTTTGGAAAACATTAATACTAGATACTTCTAATAACTCTATGAAACTAACATTAGTAGGCAGCTTGTCTCTAAATTCGCCAATGTCGGACCTATCTAGGATAGCTGGACTTACAATGTTTAATTTTGCTTGGTGTTTTTTTTTTTTTTTTTTTTTTATTAATATTTATT